>ML058385.1:1200000-1758472 GCA_003013855.2 Liriodendron chinense
ACTACCTGACGTAATTTCAATGTGGACCTCAACTATCTCCCCAATGGCCCTCATGCTCTGTAGCAGCCTCATTGGAATCTGAATCCCTCTCCAACTCAAACCCGAAACCGACGCTTCTCCACACCCACCGCCTAACCACTGACTGTAGAGGCTATAAGACCTCCTTGGTGGCATCCTACTGCTCCCAAAAATGCCAAAGAGAGAGAGAGGCTATAAGGAAAGAGAGATAGACTGTGAGGGGGGAGAGAGAGAGAGAGAGAGAGAGAGAGAGAGAGAGAGAGAGAGAGTTATTTGGGAGAAAGAGAGAGGGCCCATGGCCCTGTTGCTACTACTGGGAAATTCCTCCAAACAGAAAGAGAAGAAGAAGAAAGAAAGAAAGAGAGGGAAGAAGAAGGAAGAAAGAGAGCGAAAGAAGAAGAAGGCGAGTCGGGTAGAGTCGACTCGACTGGGTTTCGAGTTGAGACGCTAATGGGAGAGGTAAGCTGTCTTAACCTATAGTTGATCTCTTAAAAATAGCCTAAACCCTAGTCCTAAGGATAGATCCAATCTTTCATGATCATATTAATAAAAATTATACCCTAATCTTGTGAGTTCTATCAAATAATGTAGGTTTGGATATAATCTTAACTCCACAGCCCTAATCACATATTAAATCAGCAAACCTCGAGAGGTGAGGATTTTCCTTAAGCCTAGTTACAATAACATCAAATTCTTGTTGATTTTATGTTTAGAAACTAGGGCTTTATTGTATGATTGTTGAAATCTTTCTTGTAATGATGATTTTGTATGAGAATCGTTGATGTGCTTACGCCAAACTTTTGATTTGTATGGACCATGAACTGTGTTATGTGTTTGGGAGAGAAATGATGCTTATATACATGTTTGTGTAAGAACCATGTGCAACCTATGCTTAGTTTTATGACTCTTATATACTTATGATGAATATGATGTGTGTCGTGAGATGTGTTGCGGAATTTTTTTATATGGATTTTACGTTAATGAACACCCCTTAACCCCATACTGATGTAACCATTTGATGTAAAGAGATGAAGCCCATACGAGGCCTAATTATGTTGGCATTATCATGTGGGTATTTTTGGATGAATATGCCTTATTGTTTTATATTAAGGGTCGGCATTACCATGTGCATTATTGAATGAATATGCCTTGACGTTGAGTATTTAATATTGGCATTACCATGTATGTGTTGTTGGTTGTATATGCCATGATGTTGAGTTAGCACTACCGTGTTCATTGTTGGATACGTGCCAAGGGATCCTTGTTTATACGTTACTTGTGATGGATCCATTGAAGAATAGAATTGATGAAAGTAAGAAGTTTCGTGAGCCAGGGTTGGTGGTATGGGACACTAAGCCTGAGTTGTCGACCTAAGCTGAGTGACGAGCCCCCATAGTGACCTTGAGCTTCCTTAAAGCAGTTGGGGTAGGGAGTGGTCATTAGCCATGAACATTGTTGTTTAATTAGCTGGATGTTAAACTTAATTAAAGGTGAAACTAATCATGCATTCACAAGACCCGACTTGGTGGGTCAGCCGCTCGGGCGTTAGAGAAAGTGTGCATAAGGCCGCTTCTCTCACTATCTAGTGAAAGTGTGCATAAGGCTCATTTCACTAGTTGGGTTTTAGAGAGTGGAAAAAGTGAAATAAGTCTCATCCTAGCTAGAACCTCTGGTGACTAGTAGCTAGTGAGAAATGTGGAATAAGTCCCATCTCATTTAATCAAGGTGCCTTAGCCAGAGCATGCATATCATGCATCGCATTAATTAAAAATTTTATATGTATGATTATCATTTTTGGATATTATTGTGCTAATCTTAAGGGATAACCCCCACTGAGTTGATTGCAAGCAACTCACTCACTCCTAGGATGGTGTTTTAAAACACCACCAGATTATTGCAGGTGACGATCCATTAAACGAACCCGACTTACAGGTTGAAGAGTATGAAGTTTCATGGCGGTCAATAACGGACAACGAAGCCAATTCATCTTCATAGAATAAATTTATTTTCATGTAAATCAAATTAAGTCTCCCTTGGAGACGGAAAGTAGAATATTATATATTTTATATGATTTAAGAATATTATGTTCAATAATGTAGAGTAGAAAAAATATGAAATAAAAACCTTGATTTTTGTCATTGTGCTATGAATGCCATGAATATAGGAAATAAAGATAAATGTGTGGAAATATATCCCTAACACATTCTAGTTAACACCTGAAAACTTGGCCCATTGTATTATCCACGAGAGCTAAAATTTTGGGGCCTTACACTGACAATGACCGAATTTCTACATAAAAGTGTGTTGACATGCAACAAATTTTGACTTTGTGTAGTGAAGAAAGATAGGTTATTACATAAAATTTATCCCTACAAAAATTCAAAGATGTCATCTTTTAGTAGTCGTGGCTTGACACAATGTGAATTCCGATTGAGTCTACATAGTAATGTGTGGCTATATGCGAATGTGTATGTTGGGTGTGGTTACGTGTTGTTGTGATAAAGTATAAACTAGATCTTGTTGGTATGATAATGCACACTAATCGTCCTATTAAGGAATAAAGTGCAAATTAAGACACATTTAAGGCACTATAGGATGATTCTTTTAGCACGATGAGTTATGACAATACAAAGCACTTTGAGTTTGCTCATATCCCCCTTTCAGGACTAAACCGAGGTATTTGAAGATAAAATATTGTAAGACCTTTTGGGAAACTAAACGTCCCGTTAAATTTATAATAAGATAAAGCGTTTAAATGAATGGACGTCCCCCGTTCAGGACTGATGTTGAATGTAAAATAAAATAAAGTGTTTAAATGAATGGACCTCCCCCGTTCAGGACTGATGCTGAATGTAAAATAAAATAAAGCATTTAAATGAATGGACATCCCCCGTTTAGGATTGATGCTTCATAGAATTTGAATTGTAGAAATTTGGCTCTTGGCCTAGGTAGGATTTTATCTTCTTTCTTTTGATCTTATCAGTTATGAAAAGATAATACTTGGTTACTGGAGTCAACTCAATATTTTTCACGTGATGGCGTCTTCGAGATCTCTTCTTCCGACTTCTCCGTTCTGACGGGCTTCTGTACTGCACCAACACAAAATGAATCATTAGCGCTTGAATTGCAAATCTTTGTTACCATATCTTTTTTATTCTACTTGTTGTCTTGTATTGTGTTTATTGCACAAACACTAGGGTCCACCTTCTAAGTATGCACTTGTATATAGCCGATTTTAAAATTTAGGATCATCTATGGCCCTTTCAATATTGGACCTGCTGAATGAATGGCTGCGATCTCGTCAATATATGCCATGTGTATGGAATGACTTGTAGTCGTTGAAATAAGCTACATATGTACTTGTATACTAACATTGTGCATATGTATGCAGGCATGTACACATTCATTTGTTGTAGGAATGTGCATATACAGAACATACACGTGCCACATGTTGTGATAATTGATGATCAGGACCATGAATTAATCCAACTGGCTTGGCTCTTTATTGGCCATTAACCATAACTTTAGCTGATTGGACTATCTTAACCATCTGAAAAATCATCACATTCCCATCGAATGTGAGCTATTGCTGATTTTTGTTATTTGGCGATCATTTGCACCCCATTGACTAAACGGCTATGATCAAACAAACAACAGTGCATTTTTTTGGTCGATGGTCCATTGTCTACTTGACCTATTAAATGAAAGGTTCGGATAACATCCACGTATACCACTTCGGCAACAAGTACGATAAAGATTGGTTTAATGAAACCAATATTCAAACGAGCCATAATGGCACCAATGAATTTGGACTCTTGAGAAACAGTTTGAGACTCTAAATAGGAATGAGGTCTAGCGATTTTTAATGACATTTGATTGGGGCCTAAATCGACAACGGTGATGCATGACATGACATGGTCACATGAAAAACACCTTTATTTCTAAAGATTTCAAAACAAAAGACAAAGATTATTGCCATTATCACTACATGATAAGGCATCCTACTCGTAGATGTTATACCATCAAAGCTATTCTCCAAAGAATGATTGACGAAGGAAAAATAGTTATTGGAAAAGAAAAGGACAAAGGAAAGGAAGCAATCACAAACGTTGTGTCCGCAAAAAGCACGAAACGTCAGTGGAAGTTATCTTCAGTATCGCTTCCAAGACGATTCAGTCCGGGAATTGAGGAACGAGAAATACAAATTGTGCAAAGTATGACAATGTCTGCTGCCAAAGAAAGAAAAGGATTGAGGCTATATTAAAGGTCAAAGCCCACTGTCTGTCTAGACGTCGTAGGCATGTAAAACAGCGAGATGATCATATTCTCGGTGCACGAATCTCCTCTTGATCATTTGCTCCGATACAAAAAATATTGCGATCACCAAGGGGTCAATAAGGAATAGATGGTAAGACAGTTTTAAGAAACGTTGATTGGGCAAGCCAAAGAATAGTACAAATCAGGAGTCCTACGAGAGGTAGAAACATGGGAACAACTTCAAGAATTGTTTATGTTGAGATTCTGGGTACCAAGAAGAGCGGTCCCCCTGACAGACTTGATAAGATGGGAAATTGCTCCAAAAGAATGCCCATATCAGTACACCATGAAATGGAGAAATGCAATAACCAGTTCATATAAATTACTTGAATACACAGAGATAGAAATAGCCGGGTCATGCGCAAAGAGTATGGGAATGAAAGCTGCAGATAGATACAACTATACTCCCTATTTAGCCTAATGAAAGAAGCCACAACGATAGGGCCCAAGGTAAACCAAGAATGAGTAGTCATACATTTCTTTAACGGCACACATATCAACAGAGTGAAGCAGATGCTAAATTCCAAAAAGGGGAACGAGTCCCAAAATTCTCGAAGTTTATACTTTTCAAAGAAGGAGCCCAATCGCCCATAGAGCATCATCTGGTAACATATGAAAAGGCTGCCTATTTCAGGGGAAGCGTATCACAAGATTATTTGCTGCAGAATTTCGTGCATTTGTTGGCTACTTCAAGCAGTGCTATGGCTTGGTATTTTACCCTTTCGGAGGGAGCCATTATAAGCTTGTAAGATATGAAAGAAATATTCATGGCACGGTTTTACAGATACAACATGAGAGTATCAAGGGAATTACTTCGAAGAATAGTTCAGCACCCAGGAGAAGATGTGCTGGATTTTGTGTGTAGATGATGGAACATACGAGCCTGCAATTATGCATTACCCCTGACTAAAGACATTATGGTAAAGGAATGCTTCAAGCGACTATACTTAGAAAACAGTTACTGCCACGAAATCAGGGAATTCCATGAAGTCTTCAGCAGTTATTGAAAGTATTGGTACTTCAATTCCACAAATTATGTGATGTAACGACAGTTCAAGCTACAAAAAGATCAAAAAATTCAAGCAGCTCATTCCCTAGTAACAATACAGAAAGTAATGTAATAACATTAAGGTATGAGAAACAATTGCGGCAAGAATCATGGAAAAATTACAAAAAGACATCCCTGATCAAATATGTAGTCAAGATGGGATCGATGATAGAATTGATAAACCGACACGGCTAGAAGATCCGTAAACATCAAGAGTTATGTATGACATGATCAGTCATTTGAAAAGAATCCTAGCAAGACTGAGCGTTTACGATGTCTTGAAGCTGTGAAGAAACTTCTAAAAGACTCTGATATAGGCCTTATCAGATGATGAAGTACAAGAAGCATTAATAACAGAAAAGGAAATAGCAGATGGCGAAAAAGATGAAGATAAAGGCTAGAATGCAATATCAGAAAAAGGCCGAAACAACCTATTGTATGTCAACAATAACCTTCGCCGACGAAGATCTGATGCTAAGTAGGAAAGAACATAATAGGCCCCTCATGATTACAGGCTACATCAATGATAGACAAGTAAAGCATATCATGATCGATAATGGGTCCACTGTGAACCTAATGCCACTAAATATGCTTTCGAAGCTAGGATATAAATGACAACATTTGCGGGCCAGCAATATGATGATACAGGGATTTAATCAAGATGGACAGAAAGCACTAGGCGCAATTACCATGATGTTGGAAATTGAAAATTTGATCACCAAGGTAACTTGTCACGTAATCAATGCAATAACAACATATAATCTATTGTTGGGAAGGCTGTGGATACACAAATGCAGAATCATTCCTTCTACTTTGCATCAGTGCTTCAAATATTGCCAAAAAGGTGTGTAGCACAGAATTGCAACTGATGAAAAACCATACACGATTGCAGAATCATTGTTTGTAGACGCAAGGTATTACGACACATTTTCCAGTGAAGAACGAAGGGATGAAAGAAGCCCGTAAACAGTGAAAATTCAGCAGGAAAGGTGAAAGAGCCTATAGCAAAAAGATTTTATTTCGTGTCGAAAAGCATGCGGCAACAGGACAACCCCTACTGGTGTTATTTTCGACAAAGCAGGCAGAAACTCTATAAGACAATTTTACTATACCAGCACCAAGAATAGAAAGAGTCAAACCTTTCTCAAAAGGACCTCAAGAATTCTAAGTGTCAGGAAATAAGGAGCATGCACCAATATTTTTTTACTCTGCAGGAGTAAAAATGACCAGAGAACAAAATGAGGCACCAATACAGGCAAACAAACTTCTAAAACTAGACCCAAAAGAACTTTAGTGGTATAGTCCAGTGAGTAGAAAGATAATGTAGTCAATGAGTTTCGATTATGAAAACCCGACCAGTTTGAACAATGGCAAAGGGATATCAGTGCCCATAATTATTCAAAAACGTGAAAAACTTTTGGGGTTGGGGGCATCTTCAGAGGTTGCATAAGTAAATATGATCAACAGAATTCCTCAAATTAATCCTTCGAAACAGCAAACAGGTTTACTATCTGAAAAAGAAATATCCTAGCTAGAAAAGGCCCCCGTCTAGATGGAAGATGGAAGTCAACCGACGATTGATCAATTACATGAAATAAATCTAAGGACAGAAGAGGAAAAGTAAGTTACTTATGTCAGTGTAGGCCTAACAGAGGAAGAGGCTTAATCGTATTGTCAAGTACTGAAGGACAATAAGGATGTATTCAAGTTGACGTATACTGAAATGTCAGGTTTGGAACCGACAGTGGCAATGCACAAACTTAACATCGCTAAAGAAAGAAGCCAATTAAGCAAGCTCAACGACGATTTCATCCAGACCTAATGCCGCGGATTGAGGAGGAAGTGAACGAGCTTATTAAGGTGGGATTTGTCAGAGAGGTAAAATATCCCAAATGAATATCAAACATCGTACTAGTTAAAAAGAAGAATGGGCAGATATGGGTATGTGTCAACTTTAGATACCTAAATGAGGCCTGTCCGAAGGATGACTTCCCCTTGCTAATTACAGAATTACTAATTGATAGCACCACAAAATATGCCATCATATCTTTTATGGATGGCTATTTAGGCTATAATCAGATACGCACGACACCGGAAGATGAGGAATCAACCGCTTTTCGAACTTCCTTAGGAATATATTGTTATAAAGTCATGCCATTCGGATTAAAGATTGCATGAGCAACATATCAACAGGCTATGCAATGCATCTTCAGCGATATGATGCACAAGCATGTGGAATGCTATGTCGACGACTTGGTTATGAGATCTAACGATCATGAGGAACATTTAGGACACTTGTGGTCTATTTTTCAAAAACTCTGAAAGAAGCGGTTGAAAATGAACCCTTTAAAATGTGCCTTTAAGGTCTCTTCTACTAAATTCCTTAGATTTGTTGTACGACACAGAGGTATCGAGTTTGACCCCGGAAAAATAAAAGCAATCCAAGAAAAGCAGCCACCGAAAACATTGAAAGAATTAAAAAGCTTGCGAGGAAAATTAACATACATCAGAAGATTCATATCAAATTTGGCAGAAAGATGTCAGCCTTTTTCTCATCTTATGAAGAAGGGGATACCGTTTGAATGGGATACAGTATGTTAGAACACGTTTGAATCTATCAAACAATTGCTAAGACAACCGCTTGTGTTAACAACACCAATACCAGGAAAGCCACTTATCATGTACATTGCTGCTTGTGATAGTTCACTTGGTGCACTCCTAACATAGAAAAATGAACAAAGAAAAGAAACAGCCCTATATTAGCTAAGCAGAATGCTCGTAGGGGCCACACATCATTATTTTCTGATTAAAAAAATCTATTTGGCTCTGATATTTGCTGTGCAGAAGCTACGACATTACTGTTTATCTCATGATATAATACTGATTTCACGAGCCGACCCTATCAAATACTTGATGACACAGGCGATGTTATCAGGGAGACTGGCTAAATGGATGCTATTATTGTCAGAATATACGATCACATATGACTTGCTAGATGAACATGTATTTCATGTCGATCACATACGACCTCTGAAGAATATACGATCACATACGACCTCTGAAGAATATACGATCACATACGACCTCTGAAGAAAAGAATTATCAAATGACTTGCTAGATGAACATGTATTTCATGTCGAAATTGTAAAACCGTGGCAGATTTAGTTTGACGGTGCTGCAAGGAGAACAGGGGTTGGTGTGGGAGTGATTTTTACCAGCCCGCAAGGCGTCGCTTACCGTATTCCTTTACATTGGGAACGACCTGTACGAACAATGAAGCAGAATATAACGCCCTCATCATTAGACTCAAAATAGCACAAGAAATGCAGACACAAGAAGTTAGAATATTCGGTGATTCCCAGTTGATTATAAATCAGCTGATGACAGAATATGAATTAGGAAAGCCAGAATTGTTGCCATATTGTTAGAAGGCAAGGAAATTATTTGAAAGTTTTTGAGACATCTCTATACGGCATGTACCCCACGTAAAAAATGAAAAAGCAGATGCACTCGCAAGCGTAGCAGCGACTCTAACATGTACTATCAAGAGCCCTCTCTAAGTAGCAATTGAAGAGACAAGATTCTTACCTCTGACTGAAGCCAAGGAAGACATCAATGAGGCGAAGCCTGTCTCTCGTTATGAAATAACAATGGAAGACTAGCGACAGCCGATACTCAACTACTTGAAATATGAAATACACAAATAAGGAAGAGGGCGACGAAATTCATATTACTTCATGATACGTGTCCGCTCACCTCAAGTGCAAGGCTACGATGTAGTAATAACTCGATGAGACTGTTGAACCTCCAATTTATACATTGCATAGCCCACTACATCACACTATATGCACAGTTTTCATGTTTAAAAGGACCATCTAATGTATGTTTTGTGATTGTAGGAATGAGTGTGGACTTCATCCAATCGGAGACCAAAAGAACATATTTAGATGCATGGGATGAAGATTGAAAGAGGAGCAAAGAAAGAAGAAAGCAAGGAGAAAAGAAAGTAGAAGAAAGAAAGGAAGAAAAAGAAGAAGAATAGAAGCCTGACCAGTCGTGACCGGTCGGCCAAAGCAATCCGACCGGTCAAGACCAGTTGGCCATCCTTTCCTGGACGCTGGACAAAAGGACCAGTTGATCCGACCGGTCGTGACCGATAGGCCAACAGGTCAGAGGCTGCTGGAAACTCTCTGGACTAAAAATTCAATGTAGTCCGACCGGTCTTGACCAGTCGGCCATCAAGTCGGGAAGCCTGCTGCACTCTTTGGACGTTTTTATACACAGTCCAACCGGTCATGACCGGTTGACCAGTCCAGTCCGACCGGTCGGCCACATGCAGAAAACGGGCAGTTTCTAATTTTGCTCCGAAAAACGCTACGCACTGCGTAACCTTAGGCAGTTTCTGGATGTTTCCGACGCAACTGAGCTTCCCTACTATAAAAGGACACCTAGGGGCTCTTCCTAGGGTATCATAGAAGGTAAGGGACGTCGTAGGAGAGGAAGGAAGCCATCGTGGAGCGTCTGCAACCCTCCAAACTCCGGTTTTTCTATGTTTTCTAGTTCTTTCATGAGTTTTAGTTGTAGTATGACAATGCTCGGCTAGAATCTCTCAGCTAAGGCTGAGAGGTGAAGCTTGTAGCCGATTTCATGTTTAATTCAGTTCAATTCAAGTAATTTTACTTCAAGTTTGGATTTTTGCATAGTTTAGTTCCCAAAGTTGATAGTTTTAGATGTTTTATGAGAGCTCATGTGCTCCGGACATGGGTTCCTTGCAATTCTCTGAGATTATCATGTTATGCTTATTTAGATTCGAATTATAGTAATCCTTGAGCAGGCCATAGTCCATAGGCATGGTTGTTACTCCGAAGGCTATGATTTCGAATTCTACATTGTTGAATGGACTAGAACTTGGAAGTTCAACTTGAGTGGGATTGAATGTGTTTAATGCTTTATTTTCCAACTAGATGAGAGATAGGACTTCACATCTGGCTGTGTATCTTGCTTGGATTGATTGGATTGACATGGGATTGCTACAAGTGGATCCTTGTGCCTTTAAATTACTGTTTTCCATTAAGTTTCTGTTTTAGCATAATTGTTCCAATTAAATTTCTTATTTATTGCAAACTGAGTTGTTGGAATAGTTTGGAATTTGTTATCCAATTCCCTGTGGATCGACCTCGGTCTTATCGAGTTTTATTACTACATCACAGCCTTACACTTGAGGCGAGCGAACAGAGACCGAGGTTGATCCACAGGGAATTAGGGTAAACAATCTAAACTATTCTAATAACTTCAATCTTAATAGTTTTAAAATTTCAAGCTTAAGAACTAGAACTAAACAAAAAACTAAGTAGAGGAAATCTGAGATTTAAAGAGAAATTAGGGCTTTTAAGGATCCACTTGTAGTAATCCAATGTTAATTCATTCATCCAAGCAAAACACAATTAGAATCAAAGTTCTATCTCTCATTTAATTGGAAGATATTTCATTCAACACAAACAGTCCCACTTAAATCTGGAAAATCAGATTTCTAGTTCTAATGAAGCATGTAGAATTCAAACTTGTAGCCTTCGGAGTAACAGTCATACCAAGAGATTATGGCATGCTCTAGGGTTACTACAATTCGAATCTAATTAACCGATAATGATGATCTTAGAGAATTGCATGGAACTCATGTCTGAAGTACATGAACTCTCATAAAACTTTTAAAAATACCAACTTTATTCAAACTAGAACTTAAACATCAAAAGTTGAAGTAAGAGTACTTGAAATAAATGGATTAAACATTGAAATAACTACAAGCTTCACCTCTTAGCCCTAACTAAGAGGTTCTACCCGAGCATTGTCATACTACAACTAAAATAAAAAGAAAAACTACTTGAAAGCATAGAAAAATTATAAAAACCTTAGTTGGAGGAGTTGTGAACCCTAGTTAGGAAGAGTGTAGAGGTGTCCTTTTATAACAAAAATACCCACCGCCACAAATTGCATAAGAAATTACACACTTATGTTGGTTATCAAGCACCCGGCGAGTGTTGGTCGGGCGCCCGACCATACCACAAAGCAGTCCAGCGAGTTTGGTGACTTTTTTAATTTCAGACACCCGGAACCTCTTTATCAAGCGCCCAATGGGTCATCGAGCGCCCGGCTAGTTGTGGTCGAGCGCCCGGCCATGTCCAGAAAATGTCCAGCAAGAAACATAAATTTCTGTGAATTTCGGGTGCTTGAAGGCCAAAATTATAATTTTTTTATTCTGCAGGGTCACTTGCTGAACTTTCTACATTTTACTTTTCTAACCCTATAGCTCTGCAATTTGACTTTTCTGGCCATTCCTAGTCCTTAACTTGATTCCTTCAAGGCTTTTTCTCCACTTCTTTGGCTCATTGGCCTTCTAATCACTCCAAATCTTTCAAATTAGCATTAAATCCATACCATCTCTCTCTTTTACCTACAAACATAAAAAACAAGCATAAGTCCTTATCTTTAACAACTTAAACTATGCAATTATGTTATGAATTGGGGTTCAGATATGCATAATTCATGGCTCAACAATATGTTGTATAAAAAATCATATAATGAATTGCTATTGAGATGCCTAAATGAGGCGAAGGTGAAGAAATGCTATGAGAAACTCATTCAGGAGAATGCGGGGCTCACCAAGCTAGCAAAAATCTCTTTAATCGTGTGCATCGTATGGGATACCATTGGCCCACAATGTTTCAAGATGCTATTAATTTTGCAAAATGTTGCCAAGAGTGCCAAATTCACAACGATGTTATCCATATATCGCCCAAAGAGCTACACCAGACAATATCCTCCTAGCCATTTGCCATTTGGGGATTGGATGTGATAGGTCCAATTAATCCCCCATCTTCGTGAGGGTGATAGTACATTCTGGCAGCCACAGATTATTTCTTTAAGTGGATAGAGGTTAGTCGCATTACTAAATGTGAAAGAGAAAGATGTGATGGACTTCATCAGACGCGCCATCATCTACAGGCATGGGGTACCTCAAAAGATTATCACAGATAACGGTACGCTATTCAGAAACAAGAACATGGACAAGCTGTGCCAAAAGTTCAATATAAAGCATTCTTACTCCACGCCATACTATCCAGTGGAAAATGGGCTGGTAGAGGCATTCAAAAAAACAATCGTCAAAATATTAAAGAAAACAGTGAGTGGGAACAAAAAGTATTGGGACGACAGATTGCAAGAAGCACTATGGGCTTATCGAACAACACATCGCACAGCTACAAAAGCCACACCATACTCCTTAGTATATGGAGTAGAAGTTGTACTCCCAATCGAAATACAAGTTGCCTCTTTAAGAGTGGTAGTGCATCAAGGAATCATGGAAGATGAAAATGAAAAACTCCGATTGAAGGAGTTGGATATGCTAGATGAAAGAAGATTTGCTGCACAGCAATGCTTACAATCGTATCAGCCCAAAAAATCTACTTCATTCGATAAAACAGTGAAGTATCGTTCCTTCAAAAAAGGACATCTAGTAGCGATGCTCAAAAGACCTATCGTGATGACCCACAAAACAGGGGGCAATTTCGAACCCAAATGGGATGGCCCGTATGTTGTCACTGGGGTCTTCTCCAATGGGGCATATAGAATTGCAAATCAAGATAGAAAAGGAATCGACATTTCGGTTAATGGTCAATTTATCAAGAGATACTATCCATAAAGGCGAAGGCATAATATTTTGATCACTAGAACCCTCGTATGAATGAGTATTCTCTCAATCAAAAGGGGGCAAGAATAGTCAAGACACAAGCATCAACGATGCAGACATCAATATACTCCCTAAATAAAATAATGAAAGGCTCATAAAGCATGTTCTTCCTCTATTCAAAGTCTCTAAAGAAGCTAATCTGAAAGGACGGTTATCAGAGATTATTAAAAGCATGGAACGCTACGGTTCTCTTCTCTAAAAAGACATTCATTTCCCCAATAAGAACGATCACCCCTAAAGTGATCCATGAAAAAGCAAAAGACCATATATATATATATATATATATATATATATATATATATATATATATATATATATATATATATATATCTCTGTGTGTGTGTGTGTGAAGAAGGAAGGTTCGGAAAAAAAAAAGTACCAGAACCATGAAAATATGATCACTGATAAATGTTCCAACCCTATGAGTCGACTAAGAACTCCATGGGAAGAAAATATTATGAGCCGATCAAGAGCTCCCCGAACAAGAATACCTTTACGAGTTAATTGAGAACTCCAAAGGTAGAGACTTTACAAGCCAAATAAATGCCCTACGAATCAAGGCAGCTGAGAGAATAACCCTAAGGATAGGAAAATTAAAAGTCTTACGGGCCAACCTCATACGTGAGACCTGCCACTCCTATTACTACGGTAGTGCCGCAGTATGGACTTAGCGGTATAGAAGTGAAGAAAAAGAGGGTTGCATTGCGCACTGCTGATCACAGCCAACCGTGCATGAATCCCCCAGATTTATAGGACTGTTTTCGATAATAATGCATAGGAAGGTTGAGATTCTCCCTTATTGTCGAACCGACAGTCATGAATTTGGTACTTGAGGTAGCCATGAGAGCCAAAACAGCCAACCGAGCACATCAAACCTCTGAGTTCACCGCCTCGGTAGCGTCGTTGGGCCCCTCTAATGTATCATTGGTATAGAAACTCCCCTTAGAGGAGTGTAGTCTATGAGGGTCACTTCCGGCATAGGAATGTATTCTATAAGAATCATTTCCATTAATAGAGGATGCGCTCCCTAAGGGCCACTTCCCTTGCTGCGATGAGTACTCCATGAGGGTCAACCAGGCATAAAACCAAGCTCCAACTACTCATGAGCTTAAACTGTGTTCCTAGTAGAGGCACCTACTAACAGCACCCTAGAATAGTACCGCCAATGATGAATAAATTTTCAAAATAATATGAATATATGTGTGTAGTCATGGGCTAAATGCCAAGTTGCGTAAAGCATAAAAGGCATGATAAACAAAGATCATTCACCTTAATAAGACTAATATTCAGAATATGATTATGCATATTGATTGAACGATTGATTACTCATTATATGAAAAATATAGTATTTGTGATTGTTCATTCATTTATATTTCAAAATGAGTTTCATACAAAGCATTATCGAAGATCAAATGCTGAAATAGATTCCTGAATTTCCTGACTAAAATGCACATGACTCTTCGATAAAGTTAATTCAGCATCTGATATCATTTTCTGACGATCAGGAACATTAGAAAGTTCTTGCCATAAAGAAGTCACGACACCCTGTTGTTTGGACAACTCTTTTCCTTGAGAATCTAATAAGCTTTTGTTGGAACGAAGGCGAGTTCGTATGGCCTTCAGAGCATCCTCTCTTCGTTCTATTTTTGGGCCGCAAGAGATGTCATTTGAGCATCGATAGAATCAATTTGATCGACATGTTTTTGCGCTTGGGCCGATAGGGAGTCATGTTCTGTCTGATAACGGTAAACCAAAGAGGAACGTTGCATAATCTCATCATCAAGACGCGCCGGTTCTACTTGTTTGCGTTCTAATTAAGGAGCTATCTCTATATTCTGGATGTCAACCAAGGAATTCACAGCATCCACAAGCTGCTGGATAGATTGTTCCAGAAAAGACATCTCAATCTTCGCTAAACCAGTAGAAAATTTCAAAAGAGCCCAAGAGTCTATCAACTGCCCCCACGAGTTGCGATTCTTTAAGGTGGAAGCAATCCCTTCTAAACCCACTCCTATTGCATCGAGCTTGAATTTAGGGAGACTCCTAATAGCTTGAGAGTCTAGAGGGAGACTGAGCAGTGTTCTTTGGGCCGAGCCACTAGGTTCGGGATCTGTTAAAAAAAGAGAGAAAGGGGAATAAAAAGTATGATAAAGAAAAATTTATGTATACAATGTAAGAAAGAAATAATAAACAAAGTACGAAGAAATGTACCAAAACTAGGGGCAAGGGTGGGATTCTGAATTGACGTCGATGAAGACTCTGCAGTAGCATCTCCTTGAGGATTGATATTTAGGGTAGGTTCTTCGCCCACAGAATCAAATCTGTATTGGGAGGTAAGGTAGACGTCTCCGTAATGGGAACATCCACTGTGGGGGCAGGAGAAGGATCTACTGTTTGGAGAAATAGCAATGTTAAAAGTTTCCTTTGGAAAAACAAAGAATCATCATTAATCTTAACCAATCCCTATACCTGAATGAGAAGGAGGAGAAGTTGCTTCTTTGGTTTGTATAGAAGGAACTCCAGCCTCTTTAGAAGATCCTCTGCAATCGTAGGGAGATGATCCGATGCACGAGGTGTTTGGAGAAGTTCACTAATTGAAAACAGGGGAGATGAAGAATGATGTTGCTGATGGGTAGGTTCTAGGGAGTATTAGAATGATTCGTATATGGGACCGGAACCTTCAGCTGTCAAATCTTGAGGAGCTAATGAAACTTGATCATATTTTGATCAGCCGTCAAAGGAGTATCATTCGTAATCTGTATATCTTCATCAGGCCCTCTATTCACTTCATCAAAATCATCAGTCAGTGGATTCTTATGACCGCAGAAGAAGAAGTATCTTCATTATCACCTTCTCCACCTGTACTATGAGAACTGCTTTGACTACTAATACTACGATCATATTTTCCGTCAGAACTATTACTGGTCAATGAAGATTGTGTAGTAGCCACTTGTTTTTGCTTCCCACAAAGGTCAGTCTCACTTACAATAGTTCTTCTCTGAGGAGGAGACAAATATATAGAATGGAGGTGTGCCCGACTGTGGGTGGATCTTCAATGTTTTGCGTACCTTCGAATGGAATATTACCACCCGGAGTATCTGGTACTTCTGAATGCCTCATATGGTCTGGAGGAATCATGGGAGATCCGATCGAACATGCATTTCTGAAGCAGGAGTTGGTTAAGGAAGATCCTCTGAGGGATGATTCTTGGATACAGAGGTAGAAGTACCATTAGCCAAAGACTTTTCTTTCTGTTTCTTCTTCTAAGCTGGCCGAGCATCAACAACTGTACCACTGGCTACCCATCCTTCTAATGTACCAAATGACTTGATCTCCTTGATTGGCTCGTCACATGCAATATGGAAACAATATCGTCCTACTAATGGAGCTCTATCCGCTTCCCTGAAGAATCTGATATTATCGACCCTCAGATTGTCTGGAACTTGCGGCGGAGGGACCCAAATAGGATGGTCAATAGAATGGTTATTACGAACTAGGTGATACTGATGAGCCCACCATCTCATCCATGCATATGAACCATGTACGTTGCGCTTGAAACCAGGAATAACGAAATGAGCTTCGGTATTGACAATTAAGAGTTGTTTCCAGATGAACACCCGATTGTATGGCCCTACACCATAACTTCTCATAGGTCTTGTCACTAGTTCGGAGGATACAGGCATGGTTTGATCAAACCCAAACTGACAGGCAAATCTGCTTGGATAGTACGATTCTCTCCAAAATTCATTACTTTCCCGTAGAGGCAATATGCTAGATCGAATAGAGATTAAGAAACTTTCTTCTGTACGAGATAGAGACCCGTTATCCACAGGATCTTTGTCATCATGACCAGAGGAGATTGGAAAATGATTAAAGAAGAAAGCTTGTGTAGACTTGATCTTATCCATCACCCAAGGATAAGTTGGTTTGAACATCTTGCGCTGCTAGAAAAACCATATAAGGAGGTGCTCAGGGTGTACATATGCCTTATCTCTGATATCATACACCCAAGGGAAGTACACTCCTAACCATCCCAATAGAAAGTGCCAGGGAGCATGAGCAGAAGACACCCATGTTGTTGGAGATTTTCAATGAGTAGCTGCATCACCCAAAGCACGGTACAATGAGCATAGTACTACGATAACCAGACTTGAAGCACGGTACAATGGAGCCAATGAATATTTCTTGCCTTCAGCCATAGCTCCTACGATAACCAGACTTGAAGCTCAAATTCCATCAGCACATTTAGAACTTGGGAGTATTGCGGTATTTAGCCAGAAAGCAAGAAATCCGACCAGTTCATAAGTTTCTGAAAATTTCTTGGGTTCTGAACTTGGCTTCTACTAGCCTTGACAAAATCGGCATCATCATTTTTAGGAAACCTGAAAAATAACATGTGAATAAATATACACAGCGAAAAGCAAAGCAAAGATGAGGAAAAAGACCAGAAAAGCAAAAGAAATATACTTCAGCTCTCGAGAAAAATGACCTATCCAGTCAATGAATAGTATTCTGCTAGGATTCTTAAATCTAGAAAATTCTTCAAACAGTTCAATGGAGGTATTAGAGATGGAAGGCTCTCGAGTGGTCAGATGGTAATAGGCAAACTCTTCGTTGGTGGGCACAAATTCATCATAATAGGCTCCTATGATGGGAAGCTCAACCATCCTATATAGATCCCATAGTGTTATGTTTACTTCGCCCATAGGAAAGTGAAAAGAATTGGTAGTCGGACACCAGAAGTTCAAGAAGCCTTTAAAGACAGTGCTATCCCGATTGAAATGACTGAAAGTAGCTTCGATTACAGAATAAAGACCCAAGTCAATCAGACGTTTGCGATACTTCAATGGCCCAATCTTCATAATGATATCTCTTAATTAGAAAACCTTGGGGACAAAATTATTGCTTACCCCAAATCGTTCATTCATCGGGTGGCATAGCATTAAATCTCTACTACAGCGTCTCATAATACCTTGTTGAGTAGATAGCATGCGAGCTGTAGCTCGGCATCAAGAATCTCATCGGTGTTATACTGCCCACTTGTTAATGCGAGCCATTTCTTACAAGCCAACCTGACAAGATTTGTAGCTCTTTGCATACTAAATAAGAGATTATAAGGATGCAAGAAGACACGTCGGTTGGCTCCAGATGCAGCATTGATTGGTTGCGATATAATGATAACGCCATCATAGTCAATTATCCTTATAAGGGTTGTGGAAGCGGACATTCTGTTGATCTGCAAATCGGACTGTAGTCCATGTATTCTGTAAACGTGGTTGTTTGTGCTTGACAATCTTTTCTTGAAGTTGTTCGCTCTTGCTTTTTTGTCTTTTCTTCTAAGGATGAGAAGGAGGAGTGACTTACGATTAGGGAGCTCTGCTTCATCAGTAGGAATTCCTTTGGTCGTTTGTAGCCAGGATTCCCACATAGATTGTTTTCCCCTAAGTGGAGGGCGTTCTACTCGACATGTGGCGATGGCATCCTTTATATGGATGGAAAGACGGCTTATCCACTCTTCAAAATCAATTTCTGGTGAAGCCGGATGTTTGAAAAGTTTGGAGCGGCTCACAGCAACCTTTGACTTCTTTCTAATAGGTGCAAATGGTTGAGGTTGAACTGGTTCTGTAAGAATGGGACTAGCAGCAGTTCGACTACTTGTTTGTCTCGAAGGAGTTGGGGCAAGAGAAGCCTGACTTTTGGTACGTTTGGAAGGCATTGTTGGAGGAGTTTTTTCTTTGAGAACGATGAGATGAGGAGGTGGCCCCTGAAGATTTATTTTTTGGAGGCATGGCCTGTATACATGAAGAACACCAAGAGTTAAGAACATGCAGATTCTAAAGACTTGGGAAAGAAAGATAAGTTGGAAGATTTGTAAATTTCTAAAGGGATGGGGAAAGGTTAAGTTTCTACAATGATAAGTACAAGAAAAGAAGTCACATATGCTCTAAAGAAAGATTTACAGACTTGGACAAAATTTGGCAGAGTTTCGGGACTTAAAAAAATTGCAACCCTGATGGGTGCTTGCTGCGAACCGCATAAAGCTAGGGTGATTGCAGCAGGTCACGTAAAGTACAGATTAGAGCATCAGAGCTTCGCTGTGGAAAGAGGAAATGAAGAAATAAAGAGGGCGCCTGAATATATAGAGTGCGCAGGGAGCTTGCCACATGTCACAGAAAGCTCAGTTTGGATTGGTTTCTTTGTGTTTCGATCAAGTCTTGAATAAAACTCAAAGTTTCTACAAAATTGATCGAAAGAGGGCATCTGTTGAGGCATGCAAAAATAAAGAAACAAAGAAAGGAAGAATAAAAGAAGATTGGAGAAGAAATAGAATGAAAATGAAAGAGACGGATGCTTACCACGGACCGCGGCAAGTTCTTAAGCTTGCCGTGGGTCGCGTAAAGTAGTTCCTATGCTGACAGTGCTTCATACGAAATCTGCTTCTTTTGCCTATAAATACCCCCCAGGGGTCCTCATTTGGTACTTGCTTTCGAAAATCAGAGTTCCAAAGCTCCTTTTGAAGACTTCAGAGGTATGGAGCGAACCTCGAGTTCCTCCTTCTCCTTAGGTTGAACGCACAATGTGCGAACCCCGAGGATCAAAGAAGAACAAGGGGGAGATGTTGCTGAAATGAAGATCGAAGATCGAAGAAATGAAGTTCGTTGGGGAGGTGCATCCTGCGACCCGCGTAAAGTTCTTGAGCTTGCCACAAGTCGCGGCAAGCTGCCCTGAAGTAGGTAATTTAGCTTGTTCTTTCCTTTTGTGAAGGATGTCAGACGCGCTTTAGCTTCCGTTTCCCTTTCGATCATGAGGAACATTGAAGATTGAGCTCGTGGCAAGGATGGACAACACAGAGAGAGAAATCCAGATTTGAGAGTTTATTTTTTATGAGTTGAAGATCTATCTTTCTCCCCTTGAGTCAAGCATACTTTGTACAATCCCCGTGAGTGAATGTCTTGATAGATGATTCAGAAGACCTATCTTTCTCCCTTTGGGTCAAGTGTACTTAGTACAATCCCTATAAGTTGATATTTTGATAGATGACACCAATATGGAGCAGAAGGCCCGTCTCTCTCCCTTTAAGTTGAGCGCACTTAATGCAATCCCTAGAAGTAGAAGACATGTTGGATGATATCATCGTCTTGGAATACCATAGAGTTTTATGAAGATCACAAAGGAACGAGCCTAGTCTGGTTGACTCGGTTCAGCCAAGAGCAGAAGATCATTCCAGGCACTGTCATTTCCCTGTCTGGACAGGATGAAAGAAGAATAGGGCGAAGCTCTGCTGAAATTACTTTCTAAACATGTTTCATTTGTGTATAATGTACAATCTATTCTAGAATCAAGAGATAATGTAAACATGGAATGTATGAAGAACTCAGTAAATAAATAAAAATAAAGTGATGAATGCTTTTCTGTCTCCCTTGTCTAATATTGGAATATGACTCTTGTTTTCCCCAATAAACACAAAAAGCAATTATGTTGTGTAAACAGACAGATCCATCATCCAGCATGTATCTCTTAACTTCTGTATCTCTGATCGTCCCTGTAACCATCAGCGAGCGATTGTGTTCTATCAACTCGATCATCCAATCTTCTTCGAAAAATGTGATCACAGATGAGTGATCTACCTACATCACTTGTTGAACCGGCGTACATCCTTCCCAGAATTTATTCGAGTTGCTCATCTCGGCTTCAATTTCTATTATCATCATCTCTCTTGCTTCACTATCTAGCAAGGCATTGATCAACACTTCGCGGTATTTCTTTGACAAACACAAAGTGTCGTATATACTCAAGCGAGTAGGGAGCTTTCGTAGATGCGAGACTACATCATATGCTATCGACGTTGCCCCTTACCCTGAATTCGGATGACTAGACATGATTTCAACGACTTTCTCTTTCATTTTCTACGCACGATGTCTTTCTTGTGGTCTATCAGGGATTGCGTATTCTTGCATCATGTCATCTGGTCTTGGGGGCACACACTCCTGCATTTGTCTTCCTGATCACAAGATAATGGCGTCCACTTCTTCCTCAACTGACTGTGAGGTCCCTTTAGATGGCGTTTGTTCTACGAATGATACCATCATGCAATGCACTTGAGTTATGGTGGAGCAACTCTACTTCTTGCCTGTTCTTTCTTCTCTCCTTCCTCTCTTCCTTCTGATAAGGAGTCTGCGCCTGTTTTCGAGCTTCCTCATGCTGCTGACTAGAGTCCATGGCTCTTTGGGTTCGGGGAATGGACTGTTAAGGTGAACATTTCCTTCTGCATGGATTGTTGAGACTACCCCGAAGGTTTCTTTCCCGGTTGCTTCAGGAGGCTTCATGCTGATGACGCCTTAGTTTATCAATTCTTGTATCTTCCCCTTCAAGGTGAAGCAATCTTTCATCTTGTGACTCACACATCGATGATATTTACAATATTCAGAATCATTCACCCCCCCAACCTCATGTGGACGAACTGGTTCTGGCAGATGTAATAAGCCTTCTTCAATCAGCTGGTCCATGATGGCAACCAGGTCCGCCATATCAAATGTATATGGGCCATTGGCCCTATCCCTCTCGGCAATTGTCGCTCATCATGGCCACTGAGGCCTCTTACCCTTGCCTTGAGCAATCACTACTCTGGTTTCTACCTTGTGCTCCACGGCGGGGCGTTTCTTGTCTTTCAGGTCTTTACTCTTATCAACGTGGTGAGTCTCTACCACTCTTCCTCCTTCTCTTCTCTGCTTCTCAGGTCTGAAGTTCACTCTTGAGGCAGCTTCCACTACTAGGAAAAGAAAGGAAGTTATTGCCTGATAATCCATATGAGATCATCGGGTCAAGGGCCCTCAAGCACAACTTCATTTGCTCTCCTTCACTGAGCAGCTCTTGACATTGGGCCGCCATTGTTCCCCAGCAATCAACGAATTTCTCTACTGATTCTCTGTGTCTTTGCTTGACCAGCGCCAAATCCATTAGTGAAATCTCCCTTTCTGTAGCGAAGAATTTCAAAATGAAACTAACTTGCATCTGCTCCCACGATCTTATTGATTCAGCTAGCAGCGACATGTACCACTGGAAGGCCTTGCATGTTAGCATTGACCCAAAAAATCTAGGCAGTGCTACGATATAGTGGACCAGTTGCCCAATGTTGTCAAGAAATGGGTTATATGCTACTCTGGTGACCCTTTGCCGTCAAATTTTCCAAAGTCCAGGCATGTAAAGTTAGCTGGGAACGGTACTTCTACTTCTATGGGTATGGAAACTAGTACTTGTAACTACCCCCCCCCCCCCCCCCCCCCCCCCCCCCCCCCCCCCCCTCTCTCTCTCTCTCTCTCTCTCTCTCTCTCTCTCTTTCTCCATTAAATTTGCAACTATCTATGTCAACTCTTCCCGCGTTATCTATGATGCTGGAATGGGCGTACGATCTCTTGGCATAATCCTGGGCTAGACGGGCTATTCTATGTTGACTGGTCCCTCGGCTACCCCTTGGGACTCTTCTGCTGATTGGCGCATAGGAGGCATAACACTTCGAGTAGCATTTTGAGCTATCAGGGTTGTCAAGGCCTCCTAAATGGCTCTGAGTTGGCCTGTCGTATCATGCTAGGCTCGGACCAACCTATTGATTTGATCTTGAATTGGCAGTAGCTCTCTTCCTATTTCATATGGTCCTTCCTCTTCGATCACTTAGACCATCACAACTTGCACTAGTTGTATCCTTTGGATCGGCCCCTAGCCTGCCTTTGTGGCCGATACAATCTCTGCATTCTTGACATTCTTCTCTGGTGTCGACTTCACTTGCTTAATCGGGACGCAGACTGCTTTAGGCAATGGCGAAAATTGTTCAAATGTCAGCGCGAGCACTAGAGAACTCGTTGGTGCAATCTGGCAGTTGACGAAGGTTTCTTGATCATGTTTTGGCTGCCAGTGTTGCCTAATCACACGACATGGTTTCATAGATTGGCCTTCTTACACGCGGTCCCGATTGCTAATTTCTTCAGCTCTCTCTTCTGCCGGCGGGTTTAGATAGCTGTCAGTCCGATTCAGGTGTAGCCATTGCAGTTGTGGCAAAATGGGGGAAGTTGAATCCCCTTGCAGTGATTAAAACATACGAGCTAATCGCAAAGTATGCCATCTCTCCTGTCTCTGTTAGTATCTTGTTAATTATGCACACAATCATTAGAACACTTCACAAACACGGTTGAGAGTATGAACTCATCGATCGTGGTAAGAAAACTAACAGGAATAGACAAGAAAAGAAGAAATATGCGCGAAGCTATAAATGTTTTAGTGTCTATTCCCTTAAAGATGAAGGGAAGAATGTTCCCGTTGAGAGTCATCAGTTTGGCGCCCGTAGGCGCCAAACCATTTCTCCTTACGGTAATTTTCCCACATGTACTCGCGTGTTCACAAGTGATTTATCTCAAAATGTTCATTTATTCAAAAATAACTAGAGATTCTAAGTTCAATCCCTAGCAAAGTCGTCAGTTTATTAAAACTAAAAATGCTACAAGGGACATTTTCTATATATCTTTGCTCTGGGGTTCTGAGTAATGGAAACATTCATAGACAATCACGAGCATTCACAAAAATACACAAGAGAAATATATCGCAAGGCAAATTTTATTCTAGAGATTTTAGGATCTTGTACATTCTAGGTCGTGATCTGGGACGAGCCCTTAATTACATCGAATGATCGATGACCCTTGATTAAAAGGTAAAAGACTAAGTCAACGAGGACCATGGTCTTTTGAGTTCACGACCGTAGAGACTGATGTCTTTTTGTTATGGACTAATCCTCCTTTTGTACGAGTTGGATGTTTATGTCCCATGTTTTGACTAGAGATCCGGGCTACTTTGAGAAGACTGATCTGCAATTGTATGTACCTGAGCAGCCTAACCGACGAATGCCGTTTTGATGGGTAGGGCATCGACTGTTGTCAAGGTATCAATCCGTAGCAAGTATCGTACAATGGCTTAGAACTCTTCGATCTGGTTTATCGGGTAACCATGGTCCCGTTTATTTAGTCTGAACCTTAATCCGGGTCATATTATGATGTATATGAAATAACAATGCATTTGCTTCATTCTGGATGTTGACATCTTCTCTCCGAAAACCTGCTGCGTTCATCACACTGGATTGGGTTTGCATCCGAAAATCTGTTTGTTCTGCTTATTGGTTGTCCCGAGAGGATCATTTAACCATTTTGTGACATCCGGAGTGCTAGAAGTGCCTAGAATATGTCAAGATAGTGTCCAACGAAACTAGAAATTAAGTTTGAAAAATGAGTAATTTATAGGTGCGCTACCCCTGAAGCACCCTGAAATTAGTTGGACTCCAACAGTTAAATTTATGGGTGTGCTGGCACTGAAGTACCTTGAAATTAGTTGGATTCCAACAGTTGAATTTATGGGAGCGCTGGCACTGGAGTACCCTGAAATTAGTTGGACTCCAACAGTTAAATTTATGGGTGCGCTGGCACTGGAGCACCATGAAATGAAGTTTCTTCCGACAGTTGAATTTATGGGTATGCTCCCAGTAGTGCACCCAGAAATTAAGTTTGTTTCAATAGCTGAATTTATGGGTGCGCTCCCAGTAGTGCACCTTGAAATTAAGTTTTCTTCCGACAGTTGAATTTATGGGTGCACTCCCAGTAGTGCACCCCGAAATTAAGTTTCTTCCGACAGTTGAATTTATGGGTGCGCTGCCAGTAGTTCATCCTAAAATTAAGTTTCTTCTGACAATTGAATTTATGGGTGTGCTACTAGCAGTGCACCTTGAAAATGACTAAGTCAAGATCGTTGGGTCTATGGGTGTGCTCCCATACTTCAGAGAAATTTGAAAAGAGTCCCAGGATGGCATGTTTTGAGACAGGACCTGCGGTAGTCGAGAAGGATTCCCGATGATGGATTCCGATGATCGGGAAGGTGTTCCGGCGGTTAAAAAGTATTCCGGCAAGGTTTTCCGACAAGATTCTTGAATACCCAAGGGTCAATAGCTCTCTCTCTCTCTCTCTCTCTCTCTCTCTCTCTCTCTCTCTCTCTCTCTCTCTCTCTCTCTCTCCCCTGAAGATTTGCGTACAAATGAATAGTAAATGGGGGTATTTATGCCTGAAAATCCCGGAGGTTGACCAATTAGAAAGTGCCACGTGTAGCGCACCTAAAAATGACCTAAATGGGCATGACACACCCGATAAAAATGAGTCGGCGCGCCCTAAAATGGGGCAGAAATCAAAGTCTGAAAATCTTGAATTTCTAGGTGCGCCACCCCTAGCGCACCCTGAAATCATTTATGCTCCGGCAGCTGATTTTATGGGTGCGCTGGGGCAGTGCACCCTGAAAAACATAGTCAAGGCTACTAGCTGATTTTATGGGTGCGCTGGGGCAGTGCACCCAATTGAATTTATGGGTGTGCTACTAGCAGTGCACCTTGAAAATGACTAAGTCAAGATCGTTGGGTCTATGGGTGTGCTCCCATACTTCAGAGAAATTTGAAAAGAGTCCCAGGATGGCATGTTTTGAGACAGGACCTGCGGTAGTCGAGAAGGATTCCCGATGATGGATTCCGATGATCGGGAAGGTGTTCCGGCGGTTAAAAAGTATTCCGGCAAGGTTTTCCGACAAGATTCTTGAATACCCAAGGGTCAATAGCTCTCTCTCTCTCTCTCTCTCTCTCTCTCTCTCTCTCTCTCTCTCTCTCTCTCTCTCTCTCTCTCTCTCTCCCCTGAAGATTTGCGTACAAATGAATAGTAAATGGGGGTATTTATGCCTGAAAATCCCGGAGGTTGACCAATTAGAAAGTGCCACGTGTAGCGCACCTAAAAATGACCTAAATGGGCATGACACACCCGATAAAAATGAGTCGGCGCGCCCTAAAATGGGGCAGAAATCAAAGTCTGAAAATCTTGAATTTCTAGGTGCGCCACCCCTAGCGCACCCTGAAATCATTTATGCTCCGGCAGCTGATTTTATGGGTGCGCTGGGGCAGTGCACCCTGAAAAACATAGTCAAGGCTTACTGAATTTCTAGGTGGGCCCACTTAGTGATCGGCATCCATGCACTGGCCATAATTATTCATGCTTGTGGCCATAACCCTATTTTGAAGAGTTTTGATCATGATAAGTGGTGGGGCCCACCCAAAAGACTTCTTTTAATGGCTAAGTAGGGCTGGCACACCCTATATTTTTGCCTGAATTATGGGTGCGCTGGCCCTAAATTTAGGGGTGTGTTGGCAATGAATTAATGGGTGTGTTGACATTGTAGTGGGTGGCTTGAATTTTTGTCGATTTTCACATGCGAGCGGGGAGCTATTTCGATACCTTTCCATGACTCTTTCTACTCCATTAAGTGGTGTGCTGGTAGTTCTACTTGTGTGATATTTGTTCTGATAGCACCAACATTTTGGAACCCCAACAGCTTGTAAGTAGTAAGAGCAATGAACTTATGCATGGTTAGCCCTCTTGAGGCGAGCTCCGCTGCCAGCGAGCTCTCATACCACCAGTCCATCACAGGGGCCCAATAAAGCTACTGGGGCGGTGAACTCAAATGATTTACGCACATGGTTGGCCCTCTTGAGGCGTTCACGGCCATCTTGATACCAAATCTAAGGTCATCAGCCAGACAATAAGGGGAGACTTATGGCTCAACCTTCCCTATGCGTTACTACCAGAAATAAGCACATCGATCTAGAGGGATTTATACATGGTTAGAAGTGATCAGCAGCGTGCACTGCAACCCTCTTTTCCTTCGCATCAGCCATCAAGGTGCATCACCTGAGTGATAAAGACGGTAGGTCTTATGCATGAGGTTCTCCCATAGAGCTCTCAATCGGCCCATATGGTTATTCTCTCTACTGCCTTGGCCCGCAGAGCTCTTAGTCAATCCGTAAGGTCCTTACCCATAGAAATCTTAGTCGGTTCATAGGGTTATTGCCTATAGAGCTCTCAGTCGGCTCGTAAGGTCTTTAATCATAGAATTCTCAATCGGTTCATAAGGTTGTTGCCTGTAGAGCTCTTAGTCGGCTCATAGGTTTGTTTGTTGGCACATTTATCGGCGATTATCATTCCATGGTTCTGGTGCTCCTCTTCTTTTTGGAGTGTCGTTATTCTCTTTCTTTCTGATTTCGAAAGAACCCTTAATTTTTTACAGGATTATTTCTTCATTTCTTTTGAGAGAATTGTTGTGCCACATGCTTTTAATAATCTTTGATAATTGTTCTTTCATATCAGCTTTGGAGATTTTAAGTAGGAGAACATCTTTTTGGGCTTTTCATTGATTCATCATTGGAGTATATTGATATTCATTTTTGGCCCATTCTTGCCCCCTTTTTATTAGGGAACATTTGCATAAGGGTTTACGCAATCAAAACTTCTTCTCTTCTGTCTTCAAGGATAGTATCTCTTAATAAATCGACCATTTACAGAGATTCTGATTCCTCGCCCATTTTGATCTGTAATTCTATATGCTCTTTTGGAGAATACTTTGGTGATGACATACAGGTTGTCCCACTTAGGTTCAAATTGTTAGTGCACTGATTCATACATTGTATTGTCAATTACGTGAGTGTATATGTCTGTCCTGTCCTATGAGCCCCGACAAAGATTGAAGACTCAAGACTTAAAGACCGAAGCCGCTTTCAATGATAAGTGTGCATCTAGTTCGAAAGGTACGTGGCATATAGACAGTCCATAGGATCCCAAAATACCCTGTAAATGGCACTCTCATCACATTTAATCTTGGACATTTGATCCGAGGTTTAGAGGTCAAGATGATCAGGCTTGTACCCTCATTTACTAGGTGCAAATCCTTGGTAAATCAGTTGATTACCTTTGTCAGAGCACAGAAGGCAGGCTGAAAGATAGCCTACAATAAGCCAAAAACAAGGCCTACCGATCGGCCGGTCAGTCTAGACAGAAATAGCTACAGCAACCTTTTTCATGAAAAAATAGCATATCCGACTGTTTACATCGAATTTTGTAACAGGATCCTCCGGATGTTCACCTTTCCTCCAAGCGATTTCCTCCTTGGGCCTGAAAGGAGACAAAAAATAACTAAGGGTGGCCGACGTCCAGCCGTTGGCCCTCCGATGCTTAAGTTAGATAGAGTGAGGTTGAAAAGAGAACAAAATAAACAGGAGAGGCTAGAGATTGGGTATTATGTACCTTTATCATCAATAGAGTCATCTATTTATATAGATCTAAATGACCCAAACCGCTAGGCAAGCTATTAAGATTAGCACTGATTTCATGGGATAAGAAGCTTATCTCATTAATCCTTGGATAAAGAAGTAGTCAAAACATCCTAGACGTCTAGCTGATTACGTCTCTGGATATTCGGAGCTAAAAGTAGATATAAACCGAAACCGACCTATACGGGCTGCTGGTACTATGAGACGAAGGCCGCCCATACCAGAGACCAGAAACCACGATCACTCAGATGCCGGGAGCTGCTCATATCGAGAGTGCTCGCATTTAGCATACAGAATGTGACCCCTTCCGTCGAGCACGAGCTGAGCTGGTCGCATTCTAGAGATGCGACCCCTTCCGTCGAGCACGAGCCGGCCTGCTCGCATTCTGGAGATGCGACCCCTCTCGTCGAGCACGAGCCGAGTTGCTCGCATTCTGGAGATGCGACCCCTTTTATCGAGCATGAGCCGAGCTGCTCGCATTCTGGAGATACGACCGCGATTCCTCACATCTCTTTTTAAAGCTAAACTTATCTACAACACCGACCGGTCTGATGACCAGTCCAACAGCAGGTCGGCTGCCCTATCTGACCTGTCAACATGCCGGTCAGACATGCTAAAAAGTGTCCAACAAACTCTCTGGCTTCAAGATCTTTACCCGACTAGTCTGGGTGCCAGCCGGCTGACAGGTTGGACCTCAAATCTGACTGGCCGGAGGGGGTCCCAGGCAGGTCAATTTGTGACCGTTTTATATCTGTTGGAGCTCATTTTTTAACATCTATATATTCACATGTTGAGGTCTTTAATGGTATCCTTTGCACACCCATTAAGAGTATTAAGAGGGGTATTTAAGAGCATTCGCTAACCTCCTTTGCTCATCATTACTTTGAGTTCATCATTCAAACCAAGTGATTCATGGCACTTCAATGAGCATTCAAAGCTTGGTTTGAAGTATGAACTCAAGCATAGCATTCATAGTTGTCCCAATCATTAAAGCTTCATCTTGAAGTCATTATAGCTATTGAATGATCAGATTGGTGATTCTTAATCTAACCATTGCATTGAAATAGGCAAATGGAACACCAATACCTTCTCCCACCTACCCGGCATTAGTTTAGGAACATCATATGCATTGGTAGCTGATCGTGGGAGCTTGGAGAGGAGCTGAAGCATTCGTAGAAGTGAAGTTACTCAATGGCGCTGAATTGGGGCTCATCAAGTGTAAGTGTTTAAGCTTATAGAGTCCATTGTTTGATTCTCCCTTCTTACTGAGATTGAGGTCTAGAGATTGTGACCCAATCTCATACTTATCATTGAGTAGGACATGTGTGTCCTTATGTAGGACGTGGATGTCCTTGTGTAGGCCTCCGACACAGGAGAATACATGCGTTGTCCTTGTTTAGTATTTGAGGAGTCTTTATCTAGAAATAAACCTTGTGTAGGTTGTAAAGGTTGAGAGGTGAACCTCATTTAAAACCTCCGATAGTGAATGCTGGTGTGCTTAAAGGAGTACTTGAACCGGGAGTGGAGTAGACTCATCGCCCAACCACTACACAACTTATGCAATGTGTTGAATGCTTATATTGTTCACTAATTTTATTTATTGCTTAAGATCATAATGGATGTCAATCTACATGTTTGATGAAATGAGTGCATGATATTCTCCTATAAATTTCTAGTTGATTATCATAGAACTTACATGAATATCAATTGTTTGATCATATGTCTATAACTCTTGTTTGAATCAGTCTGCATCTCCTAATCCATAAGGTCACATAGTATTGTTGATAATCTAGAAAATACTTTGTGATTAATTCATTAGCCTTGCATGTGATTGTTTGGTAATCGTATTGTTAAAGCTATTATTTTTTAATTTGCAAAGAAAGTTAAAAAGTCCTATCACACCCCTCTAGGACATAAGGATACCTTCAAGTTTATCTCAATGGTGGTGCAAACCGCAATTTCACAAACTTGCTCCCATCTTGCGAGTTATCACAATTGGTCTTTTGAGCATCAGCACCAAATCCCCTTTCTTGAAAAATTTGTATTTCACCTTTTTATCAAAGGCAGAGGATATTCTAGTTTGATATAACTACAAACGTTACGATGCGACCAATCTTTTTTCATATAGGGCGTCCAACTCTTTCAACTAGAGCTTAGCATTTTCATCTTCAGTAAACGCTTGGTGTACTGCCACTCATAAAGATGCCACTCGTATTTCAATGGGCGATACAACTTCTACTTTATATACTAAAGAGTACGGTGTAGCTTTCATAGTCGTTCGTGTGTTGTGCGGTAAGCTCATAATGCTTCTTAAAGTTTTTTGTCCCAATCTCTTCTATTTTCGTTCACTATCTTTTTCAGTATCTTGACAATTGTCTTGTTAAAGCCTCTGCTAACTTATTTGCTGCTGGGTAATAAGGCGTCGAATAAGAGTGCTTAATATCGAATTTCTAACACAACTTGTCCATGTTTCTATTCTTCAATGGCGTACCATTATCTATGATGATCTTTTGCAGAGTCCCGTGTTTGTATATGATGGTGTGCCGAATGAAGTCTGTTGCATCCTTCTCCTTTACGTTACGCAACACAATAGCTTATGTCCATTTGGAGAAGTAATCTGTGGCAGCCAAAATATATTGTCATCCTCACGAAGAGGGAGGATTAATGGGGCCCAATAACGTCTAGTTCCCAAATAGCAAACGGCCATGATAACATTGTCTAATGCAGGTCTTCGGGTGGCATGTGTATAACACGTCATGGACTTGGCATTCGTAACACTATTTTGCCAAGGTTATAGCATCCTTAAACATTGTCGACCAATAATACCTTGTGCGATGTACGCAATTATAGAGGTTTCTTCTGGCCTGGTGAGCTCCACATTCTCCTGAATGGGCTTTCTGTAATACATATTTAGCTTCTCCCATATCCAAGCACCTTAAAAGAAGCTCATTGTGAGACATTTTGTACAACACATCATTGTATTTTACGAATTTTATTGTTCATTGCTTTATTTGTGCCTTTATCGATGGTTCTTCAGGAAGAATTTCATACACTACCAAAAAAATGGGTAAAGGCTACGGACTATTCTGGTCTTTAGCTACGAATATAATCCGTAGCTATTTTACTACGGATTTCATTCCTCGCTAGATCCCCATACTATAGCTACGGTCAGATTGTCCCTGAGGGCTTCATGGGGCCCAAAACAATGTATGCGTTTTATCTAAGCCGTCTATCCATTTTAAAAGTTCATTTTATAGAATGACCCGAAGAAAAGGGGCAGATTGAGGGCTCCAGTGGACCACACTTGGAAACAGAGATGATTAAGTGCCGACCATTGAAAATTTTTGGCATGATCGACTCGGGACTTCGATTTTTCTTTTTGAGTATTTTGCCCAAAAACATCCATCCAAATTAATGGACGACATGGATGAACTACATACATCTCAATGGGCCCCACAGAGCCCCTAACTCACCATCTGCCTCTTTTAACTTGAGGATTTTTTTATTTTATTTTTTCACTCGCCCGCTGCCCCCAAATGCACTCTCGCTCGAATCTGGATCCTCCCGCTCGCCTGCGGCCCCCAAAACTCCCACTCGCCATCTCCCTCCATCCCTCTCTCGCTCCTTCTCCCATTCTCCCTCTCTCACCGCCATTCTCCCTCTCACTGCCACTCCCTCTCACTCTCCCTCTCACTCTTCAACCATTTGGTCGCTCGACGGGAAGAGGGTTTCTTTCCATCTGGTAGAAAAGGAGGGATTCTTCCCCAAATATTTCCAGCGAAGATCTACTCAGTCAGCCCATGCCATTGTTGGTATCTCTCTCTAAACCCTAATCAGGGTTTTAGTAAGAAATTTTTGTTTTAACCCTTAATAAGGGTTTTGCATAAGGATTGATGTTCATCTGTTCCTGTTTTCTTGATTCTAGGGTTTTGACGGTCGATTTGCAGGTTTTGGAGTTTGCTACAATGTTCCGTGGTCGCCCTTTGATGATAGACTAGCCACTGGATCTAGCATAGCCAATCTTTAACGGGCTAACTGTACTGGTAAATCTCTTCGCCCTTTGAAGCAGGTTCTACTGTATATAGATAGGAGTGGGTAAATCTACTACCAAATGGTGTTAATTGTTGTATTCTTTTGTGATGGCTGGATGAAGATCGATTTGGGAAGTAACTTTGTTGTTTGACGAAGTTTGATTTTGTCTAATTCCATTTAGGAGATTTTGTGATTTGGGTTTTTAGTACATGTAAATGTCTGATTTTATTTATTTATTTGTTCTTGTATTTTTTTTATTGAGTTTGATGTGTAGTTGATAATCAGAAATTGTATCCAATGGTTGGGAAGCCATTGGATCCGTGGATTAACGCTTGCCAACAGTGCCATCCACCTGATCAATGAAATGCCCCACTGCCAGTGGATCTGATAGTGAAGGTTACAACACATCCACTTGATCGATGGAATGCCCCACAGCCAGACTGGTTATTTGCTGGTGTGGTTTTTGTCAAATTGGGTTGAAACTTAACCAATCAATGTGTTAAAGGGAAGTCAGACAAATGATTCAAATGACTTCTTTTAGTATGCCATATAGTGATGTCATAACTATGCTTCATTTTATTACAGTGTGCTTCAAGATCTCTGTTGCCTCCTAGGCATGACTTATTTTTTGACAATTTCATATGCTGATGATATAACTTAATATTCTTTGTTCAATGCACCAAATAAGCTGATTTTCTTGTTAACACTCACAATGAAAATGCAATTTTGATTGATTATTGAATGCATGGAAGTACCGTAGTACTGAGGTATATTCAGGTCCTTTGACAATTGCAGTTACTCGAAAGCTTCTCAATTCTAATTTACAAAATAATGTGCAGGAATAACAATGTTATTTGGCTGCCTTTGATGGCTCACAAGGTTGAGCGGCCGGTTTGCTCCCGGGCGACTCTCCTTGTGGTCAAGGTGAGCTAAAGGAGACCCGACCATGCTCTCCTAGGTTGGGGGGCAGGCAGGAGGAAGACCTCCCTAGTGCTGGCCATGCCTAGGTGGGTGTTGAATCCGAGAGGATAGAAGACCTAGCTAAAACTCACCTTCTATGAGAAAAATAGCTGGTTAGGGGTAAGAAAAGGTCTAAGATTCCAAATTCAACATGATGCATGTATGGCTCTCTTGATGACTGTACTATCATAATTTTGGTATATGGCATGATTACAGTCTGCAGTAACTTGTGAGGGGCCTGGATCTCTGACTATGTGTGTTGTCTATGACTCTGCATGGATCTCTAAACTGTGTTTTGACCCCTCACATGAGGGTCCCCACATTGAATTGGATTCATACAATGATCCTAAAATTCAAGTATGCCTTTGCAACCAAACTTCATAGTGATGGCAGGTTCAAGTGATTGGCTTCCATAGATTGGATGTATGTCTCCACATGTTGTGGAATTAGCAAACCTCTGATATCATGTATGAATGAATTCGAAAAAGCTTAGTTTAAAAAATGAAAAAGAAGAAACCTCTGATAGAAGAATGCAAAAGATTTTTAAGTTCTAAATTTTTTTCACTTTCTTTTGTAGATGGACAGATAAGAACTTCACTACCACCTTCTGCATAATGACTTCTGATTAAACCAACTTTGACAACCTAATTTAGTTACGTTTGGGTACCTGAACCCAAGTTGCAGCCTAGTTGTTACATGTCACTTAATTTATGTCCACTTCAGTGGAATCTTTTAACTTGTAAGAGTAATTTATATTTTCTTGTTGTAGTTAAATCAATATAAATCTTGTTGATGAGAGTGTCATGTTGCATTGAAAAGCAATGCAATTTTGTTCTATTGTGCACTTCTATGCGATCACATAGTGATGTTGTTTATAATCTTGAATTACTGTTTTAAAATTTGACATGATATTAGCTGTACATTTTTGTGTGTACTTTCTATTGGTTTTCTGATAATGGTTGGAGGAATACTTGATACTCTGGCAAAGTCTAATGGACAATATGCAGGAAGTTAGAAAGTACTGAAAAATTGCTTATATGGCATACAATAAGTCAAACAAAACCATCCAAATTATGCCATTTAAGTAATTATTTATCTATTAGATTGGCAGACATATATTGGATTATAAAAAATAAAAGATATCCAATGTTTTTATTTCAACAAATGTCTCTGAATTGGAGTTTACGATTGCTAGACTAATCTAACTTTTGGTCTATGACTTAGAGACAGTGGTTCCACAAGTTAGTTGGTTTAATTGGAGTTCATGCCATGTATATCATTTATAAATTCCTATGTATCAAGTGTCAAACGTGGCTAGAGTATCCGCATAACTTGATCAGTAGCATATCAGTCCCATATCAGGTCTATCATCAGCAATAGTCAGACAATGAACATTTGCTAATTTGCTGTTAATGGACTACTTGAGCTGCTTCCACAGTGAGAGCAGGCTTCGGAACTAATTGGACCTTCTCCAAGCATTGAGATTCTACTTAGAACTTGGGCAGACTAGGTAATACCAGCTATTTAGGTAAGACAAAGCATTAAATGTCCCTGTGCATATGTGGGTTCTTCATGTTTGGCAGTTGGCTTGCAACTGTCCATTCTTGTCATTGTTATTGTACCTTGGCATTCATAAACTCAATTCTATCCACTCAAGTGATGCATTCAATGTTCTTTAATGCTTATTGGTTTATTATGGTTGCAAGTTGAGAGTGGTTATTTGTGGATCTAAATTTTCACTTACATCTCTCCAAAATTGTCCTTACCACAACTGACATGTTAGTTTTTATTATTATTATTATTGTCATTGTAGATTCTTTTCAATTATCCTCCTAGGAAGAGCTTGGCCATTTGGTTGAAGGATTTAACTGCATTTTGTTTCCCAGGATGAGTTAAGGTCCAGTGTAATTGATTTCTATTATGTTTTGCTTTAGCATGCAACATCTTTCAAGCTAATATTGTCAGAAGGGATTGAAATAGTGCTTTAAACAATCATCATTGTCATCATGTAAGCCTTATCCCAACTAATTGAGGTCTGATGCAGTGCATTAACTAATTGAGCTGTGGACTATCGATTATAGAGCCCACTTGTTGAACAGCTTGGATCTCCTAGAATTCTGCTTAGGTTTGTGGTCATTGGATTTCGAGCAGAACTCTACATCTATGATGATTTCCTCCTTTATTTGGGTTCTTATTTTCCATGAGGTGTCATATTTGCTCAAATAGGTATGCTCAATTTCCACTCATCTTTCGATGTGTTGCATATTTGCTCAAATTGTTTACCAGCAGGCAGCTGATATTTTTATCTTAGCTGTGTGGTACAGTGAACAGGAAAACTGTGACAATCCCATAAATTCCCATAGTCATAATCATTGATGAGATGGAACGATGTAGTGTCACCATATTAACCAAGTTCTCCGTGTTGTTGAGGAATCTTATCTTTATTTTCTTTATTGTAATTTCTTAACACATTCTATTTACAATTTTTTGTTTCCTTTTTTTCAACTGCCTGTGGTTTAACGAAGACAAACGTCTTCACACCAAGGGATTGCCTTGGCTATGTTGTTTACAGGTTAGGTAGGTCCTTCAAGTTCTTTATGTTAGGTAATTGTGAGTACAATTCCTTGTTCATATTGCACAAGCATACTAGGGAGCATTCATCTGTGGTTGAGTGGGTGAAGTCCTTAGATGAATTTCAAGGGAATATCACTGGACCGAAAGAGAGCAAAGGGGGTTAATTTAGGCCTTTGGACTCCTTACCCTGGAGAACTTAAATCAGTTGTACTTCCACCCATTCCATGGACATCACAAGTAGGCTGATGAAGAAATAATACATGCATTTTTTTCAAATTTCTTTTAATATCATGTTGGTGTGTTTTGAGCCTTCTACCCATCAGGAAAGAAGCTCTTGATCTTTTGGCTGAGCTTGTTTTTGTTTGAGGTACCACAAAGTATAGAGAGATGCTAAGGTTACTTTGCTTGTTAGCACACGTTGTCGGGAACTTGTGTTGGAGATCTAGGCCAATTGGGCCCCACTATGTACCTGCCGAAATCAGCTTCGTCCAATTATCAGGTGGCCGTCTTTGCATGTTGAATGTTGACCTGGTCAAATCTGGATGTAGTTGAAAGATAATTAATTTTTGTACATCATATTGGTGGAGCATAGTGTTGCATCTATCATGTCTAATACATTTCTATGAATGTTCTTTTCTCTTTTTGCTAGATGTTGATATTTTGGTGATAATTTAAATTTGTACAGGTTCACACCCTGGTCTTTCATTTTGGTCTTTGACAATGACTTGAGTATGATCATGTTAATTCCATCAAGTTGAGAACTATTGCAGCAGCTTTTCCTCAAAACAGGAGTTAGGCTAGTCAATGAAGCGATACACATTGGATCGATAAAAAGGTAAAAATGTCTTGTGGTAAGAGTTTCATTTTTTTCATTGATTTCTCCTTTAGTATGTTTTCTAGAAAAATTACTTGGACGTATAAATATAGATTTGAATCTTGGGGTGGTTCAATGATCCCAAATTACACCTTCGGTAAATAGGTTAGTTTCCAGTCTATGCCTTCATGTATTTAGATCAATTTGGATAAGTGGAGAGTTGTTTTATTTTGATGGACCTGTCTTCATCATATAAGCAGTATCTTAGTGTCAGTGTCGCATCATGTTTTCTTTTCTTTTCTACCTCTTAAGGTAGAGCACTCTCAATTTTTGAATGGTATCTAACTATTATTTCCAAGTTTACATAATGATTTCTTTTTTCATTTTTATTTTTTAGCTCCCTACCAATGAAATCAAATGTTCAAGTTACTATTGGACCATGGCTCGCTCGTTTTGGCCGAAACCTGTGTGCAAGACCTGATAGTATAAATGTGATTTGAGTGAAAAAAGAATGTAACATGGGTTCTTTTGATTAAAATGCAGCACATTTCCCGAATCTATTACTTTGTAATTTGATTCGAGTTGGCTGATTGGCGGGTTTAAATTGTTTGGGCCCATTGACTTATCCATTTTTTTTCCTTTTCCACCTCATTCGATGCAAACTTTCTTCAAACTAGTGATTTAAATATCAATATTGATGCACATCACACCCTTAATAGTTAAAATCATCCAATCAGCATGATTTTTCTTACAGAGTTGATATCATCCAATTAGCATGAATTTTCTGAAGTCACCTATGAAATGTTGATCTCATTGAATATACAGTCTAGATCGGTTATATGGATATGTATGTGTACAAATGGCAACTAGATTATGGAAGGTTTCTATGCACTATGTGCACTAGAACATTCTCCTGTATGGATAAATGCATATGTATATTGCCTGATTTGCTAATGGTTAGCAGATATTTTTGCTCTTAGATTCTTTTCTTGTTTATAAATTAATTAGAACCAGCAACTTCAATGATTTTCGGTGTTGAATGTTGCCCATGTGGTGCTTGTTATTATGACTTGAGTTTGCATTTATTTCTTGTTGCCTCATATTCACATTGATATTTTACATATTTGTCAATGAGCAGTTCTCTGGGCTCCTGGTAGCACAAAGTTTACTAGAGACCCACAACCACCTCGGGGGTAAGATTTTCCATTTTAGAAATAATTGTTTTTTGGGACTTTACATTCCATCATTATATTTACTATTTTTGTTCCTTTAGGGTCATGAACTATCAAGGCATGTACCAGCAACAGCTAAATTGAACTAGGGACAATATATTCTAGGGTTTGTAAGCTGTTAGGCTTTATTCTTTTTAGCTTGGATTGAACTATCAGGGCATGCACCAGCAACGGCTAGATCTGTCGTTATTGCAAAAAAAAAAAAAAAAAAAAAAAAAATTAATGAACGAATATAGCTATGAATATTGTTCATAGTGGAAAACTCTTAATAGCTACGGACGTTTAATCTATAGCGACGAATTTTATTCGTAGCCATTAATCTATATAATTCGTAGCTACTGGTAAAAAGCTAGCTACGGTACCTATTGCTACGGACAGGATACCGCCCTAATGCAAACTATATTCGTAGCCTTATGTCAATAGCTACGAACAAAATTCGTAGCCTTTTCTCACTTTTTTTGTATTGGTTTTCAAATAGTCAATGATTGGCTGACGCCAATCTTCTATTGTTGCTACACAATAAGAGAGACCTTCCTTCACTAACAGTTTCTTCAATCTTAGCCAATGGTAAGAATCTTCGTTCCTCTATTGTTAGTTAAAGAGAACGTCTAACTGTGCATGACAGGGTTGCAGCCAAGCTTGCTAGTGCATCTGCCTTTTCATTCTCCTTTTCAGGCACGTGCTGTATAGGTCTTTAAAGCTTTTAAATAGCTTTCTTACTTTTCAGCAATATGATAATAGTTCAAGCTTCCTTATCTCGAATGCTATCATAAGTTGATTTATATAACTAACTGTGAATTGTTAATGTACTTTTCTGTGGCATACTAGTGCTCCTTATTTGTCAATCACGTGCGTCCATGTGTTGTAATGTTGGTTGATCCTTAGTAAGCTAAAGACCGAAGATTCAAGTGGATCAGAAGCATCAAGGAAGAAGAACAGGTAAATGAGATGCCTTTGTGACCCTAACCCTTTGAACCAAAACACCCAAACCCTCTTGGATGACTCGGACCAACTAAGAAAACCCTTAGTCATCCTTATTAGCCTTAGATCATATAGAAAAACATGATAAATTAGGTTAATAAAAGAAGTGGAAGTTGCTGTAATCAAACAATCCCAAACAACAATTTTTTATCTTCGATGCATCAGAGTCCAGCTTCGATAGGACTCCGATCGATCGAAACTGATTATTCGATCGATCAAACATTTTGTCCAGCAACCTGATGAATTCTTTGGACTAATTTTTCGATCAATCAAAACTGATTTTTCAATAGATCGGAACTAGGTTCGATCAATCGAACATTCTATCCAGCAACTTGATGAACTCTCTGGATTGATTTTCTTATCAATCGAAAGTGTATTTCGATCAATCGAAGATGCGCAAATCTGCCTATTTTTTATCGTTGGAGAAATTTCTATAAAAGCGGGGTCATTCGCTTTTGGGCTAAGAGGTGATTTTTAGGATTAGAAACCACCACCATTGTATACCATTAGGAGCTCTAATCCTAACCCATTCAAGGTATTCTCCTTGTGATTCATCACGAGCTTAGAGCATTCAATGCTCACATGAGAATGGACTTGTAGGGCTGTCAACAACACAGATCATGATCCGAATCTAATCCGTATTCGATCCGATCTAATCGGATTCAGGTCAATAATCAGATCAACGGGTCGGATCTGGATTAAAGAGTTTGATCCGTTTAATAATCAGGTTGGATTCGGATCGACCTCGATCCGCTCCGTTAATGATCCGACCAAGGAAGGGGTTATAAAAGAAAAAAAAAACCTAATCCTCAATGCATATCACCTCTTAATCTCAAATCCGCCGCACTCCCAAGTCCCACCTCCCACCTCTCAAACGCATTGCTACTTGCTGAGAAGAGGTGTCTCCCTCTAGTCTCAATCTCATCAGGTACCAACTGTACCTATCTCCCTCTCCCTCTCTCTAGCACTGCATCTCTCTCTCTCTCTCTCTCTGAATCTCTCTCTCTCTCTCTCTCTCTCTCTCTCTCTCTCTCTCCTTCTTTAGATGGCCCGTCGGAGACGGGGGTGGGTGCGTTGCCATGCTAACAGGAGTGGGTGCGTTGCCATGCTAACGGGGGTGGGTGCATTGCCTAGCCAACAAGGGTGGATGCGTTGCCTAGCTAACAGGGTGGGCCCCACCATGATGTATGTATTTTTTCCACGCCATCCATCCACTTTGTAGATTGAACAGCCACCACTAAAAATTTTTGGTGGCCCACTGTAATGTTTATTTGCCATACGACACGTTGATAGATAATGGGGTGGGTGCGTTGCCTAGCTAACAGGGTGGCCCCCACCACAATGGTGGTCGTTCGATCACCACCGAAATTGAATCGGATCATATTCGAGTTGGGTTCGAATTTGTAGATATTTAAACGGGTCGGGTTTGGATCATATGTTTGTGATCTGATTCGGATTTGGGTCGGATACGGATCAAATATATCCTTAATCGGATCGGATTAGAATCATCATTGATCTGATCCGTATCCGATCCATTGACAGCCCTATGGACTTGTTCCCTCTTGATTCCTAAGAATTTAGATACCTTGATTATTGGTAAATCCCTTATCTAAACACCACCTAGGAATCCAAATAGGTGTATCCTTCTAGGAAATTCATTTCCTACCATTTGTAGAGGATTCACCACGTCCTAACACCTTAGGCATCTCCAGTGGAGCATCATATGCAAGGGAGCTGATCTTGGAAATGAAGCATTAGTAAAGCGGCAACATCAAGGATCGTGGGAGCACAAGGGGAGCTGATTGAAGCACGGGAGAGCGGAGATCAAGCAACCTGAAGCAGCGCATCAATAGGGCTCAAATCCGACAAGTGAGTTGTCAATTTGTAAGAGTCAATCCACTCTATTCCTAGTGGGAATTCGAGTGTGGAGTTTGTTTGTCAATCTCGAACTAAGGTCATTTGTCGATTCTTGACTTGTTAGATGAGCCTAAAAGTCTAGGGATGTTTGTCGTTCCTTAGCACATTTATCGGGCCTAAATTCTAGGGTTGTTAGGCAACCCTTGACATGTTTGTCACCTAGATTAGGAGGAACCTAATTTAAACTCCCCAGTGAATACCGGTGTGCTTAAAGGGGTTAAGTACTTGAACCGGGAGTGGAGTAGACCCAAAGTCGAACTACTATACATTGTTGTGTTTGTGATTGTATTTGAGTACATTTCTTATTATGCATTGTGTTTAATTGTTTAATTATGAATACTTAATTAGAATGTATGTTAGGCACTTGTTAGGTACCTCCACACACAAAAGATGTACTTTCACTTCTTAAGTAGACTTAGAGCTTATATGATCCATTCTCACATAGTCTAATTAGGTTGCATAGATTAGGAGCTTGATTAGTTTAATCATTTGATAATCTATACATGCCTAGACTAGGATGCTTAACTGCTTAATCATATGCTAGTCTTGTGATTGGACCCACTCAGGCTTGGAAGCCGAAGTGTTATTGTTTACTTTGTTTAAATTGTTAAAATTGTTAAGTTGGGGAAAAGATTTTCAAAAGGTCCTAATCACAACCCCCCCCCCCAGGACTTAGACATAATTCTAGTTGCTCCGCTCTATAGCTTTCGCACGTATATGCGTAGGTGTCATGTTAGACTACCGACGTAATTTCATGAATCACCAAATATTTGGACTGCTTGGATCCGCATCTCATGTGCTATCTGTAGTTCGATAATGAGAGTATTATATTCTGCCTCATTATTTGTACAAGTCATCCCTAAAGTGAATTAATAGGGCAACAAATCGCCTTGTGGGCTAATAAAGATAACTTTGGTACCTGCCCCCATAATTCGTGTGACCCCATTGAAGTATATCTGCTAAGGTTCGGCTGGTTCTACTAGAAATACATGCTTGTCCGGTAGTTTATCTGATATTTCTTCTTCTTCAAAAGTTAGGTGCGCAGCTAGAAAATCTGCCACTGCTTGCCCTTTCATTGCCTTAGATGGTATGTATGTGATAATAAATTCTAATAACAACAGCATCCACTTGGCCAATCTCCTGACAACATTGGCCATGTCATTAGGTATTTGATCGAATTGGCCCACCAGATCAAAACTATATCATGGTAGAGGCAATAGTGTCACAATTTTTGTACGGCAAATATCATAGCGAAGCACGTCTTTTCGATCGGAGAGTAATGATGTTTTGCCCCCACTAGCATTCTATTTAAGTAATATGGGGCCCCTTCTTTCCCCCGTTCCTTCTTCTGGGCTAGTAGAGTGCCAAGTGAGCTTTCGCAAGCGGCGATATAAAGTATGAGTGGTTTCCCTTAGACCGGAGCAGTTAATACAGACGACTATTTTAGCAATTACTTGATCGATTCAAATGTGCTCTACCGAGCTGTATCCCATTCAAACTGTATTCCTTTCTTCATCAAGTGGGTCAATGGCTGACATCGCCTCGCTAGATTTGATATGAACCTTCGTATATATGCTAATTTTCCTTGAAAACTTTTTAATTCCCATAGTGTTTTGGGCGGCGGCATGTCCTGAATTGCTTTGATCTTCCCAGGGTCTATTTCTATACCCTTATACCTGACAACGAATCTGAGAAATTTGCCCGAGGAGACATTAAACGCGCATTTTAGTGGATTCATTTTTAGTTGCTTTTTTTGGAGCCGTCAGAATACTAACTGTAGATGTGCTCGATGTTCTTTGTGATCATCTAACCGCACTACTAAATCGTCGACATAACATTCCACATATTTATGCATCTTGTCACCAAAAATGTGTTGCATGGCTCGTTGATAGGTGGCATCGACGTTCTTGAGGCTGAACGACATGACTTTATAACAAAAGATCCTTAAGGATGTTCAAAAAGCTATTACTTCTTTATCTTCTGGTGATATGCGTATCTAATTATAACTAGAGTAGCCATCCATAAAGGACATCACGACATATTTTGTGGTGCTATTAATCAGTAACTCTATAATTGACAATGGGAAATCGTCCTTTGGACAAGCTTCATTCAGGTCCATGAAGTCTACACAAACTCTTATCTGACCACTTTTCTTCTTGACTAGTACGATATTTGATATCCACTTGGGATATTTTACTTCTCTGATGAACCTGCCTTAATCAACTTGCTTATTTCTTCTTCAATTTTCGGCACCAAATCTGGGTGAAAACCCAGTTGGGCTTACTTTACTGGTTTCTTTTCTTTGGATACATTAAGCTTGTGCATTGCCATTGTATGCTCCAAACCTGACATTTCTACATAAGTCCAGGCCAAGACATCTTTATTTTCTTTGAACATCTGATGATATTGCTCCACCTCATTTTTCCTTCAAACTTGCACTGATGTAGGTAATTCGAGGTTCTTTCTCTGTTCCCAAGTTTATTTCACACAATTGATCGACTGTAGGCTTAACCGTCATCTTCTATCTGTGCGAGGGCCCTTTTGGGTTGGGCTACTTCTTTCTTACTAAGCCAATTCATTTGCTGTTCTACAGGTTCTGTCTGAAGAACTTCACTAACCATATTAGATTGTGTGGCCTCTGAAATGTCTCCAGCCCTAAAAACTTTTCGCATTTCTTTTCATGGATAACAATGGGAACCGAGATGCCTTTCCCGTCCTTCAAGCAAATTGACTCTTCGCAATCAAAGCCCATTATGGTGCATGATTTTTCTGTTAGCTGGACTGTATCTCTCTAGTTCTCCCAGTTCAAGGCTAACGACCATTAATGCCTCATTGTTCTCATCAGGGACAACTTGTTCCAGAATAGAGTAAAATGTTATGGGCTCGCATTTGAATTTGATGGCACTTGGAATTCCCAGGGTCCTGTTGGAAATGGTCTAGCCCTTTCTTCCTTTGGTGCCAGAATTATGAAATTTTGCTTAAAGAGTTTTAACTTGTTCTGGTGATAATGATATCAGAGGGGGTTGTCCTTGTTGTCTCATGCTTTTTGGCACAAAATAGAATTTCTTCGGTCTAGAATTTATTATTTTGATCTCTTCATTCTTGGTTTGTTGTGTGTCTTCCTTCTTGTTAGAACTGAAAATGTAGCAAGGATATTTTCTGTGTATTGTTACTCTGGGGTTCTAAGTAATGGAAACATTCATAGACAGTTACAAGCATTCACAAAAGGTACACAAGAAGAGATATTGCAAGGCGAATTTTATTCTAGAGATTCTGAGATCTTGTACATTCCAGGCTGTGATCTAGCACAAGCCCTTACTTACATCGAATGATCGATAACCCTTGATTAAAAGGCAGAAGACTAGTCAGCAGGGACTACGGTCTTAGAGTTTGTGGTCATAGAGACTTCTATTTATTTTTCCTCATTCATGAGCAGAGGAACAGTCCTGAAAGTCTTGGTTTGGCCATTCCCCTACCATCTAGACAGGATGAAAGAAGAGAATAGGGTGAAACTCTGCCGAAATTACTTTCTGAATATGTTTCCTTTTGTATAATATACAATCTATTCTAGAATCAAGGGATCTTGTAAATATGAAATGTACGAAGAACTCAGTAAACGAATAAAATGAAGTGATGAATGCTTTGCTATCTATCTTGTTTAATATTAGAATGTGACATAAAGGTAATTTTTTTGTGTAAACAAAATGGTGACTCTGCTAGGGAATTCATAAGAGTTACGTTCTAACATTGATAAGAGACTATAAAAAAAGCATTCGTCATCTTTTGGTGCTTTATAGCGCCAAAATGGCAACTCTCAATGGGAACATTCCACCCTTCATCTCTAGAATAAATTGTATATATAGACAATTCAAATGACTAATTATTTTTATTTTCAAATCTCAGGTACATTACATCCTTCAATCAAATACTCTCAAATGGCTTGCTAGCTCACAAGATCATTTTTAATTTCATGCCGGAGGGAGGATTTACTATCTCCTACAACAATCAAAGTACGAGAAGTAAATGCCAGACAAAAGCGATTTAAAACATGACAACTAAAGCAAATGCTATGGTGATTTTTGCCTCACCCATCACTGCAAATGATGAGTGTGGATGGGTAACAGTGCAGTCGAAAAGAAAAAGGATATCATTCAAAGCTTTTGCTAAAACCACAGCCAAGGGACCTCATTCTCGAACTTATTAGAGACCTATCACACGAAGTATAGCTAAACAAATCCCAACTATGACTCCTCCATCCTTATATCTAGGAGAGGCAGAGATATCCTTCGTTAAGAAAGATTCCCCTGCACTTCCTACCTCCCCTGCTACGCAAAGACAGAAGAAGAATCAAATTATTATGCCGTATCAACCCTCTCCAACAGAAGGCTCAATGAAAAATTCAGCCGAAACTACATCAATAAGGGTCGAGCATGTTGAGTCTGTCGACTCCTCGTGATGTAACAGTTGTTAGTTGAGAAGAAACTCGATATCACTCACCCCTTCGACTATCGCCTCATTCACATAATCAGGGTTAGAAACGTCAAGAAGAAAAGCCTCTGTCCTTGTGCCCGGAACCAGTCAAGCCGGACAATTGACATAAATGTGTAAGACCCATACCCTGATTTGCCCTCCGAACGTTTAGTTTCCTGTGCCGGTACGTCCCGGATGGACCAGATTAGCGAGCCTTGATCACGACCCTATTTTAGTACCGCATCGACCTAAGACCTATAACCCGGCAACCGCGTAGGCGCTGCGATTCCAACGCCGCGCGACACGTCCCATTGCGATACCCGGTGTGAAAGTTGCGATCATTTGCGCAATCTGAGGCGGGCTGCGCAACGCACGTGTGGCGCGGGCCCCACTTGTACAAATCCCAAGAAAGTCAAATAATCAATCAATCCCCCTCACCCTCACCCATACCCCTCTCATCACCCTAGTCAACACAAACCATACTCACCCAATCCCTCTCTCACCACAAAGTCAAGAGTGCCCATACCTTCCATGCCCCCCTCCCATACCATCCTACTCCCCCTCCCATGCTAGCCATCATCACCTCATATCTCTCCTCTCTACCCATACGTAGGGGAGAGGGGGGCAATCTCATTTCCCAGTTGCAAGAGAGAGAGAGAGAGAGAGAGAGAGAGAGACTAAGAAGAGAGAAATTAAGAGGGAGCTTAGAGAGTTGGGGGAGTTAGAGGAATTAGAAGGTGGAGATCAAAGCTTGGAGGGCCCCAACCATCATCCGAACCGTTCGATCAACCACCTGACCCGATCCAACCGTTCATCTTTCAAGGTGAGTGCAAGGGGGGGTATAAACTTCCCTTTTACTTGTTTGCCTTTCATTTTTTTTGGGCCCACAAGTGGGCCATGCTGTGAGACAGCGTGGACCACCTTGTGTGGCCCACCATGATGCTTATTTGCCATTTAACTTGTTGATTGGATGACAAAGATCTGGATGAAGGAAAAATACAAGGGTTAGCTTGATCCATAATTTTTTTTTTGGGTCTACCTTGTGATGGACAACCAAAGGGATGGATTGGATCACCCATGTATGGACCCCACTAGTTGGATATAATAATAAAAAAAAAAGAACACCAGACGCTGGACGTTCTCAGCGTCTCTAACACTAGAACTGTCCAGCGTCCAGATTCTAGAGCAAAGGAGTGGGGTCCCCACTCGTGGGACCCACCATGATGCATGGATTTAATCCACACCGTCCATATTTTTTGTCAGGCCATGTTAGGCCTTGGACAAAAAAATGAAGCAAATCCAGATCTTGGGTGGACCACACCATAGAAAACAGTGGAGATAATGATGTCCACTGTCAAAACTTCTTTGGCCCACCTTGATGTTTGTAGACCTTCTTACCTGTCCAATATTGGACTCATTGGGTCCCCCATGAGCTAGGGAATCTGATGAACGGAGTGGATCATACTCATGTGGGCGCCACTTGATAAAAATAAAATAAAAAAAGGGAGGTCCAACGCTGGACATTCATAGCGTCAGAGAGGCTGGAACTGTCCAGCGTCAGGATGCTGGAGTGGTTTGAGTGGGGTCCCCACTCGTGGGACCCACCTTGATGTTTGTGTTCAATCCACACTGTCCATCTGTTTTCCCGGATCATCGTAGGGCCAGGGCCTAAATACGAAATAGACCCAAATCTTAAGCAGACCGCACCACATGAAACAGTGGGGAGAATGATGTGTACTGCTGAACTTTCCTTAACCCACCTTGATTTTTGTAGGTCTCGTAACATACCCAATATAGGGCTCTTTGGGTCCCCCATTAGCTGAAAATCTGATGAATGGAGTGGATCGTCCTAATGTGGGCCCCACTTCATGAAATCAACAAGAGAGAAAAAAAAAAGAAACCAGCATTGAACGCTGGACTCTCACAGCTTCAGAAGCGTTGGGAGTAGCCAGCGTCCACGCACGCTAGGCTCTTTGGCTGCCCAGTAGGTGGCCCACTCGTGGGACCCACCATGATGTATATGTACCATCCACGCCGTCCATCCCCTTGGCCAAATCATTTTAGGCCTCAGGCCCGATTTTGGGCCAGATCCACTTCCCAGGTGAGCAGCATCATGGGACACAGTGGGGATGGTAACGTCCACTGTTGAGATCTTCCCTGGCCCAACTTAATGTTTTTTGGCCATCCAAACCTACTGATAAGGTCGCATGTACATGTGCAAGGGACCCACACAATACCAGCTTGACCCAGAAATAGTGTGGGCCCCACTACCAGAAATAGTGGAGATTGAACATACACCGTTGAAGCCCTCCTAAGGCTCACTGTAATGTTTGTAATGCCATCCAGACCTGTGGCATAGGTCTGGATGGAGGGGAAAACACAATTATTAGCTTGATTCATAACTAAGGTGATCCCGGGGGGGGGGGGGGGGGGGGGGGGCGGGCAGACATCGTGCATGCGCACGCTGCCTAGCAGGTGGCCCACCCTGTGGGTCCCACCATGATGTATTGTCTTATCCACGCTTCCCATCTGTTTTCCCCATATTATTTTAGGACATGGCCCCAAATATGAGGCAGGTCCAAACGTTAGATGGACTACACCCGCAGGAACAATGGTAAAAAATGCCCACCATTGAAAACTTCCTTGGGGCCACTTTAGTGATTATTTTTAATCCAACTAAAGGTTTTGGGCCCATCTTTGGGTTCCACCTTGATGGATGTATTGTGTATCATACCATCCGTCTTGATCGATGCGTGGGGCCCAATTTTGAGTGGGCTTCACGTAGGAAAGGGTGGTAATTGAATACCTACCACTGAAACTTCCTAAGACCGATGATGTATATTTGCTATTCGACCAGTGGGCGGGGCCCACCATGGTCCTTCCTTTGATATATATGTTTTATCCATGCCGTACACCTATTTTGTCGACTTATTTTGTATGTGTAGGCCCAAGTATGGGGCCGATATGGTCTCAAGTGGGCTATGCCACGAAGACCTTTACATTTCCAATGGGGCCCAAAGTCCGGGTCCCGCTCTCTACATATATTGGGCCATTTAAGGCCAACATCACATGATACGTTTGGTAACATGCTAGTATACTTAGCTTGATATGTCACACTGATAACATGCTTAGTATAATGAATACCCGGCTCATTCATATGCCCATACGCATCATTTGTATGCCTGTTGTGGATCACGAATAATCATAGCACATGTTATTTTGGCTTGTTATACTTAGGGGACCCATGCCAGACAGGGTCGCCCCACATGATTGCGCAGTATGCGTAAGTTTGGTGCATGACTTGGATTGTATGACTTATGCATTTCGCATTATGTATGTCACGATCGCCTTCACAGCCTAGCAGCATCGGGGTGGTGGCCACCATAGTCACATCGTGGTTGGCAGTAATGGACACCGAAAACTTGTTCTAGCACGTGGGCGCTATGGATGTCCTTGGGTGAAAGTCCCTAAACCCTGTGGTACTAGTAGGATGCTCCAACGTCGAGACCGAGTGGATAACATGAGCGCCCGAGTGCCAAATACTAGTAGACCGCGTCTCCCACTGTGTCGAGGTCGGTTGGAAAGGGGTGTGACCTTATCTGTCCAGGTGTAGTGGGCTATAAGCTAGGTCGAGTCTAACCAGCTCGTGAAATGGGTCCGCTATCGGCGAGCCGGGTGGGCATTGGCATACCATTGACAAGGCGGATAGTGAGGTCTTTTCTACTCGCTTGGTTATGCGCGCGATGTGCGACGGCCAGTATCAGAGTGTAGTAGACCCCGGTGATGTCCCAGATGAGAACCATTTGATATGTGGATTTCTTGAGGATTGACATGTTTGCATTGCATCTCTAGCATGTAACGCTCGGCCATGTAGGCCCTTGCATCACATAGCCTTGGGATGGCTGATAGCATTCATGAACTTGGTAACTTAGCCCTCTATCACTTTCGCTTACTCTGATATCTGTATACTTGTCATATGCATCACACAAGCACACACGCACTCTACTGAGCTTCTTAGGAAGCTTATGCGCGTTTGTTTACGCTGCAGGTACTAGGGCACATCAGCAGCGTTGAGCTCAGTTCATGTACCTGATATTTTGGGCTTTTGCTACATTTTTTATTTCCCTTTCCAGCATTGTACTCAACAAACTATATACTGGATATTTGATGATGTTTTATGGTTTTGATTATGCTCCTTTACAAAAAAAAAATTACCCTGAAAATCCTCCTGGTGGGATCCCAGGATCGAAACCTGGCATATGAGAGCTAGGAGCCGAGAATGAGGTACTACGGAGGCTGTTGGCACCAAGGTCGGCGATCAGGAATTTAGTGAGCCCGGTCCCCGGGTTTGGGGTGTGACAAAAGTTGGTATCAGAGCATAACTTGGGAATATCTGCTGATGACATCACATATCTACTAGCCTTAGATTAACTACCCTTAACTGAATGATTGTTGTAAAGTTAGGATGATTAGGATCCCGATCTCATGCACTTAACAACCCACACTAGGATCCTTTTACAATATAGTTTATAATAGGATTCCCTATTGTGAGCTTAAAAACTTTTGAATATGGTTCCCTAATGTGTGTGCATTTGAGAGTACTTATGCTAAGTGGTACCTGTCCTTTTCTGTAGGATATGGCACCCAAGCGAGCCACCTGTAGGCCGTCGACTAGTGCAGGTATATCCCGGACAGCCTCAGCCAGCTCCAGCTATGACTGCTGGTCAGTTCCTGCAGATGATGCGCGTTATGACCTCCATGGTAGAGCGCCAAGAGAGGAGGTCATCCGATGCAGTTGCCCCATCGGAGTAGGATCGTGCTCGTTCTTTACTGATGGATTTCAGACGGATGGATCCCCCACGTTTCTTGGGCGGGCCAGACCTGACGGCTGTTGGCACCAAGGTTGGCGATCGAGAATTTAGTGAGCCCGGTCCCCGGGTTTGGGGCGTGACAAATGCGTCTTGAAGAACATAGGCAACAACGATAGAGGAATGTAGAAATATGTGAGAGGCTTTATCCATGATAGCCCGCACAGTGTCCCAGAATGTTACCCCGCAAAACATGGCCCCTACGAAAAATATAGCACATGGCCGCCGAAGGGTCACAACCAACTTAGACCATGTCGAACGGGTCTATCCCAATATCAAACCCTGAAATGACAACATATGAGATACGACAAATCATTGCTGAAATCGTCCGATCAGAAGAAGAAAGAATCTATAAAGAAAGATTTCAGTATCAGATGACATTCCTCTTCCGATTGACTTCAAATGCCCAGAGTTTAAGAAATTCAATGGGGAAGGATCACTAGAAGAACATATGATGCACTTCATAACTGCAATGGGGAGTTATGCAGCTGTATCACAATATTGCCTACGACTGTTTGGTAATCACTTTGACTGATAAAGCCTTTAAGTGGTACGTGACTCTTGCTCTAGGATCGATATGCAATTGGGAATAAATGCAAGAAGCATTCTTGACCAACTTCTTTTCTTGTGAAAGAGAAGTAAGCCTGATGGAATTAGCTGTTGTACGACAAAGAGAGTTGGAATCCGTTGATAAATTTATAACACATTGGAGAGCTCTGAGTGCGTCATGCAAATACCTCTCAGGGGAAGCTGAACAGTAGAGATGTGTATTGGGCGCATGGAACCAGAAATTGCTTTTGTACTCATGAGAGCAAAAATACATAAGTTCTATGAACTGGCGATAGAGTTCATGCTTTGGAGAGCATGATTAATAAAGTGCCCACCTTTCGCACAAAGTCTACACGACGGACCTCTAACAGATCTTCAGCTAATGTTACAGATAAAGGGAAGGGCAAGGAAGAACTCCAGAATAAATCAAGGGACAATAGAAGGGAAAGGTAGAATTATTCCATTAACAGGCCCATTGATAAGAGATATTGGTGATTTAGCCGCTAAGAGGAATATTCTTTCACAATTGAAGACATCATACCTATGATTGTTGAGCTCTTAATTGTGCATATTCTAACCCCAATTCATCACTCATTATGCATGATTTTCATGATTTAAAGGCTAGTCTAATGCATGAATTTGTGATTATAGGAATGAGAGAGAGGCTTTGCCATTTAGAGGCTTAGAGACACTCCTTACACATTTTGAAGATCAACGGAAGAAAGGACGGAAGATGGGAGAAAGATGCATTAGGAATGGAGGAAGAAAAGAAGTGAAATACACAAAATACAGGCCTGAGACACTCCTTACACAGGCTCAGAGACACTCCTTACACAATTTTCATGATTTAAACAGCCCACAAACAGCAAATTTGCTGTCTCAATTTAGTGAAGACCGGCCAGCCGGCTAAAGGGTCGGCCTTTGTACATGTCTTCAAGCGATTTCAGTAGTTTGAAGCAGTTTCTATGGCTAGCCGGCTGAGGGGTTGGATTGTGTAAAAAACACTCCAGAGATTTTGGCATTTGCAGACACTTTGTCCGACCGGCCAAACAGCACTCAGGAACATCTAAAGCTCCGAAATTCTCTGCTCAAAATGCTAGATTTGTGAATTTTCTCGAAGTTTCTTCGCACCTACGGCCCCAAACCTATAAAAGGACTCCTCTAGCTCGTTCCTAGATGATCCTCAAAGAGAATTACCATGGTGGGAGGCAGCGGAAGTTGGATCCGGAGTTTTACAACTCCTAGTTTGTTCTTCTAGTTTTTATATTTTCCTTAGTTGCTTTCATGTTTCCTTGGATCATGAACAGCTAAACCTCTTAGGTACTAAGAAGGAAGCTTGTAGTGTCTAAGATGTTTTTATTCGTTTTTATGTGGTTTTAAGTTGAATTTATTGATTGAAGGTTTGAAGTTTGAATGAAGTTCTAAGTTTTCCTTCTTAGTCATATGATGGCTCATGGATGTTTAGAAGAATTGCTTTAGTTCTTAATTATTTTGAATGAGTTTAGACCTGTACGCTCTGAGGAATCGGATTCAAGACGATCTAGACTTGGATTCTCATGTGGGAACTACAAATCCATAGTTCTACTTTTCTGAATTTCTGAATTATGTGTGATTAGTTATGTGATTTGAATGAAGTTCAAATCATGATCTAATTATGCTTTGTGATAGAGTTTAATGATGATTATGATTGTGATCTTAACCTATTGGAACTGGGATTGACCTATGCAATCGAGTGTGCTCAAGTCCTAACTTGAATTGAGGGAATCATGTATATGAATCACACATATGGCAGATGGTTTGTTACAACCGCCTTATCATCCGACTAGAGAGGATTTGATTTCGATTCTAGTTGTGTAATTGCGAAATCATGACGAATTAAGCTTGCTACAAGTGGATCCTTGAACCCCTAGTACTCTTTTACATTGTTTACATTCACTTTTAGTTCAAAACTACTATCTACATTCAACTCTAAAATTCAGTTTAGTTAGTTCTTAATTAGAGACCATTGGAAGTGTTTTGTGAAGTCCTACACAAGTCCCTGTGGATCGACCTCGGTCTTACAGAGATTATTACTACATTGCAACCCTACACTTGGGGAAGCGAACAAGTTTTTGGCGCCGCTGCCGGGGACATTGATTGTTTTTCACAAAATGTTTGAAAATAGTTTCTATTTGAGATTTTTAGAAGTCCTTTACTAGCTTAGTTTGTTTGCTTTATTTTTCTGAGATTTGCATGCCACATTTGGTTCAGGATTCTAATAACCGACTCATTAGTGAATGGGGAACTGTTGAAGGGACTGATAAGGATTCACGTGCTAAGAAACGTTTAGAGTTTCCAATTTTGTCTGAAAGTATGGCTGGAAATCAACCCAACCCTATGGCCAATCAAAATCTGAACCAAAACCAAACCGAAATGGGAGAAAATGAGGTTGAGAATGTTCCCCAACCTAGAACTGTACGTGATTACTTGCAACTTGCAAGAGCGAGCACCCCCTCATGCATAATTTTTCCACATAATGCAGGGAACATAAATCTTAAACCGGGAGTAATCCAACTCCTTCCCAAATTCCATGGACTAGACAGTAAAAGTGCCTATCAACATCTTAAGGAATTTGATGAGGTGATAGCCACGATGCACTTTGCAAATAAAACTAATGATGTAGTGAGACTTAAATTATTTCCTTTTTCCCTTAAAGAGAAAGCTAAGGCTTGGCTTTATGCATTAAGGCCAAGATCAATTGGCACATGGACTGAGATGACTAGGGAGTTCATTTAAAAGTTCTTCCCTACTTTCAAAATGATCATGTTGAGTTGCCTTATCATGAATTTTGCTTAAAAAGAGGATAAGACCTTCTTCCAATGTTGGGAGAGGTTTAAAGACTTGTTAAATGCATGCCCACATCATGGCTACGAAATTTGGCGGGTAATAAGCTTTTTCTATGAATGACTGACTTCCCATGAGCCAATTTGTAGAGATGATGTGCAATGGAGAATTCATAAATAAGGACGCCTAGGAAGCATGGGATTATTTTGATGACTTGGCCAACAATACACAATCTTGGGATACATCTAAACCAACAAATCCCAAGACAAGCCAACAAAAGAAAAAAGGAGGAATTTATGTCCTCTCAGAAGAAGATAACATAAGTGCATGTGTGGCTAGCCTCACAAGAAAAGTCGAGGCCATAGAATTGAAGAAAGGGGAGACGATTAACCCAAAGGATGTTGAAATTGTTTGTGTAATTTGTATCGAAAATCAACATGCAATATAGGATTGTCCCACAATTCCTGCATTCCAAGAAATCTTACAAGAACAATCAAATGCCATAAACAATTATCAACGACCACATTTAGTGCTCCAAACTCAAACACGTATAACTCTAGTTGGAAGAACCATCCCAACTTCAGTTGGAGGAATGGACCAACTGCAAATGCAAATAATACCCCTCAAGCTCAACCTTTACTAGGTCCATCCCTCGTATTCACACCAAAAGCTACGCTAGAGGAGATGTTGGGTGCATTCGTGTCGGTTCAAGCTGAATATAATAAGACTAATTCTCTGAAAATTGATGGGTTCATTCAAGAACAACTGAAATTCATCTCAATCCATTAGTGACTTAAAAACCTCTATAGCTAGAATTGAATTCATCTTAGTGTTAGGGAGAAAGGTACACTTCCTGCTCAACTTCTTCCTAACCTAAGAACCCAATTTGAGATACAAGACCCAAGCTCTTCCTCCTAACATACGGAGCATGTTCAAGCTATCACCACCTTGAGGAGTGGTAAAACAATTGATAAATCTAATCCAGTAAAGGCCCCAAAGCCTAATGATCTGAAAATTTTCAAAAAGGATGATAGCCCGAACAACACTCCGTATGAGAAGAACCGGAAAGAAAATACAAGCCAGTTGCTCCGTTTCCCCAAAGGTTGATTTACCCCAAACCTTTAGACATAAACCTGAAAATATTAGAGATTTTTAAGCAAGTGAAGATCAACATTCCGTTGTTGAATGCTATAAAACAAATACCATCCTATGCCAAATTTCTGAAGGAATTATGTACAATCAAAAGGAAACATAAAGTTCACAACAAAGTACTTTTGACTGAGAATTTGAATGTCATTATCAAACAAGAGGTGCCCTAAAAATACATGGATCCGGGTAGTCCAACCATCTCATGCATCATAGGTGACTACCGGATCAAACAAGCCTTACTCGATTTAGGGGCAAGTGTTAACCTCATCCCATACTCGGTCTATGAACAACTTGGGTTAGGTGAATTGAAACCCACTAAAACCACACTCCAACTTGCTGATAGATCTATTCGTATACCGAGGGGATGATTGAGGATGTCTTGGTCCAAGTCGATAAATTCCCGTCATACTTGGTCGCCCTTTTCTAACAACTTCAAATGCAATTATCAATTGTAGAAACAGGTTTGTACAAATGTCCTTTGGAAATATGACATTGGAGCTTAATATTATTTTATTTATGCAAACAACCACGGAAAGTTGATGACAAAGTCCACGAAATAAATCTAATTGAATCATTCGTGGAGGATACATCCCTCTCGACATTCTATTTCGATCCTTTGGAGGCATGTTTGGCCCACTCTCATGAGATTGATGATGACATGATATGAGAGATCGATATCACTTTGGATGTTATGCCGGTACTTGATAATAAAAGATGGAAGGCACTATTTGAACCTTTGCCCTTAAGCGAGAACAAGCCTCTTCCATCCAATATTAAAGCACCGAAGCTCGACCTAAAACCATTACCCACTGATTTGAAATATGTATATTTAGGTCGAGATGAGACATATCCAGTGGTGATCTCTTCCCACTTGGATGAGGAACAAGAGAGTAGGCTGATGATAGCCACTCTAATAGAGCATAAGAGTGCCATTGGATGGTCAATTACGAATCTCAAAGGCATAGGCCCACTGATTTGTACTCATCGCATACACCTTGAGGAAAATGCCAAGACATTTAGGCAACTACAAAGATGCCTCAATCCAAACATGAAGGAGGTGGTTAATAAGGCCAAGGTGGTGAAACTATTGGATGTATGTATCATCTATCCAATATCCGATAGTCAATGGGTGAGTCCAACTCAAGTGGTGCCTAAGAAATCCAGCATAACCAACCAGAGTCACTACCGGTTGGAGAATGTGCATTGATTACAGGAAGCTAAACACAGTCACGAGGAAAGACCACTTCCCCTTACCATTTGTTGATCAAATTTTAGAAAGGTTGGCGGGTCATTCCCATTTTTGCTTCCTTGATGGGTATTCAGGGTATAACTAAATAGAGATCGCCCTAGAGGACTAAGAGAAGACAACATTCACATGTTCATTCTGCACTTTTGCCTATCAAAGGATGCCGTTTGGACTATGCAATGCCCCTGTCACTTGTTGTTTTCTGATATGGTGGGGATGATTCTCGAAGTCTTCATGGGCGATTTCTCAGTATTTGGTTGTAACTTTGATGAGTGCCTTATGCACTTAAAAACTGTTTTGAAAAGATGTGAAGAAAAGAATCTCGTGTTGAATTAGGAGAAATGTCACTTCATGGTTCAAAAGAGAATTGTCCTTGGTCACATCATCTCACAAAATGGAATCGAGGTTGACCAGGCTAAAATCGATCTTATTTCTAACCTTCCATCACCCAAGAGCGTACGAGATGTGCGGTCCTTTTTACGACATGCTGGATTCTATAGACAGTTCATAAAAGACTTTAGTTCACTCTCTCGTCCTTTATATAACCTTCTTCAAAAGGAAAACTCATTCAAGTGGGATGAGGATTGTCAAAATGCCTTTGTAAAACTTAAAGGTATGTTTACATGTGCTCCCATAATGCAACCACCTGATTGGAGCCTTCCCTTTGAAATTATGTGTGATGCGAGTGATTATGCTATTGGGGCAGTGTTAAGCCAGAGAAAAGAGAAGAAGCCATGCATCATCTACTATGCAAGTAGAACCTTAAACTCAGCTCAAGCAAACTATACTACCACAGAAAAAGAACTTTTAGCCGTAGTTTTTACTTTAGACAAGCTTAGGTCCTACTTGATCGGATCCAAGATCATCATATTCACTTACCATGCCGCGCTTAAGTACCTTCTCTCTAAGATGGATCCTCCTACTCTAAGAATTTGACATAGAAATACGTGATAAGAAGGGAGTGGAAAATGTCGTGGCTGACCATCTCTGTAGACTTGTTCTCACCTTTTCCCCTGATATGATCGTAATCAATGACATGTTCCCTGATGAACAACTATTTAAAGTCTCCCAATTGCCATGGTATGCGAACATTGCTAACTATCTTGCTACAAGTACAATTCCAACACACTGAAACATGCAAGATAAGGATAAGTTCTTCAACGAGGTGAGGAAATTCTTATGGGATGACCCGTACTTATTCAAGTATTGTCCCGATCAAATTATAAGGAGATGTGTACCGGATGATGAGCAACACAGTATCATCTCCTTTTGTCATTAACAAGCTCGTGGTGGTCACTTTTCAGCTAAGAAGACCACAGCCAAAATTTTGCAATGTGGGTTTTATTGGCCTACCATGTTCAAGGATACCCATGAGTTTTGCAAAACGTGCGAGCCTTGTCAGAAACGAGGAGGAATATCCCATAGGAATATGATGTCATTCAATCCCATCTTACTAATTGAAACTTTTTGTTGTTGGGGCATCGATTCCATGGGGCCATTCCCATATTCTTTTGGAAACTTATATATTTTGCTTGCCGTTGATCATGTTTCAAAATGGGTCGAGGCAATTCCATGCCTGAACAATGACCATAAAAAATCATTCGTTTCTTAAAAGAAAACATCCTTTTCCGGTTTGGAACGCCTCGAGTCATTATAAGCGATGGAAGGTCTCACTTTTGTAACCACTCATTTGAAGCTTTAATGAAGAAATATGGCGTCAATCACAAAGTGAACACCCCTATCACTCACAAACAAGTGGACAAGCTGAGATATCCAACAGGGAGATTAAACATATTTTGGAGAAAATAGTGAACCCCGATCGCAAAGATTGGTCGCTTCAACTTACCGATGCGCTCTGGGCTTACCGTACGACTTTCAAGACCTCCATTGGAATGTCTCCCTATAGAATTGTCAAGGAAAAAGCTTGTCACTTACCTGTGGAGTTGGAACATAGGGCATATTGGGTAATAAAGAAGATGAATTTCGATTATGACAAAGCAAGCTTGTTGCGCAAGCTTCAATTGAATGAACTTACGGAACTCCGGAACGAAGCATATGATAACACGAAAATTTACAAGGACAAGACGAAGGTGTTCCATGAAACATCCTTCGTAAGAATTTCACAATAAATCAAAAGGTCCTTATGTATAATTCTCAGTTACATTTATTTTCGGAAAAATTAAGGTCTCGATGGACCGATCCGTCTCGATGGACCGATCCCTTCATTGTGAAAACTGTTTATCCATATGGGACTGTCGAGTTGTTGAATCCAAGGAACGGTAACATTTTTAAAGTGAATGGTCAGCAACTAAAATCGTTCTTTGAGAATTTTCCTTCAGAAGGTATGTCCATACCTCTGACTGATCCTGTGTATCAGGATATTTGATCTCCGAGTTTGACGGAGGTATAGAGTAGTTTAGGATTAAGATTTGCTTGTTTTTTGTTTGTTTTTCCATTGGTTTGTTAGAAGGAGGTAGAATTCTTAATTTTTTTATTCTCTCAGGTACTCTCATTCCTCACTCCCTTTATTTTATCATTGCTCTCATGTTTTGCTCATTGCATCTCTTTTACATTGAGGACAATGCAAGATTTGGTTAGGGGTGTGGGATCACTAGGTTGAATCTAGTGCTTTGCAAATTTCGAGCAATTGTTGTATAAAGTTTTTCGATTTTTTCTGAAAATTCAAAACTCCGTTGGAAAACTTTGTTTCTATGCATTCGGGACGGTGTAAGTATAAGAAAAAAGATGCGAAGTAAGCGATGTTGAATACCTTGAACAATCTCTAAGATACTAGTTTTGTATGTGAATTCCCTTATTCTTATGATTGATAAAAATTCTAAACACTTTTACACCTAGCTCACATTACACGATTCTCATGCTTTGAAAGAATTATGTAGAATTGTGGATTGGCTAGGTTTGGATTGGAGGTGTTGAGGAACCAAGCCGGGGTACTTTGTCCATCCTTGTCCATGGGAAATAACGAAAGATACAGATTTCTAAAAATCCCATCTAATATGTATAAAAAGGAAATGAATGATGAAAATATGGGAATGATGGGAAATATGGTGAAAAATTCAGAAAAGGGCTACCTATTACCAACCGGGGGATGGTCTACCCATAACCAAAGCTGAAAATGGGACGTAGAGTGAAAGCCATCGGAAGGACGGTAAGGAAAATTCCTGTCATAGGCTTGTTGTTGATCTGTACACTTTTGGATCCATAACTTGATCTATGAAGAAGATAATCCCGAAAATTCATGAGATGACCATTCACTATGCACACTAGGTTGAATTTGTTTGGATTCTTCTATTTATCAATCAATTAGCAGGAATTTCATATGAGTACTTGGTATGTTTTGGAAAGTTTAAGGTTTCAACTTCCATCACTGAGTCCTCCCGATTTTTACACTTGCATATCATTGAGTGTATAGAAGCATAGTTCCCAAAGGAGAGTTGAGTTTTGAAGAACGAAATTTGTTTTACGCATGTTTTGCTCAGGACTAGCAAAATGCTGGTTGGAGGGTGTGTTGAGCTCTTCATTGTACATATTCTAACCCCAATTCCTCACTCATTATGCATGATTTTCATGATTTAAAGGCTAGTCTAATGCATGAATTTGTGATTGTAGGAATGAGAGAGAGGCTCCGCCATTCGGAGGCTTAGAGACACTCCTTACACACTTGAAGATCAATGGAAGAAAGGACAGAAGATGGGAGAAAGATGCATTAGGAATGAAGGAAGAAAAGATGTGAAATACACAAAATACAGGCCTGACCAGCCGGCCGGCCAAACAGCCCACAAATAGGAAATTTGTTGTCTCAATTTAGTGAAGACCGGCCACATGACTAGCCAGCCGAATGGACTGACCGGCCGGCCAGCTGAGGGGTCGGACTGTGTAAAAAACACTCCAGAGATTTTGGCATTTGCATACACTTTTTTCGACTTAGGAACATCTGGAGCTCCGAAATTTTCTGCACAAAACGCTAGATTTGCTGATTTTCTCAAAGTTTCTTCACACTTAGGGTCCCAAACCTATAAAAGGACTCCTCTAGCTCATTCCTAGCGGATTCTAGAAGAGAATTACCATGGTGGGAGGCGGCGGAAGTCGGATCTGGAGTTCTACAACTCCTAGTTTGTTCTTCTAGTTTTTATGTTTTCCTTAGTTGCTTTCATGTTTCCTTGGATCATGAATAGCTAAACCTCTTAGCTAGGGCTAAGAGGTGAAACTTGTAGTGAATTTAAGATATTTTGATTCGTTTTTATGTGGTTTTAAGTTAGATTTATTGATTGAACAATGGTTTGAAGTTTGAATGACGTTCTAAGTTTTCCTTCTTAGTCTTGTGATGGCTCATGGATCTTTAGAAGAATTACTTTAGTTCTTAATTATTTTGAATGAGTTTAGACTTATAAGCTCTGAGGAATCAGATTCAAGACGCTCTAGACTTGAATTTTCATGTGGGAACTACAAATCCATAGCACTACTTTTCTGAATTTCTGAATTATGTGTGATTGGTTATTTGATTTGAATGAAGTTCAAATCATGATCTAGTTATGCTTTATGACAGAGTTTAATGATGATTATGATGTGATCTTAACCTATTGGAACTAGGATTGACCTATGCAATTGAGTGTGCTCAAGTCCTAACTTGAATTGAGGGAATCATGTATATGAATCACACATATTGCAGATTGTTTGTTATAACCGCCCTATCATCCGACTAGATAGGATTTGATTTCGATTCTAGTTGTGTAATTGCGAAACCACAATGAATTAGGCATCAAGGATTGCTACAAGTGGATCCTTGAACCCCTAGTGCTCTTTTACATTGTTTACATTCACTTTTAGTTTAAAATTTCTATCTACATTCAAGTCTAAAATTCAGTTTAGTTAGCTCTCAATTAGAGACCATTGGAAGTGTTTGGTGAAGTCCTACACAAGTTCGTGTGGATCGACCTCAGTCTTATCGAGATTATTACTACATCGCAACCCTACACTTGGGGAAGCAAACAATGATGAATCAACTAGTGGCAGTAGGAACGATTGAGTTGCCACAACTAAAATGGCTCTATGAAACAAATAAGATGGAAGATAGAGACTATTGTCGTTACCACCGCATGTTAGGACATCCTCCTCACAGGTGTTACACCATCAAAGTTATTCCACAGAGTATGATTGACAGAGGAGAATAGTCATGGGGAAAGAAAAAGATGAAAGAAAGAAAGCGATCACGAATGTTATATCTGTAAGAAACATGGAACGACAACAACGATTATCTTCAGTACTCATTCCAGGGTGATTCAGCCTGGGAGTTAAGGAGCAAGAAATACAGCTCGTGCAGAGTATGACAGTGTCTGTTACTTCAGGGGAAAGTCAAAGACAGAAAAGGATCGATGCCATGTTAAAGGTCAAGGCTCATCGTCTACCTAGGCATTGCAGAAACCACAAGACCTCAGACATTGAAATGGTCCCATTCTCAGTACATGATTCTCCTCTCGATCATTTTCTTCGATACAAGAGACATTGTGATCGTTGTGGGATTAGCAAGGAACAGATGACAAAACAATTTAAAGAGACGTTGGTTGGGCCAACCAAAGATTGGTATAATTGAAACACCTTATAAGGAGTAAGGACCTGGGAACAACTCCACGAATTATTCATGCTGAGATTTTGGGTACCAAGAAGAGCGGTCCCGTTAATAGAACTGATAAGATAGGAAATTACTCCAGGAGAATACCCGTATCAATATACCGTGAAATAGAGAAATGAGATAACCAGTTCGTACAAATCACTCGAACATACAGAGATAGAAATAGTCGGGCATGCGCAGAGAGTATGGGAATGAAAACTATAGACAGATACAAGCCGTACACTCTGCTCAGCCCAATGAAAGAAACTGCAATAATAGGGCTTGAGGTAAATCGAGAACGAGCAGTTATACATTTCTTCAGCAACACACATGCCAATAAGGTGAAACAAATGCTGACTTCTGCCTCATTCAGTCCGCTAAAACAAATAAATTCTTAGAAGAAAGAGTGAATCCCAGAATTCTCTAAGTTTATACTTTTCAAAGGAGGAGCCCAGTTGCCCGTAGAACATTTGGTGACATACAAAAAGGCTGCCTATTTAAGGGAAAATGTCTCCTAAGAATATTTGTTGAGAAACTTTGTGTATTCACTGGCCACTTCAGGCAGCGCCATGGCTCGATATTTCACTCTTCCAAAAGGAGCCATTACGAGTTGGCAAGATATGAAAGAAATATTCATAATGCAGTTTTACGAATACAATATGAGAATATCAAGGGAATTGCTTCGACAAACTGTTCAGCATCTAGGAGAAGATGTGCTGGATTTCGTACGTAGATAGGTAGAGGTTTTACTCCTAATTGAAATACAAGTCGCTTCTTTAAGGGTGGCAGTGCATCAGGGAATTATAGAAGTTGAAAATGCAAAACTCCGATTGTGAGAGTTGGATATACTATACGAAAAAAAACATGCAGCATAGTAACACTTGCAATTATATCAAGCACGAATATCTGCTTCCTTCGATAAGACAGTGGGGCAAGTTCAAGCCCAAATGGGATGGCCCATATGTTGTCATTGAAGTCTTCTCCAATGGGGCATATAGAATTGCAGATCAGGACAGAAAAAGAATTGGCATCTCAATTAATGGCCGATTTATTAAGAAATATTATTCATGAATGTAAACGCAGAATATTTTGATTGCCAGAATCCTCGTATGACCAAGCTTTCTACCAATCAAAAGGTGGCAAGAATAGTCAAGACACAAGCATTAATTATGCGGATGTCAATATAGTCCCGAAAGAAAATAATGAAAAGCTCATGAAGCATAATTTTCCTCTGATCGAAGATTCTAAAAGAAGCTTATTTAAAAGGACAATTATCATACATTATTAAAAAAAACATGGAGCGATGCGGTTCTCTTCTCTCAAAAAGACATTTGTTTCCTTCGAGTAAAGTAATCACTCCTAAAGTGAACCACGAAAAACCAAAAGACCGTGTACATATAATAAAGAAAGAAGGGTCTGAAAGAGAAGTATCAAAACTTTGAAAAGATGATCACTGATAAATACTCTAGCCCTATGTGGCTAAAATGTTACGAGCCAATTGAGAGCTCCCCAAACAAGAATCCCCTTACAATTCGATTGAGAACTCTATGGGTAAAGACTTTACAAGCCCACTGAGAGCCCCCGTAAATCAAGGCAGCTGAGAGAATAACCCTGAGGACAGGAAAATTAAAAGTCCTACGGGTCAACCTCATGCGTGAGACTTGCCGCTCCTATTACTACGTTAGCGCCACAAGGAACGAGAAAAAGGTCTATAATTTGGTTCCTTGTGTATGGACTTAGTGGTATAGAAGTGAAGAAAAGAGGGCTGCATTGCGCGCTGCTGATCATGGCCAACCGAGCATAATTCCCCCTAGATTTATGGGACCATTTTCGATAGTAACGCATAGGAAGGTTGAGATTCTCCCCTTATTGTCGGACCGACATCCATGAATTTGGTACCCGAGGTAGCCATGAGAGCCAATGGCCAACCGAATGCATAAAACCTTTGAGTTCATAGCCCCGGTAGCGTCATTAGGCCCCTTTGATGGATTGATGGTATAAAAACTCCCCTTTAAAGGAGTGTACTCCATGAGGGTTACTTCCGGTAATGGAATGTATTCTATAAGGATCATTTCCACTAGTAGAGGAGTGCGCTCCCTGAGGACCACTTCCTTGGCTACGATGAGTGCTACATGAAGGCCAACGATATGTGAGACCAACACTCCAAGTACTCATGAACTTAAACTGTGTTTCTATTAAAGGCGCCTACTAACAGAACTTTATGGTAGTTCCAACCATCATAAAGAAAAAGGAACAAAGCCCAAAATGTTGTATAGCTAAAAAGAAAAAATAAATGAATATCATAATGAAAAATTCACATGCAATAGCAACATGTTTAGAGGAAAATTCTCTTGCAATTGTATACATCATGAAAATTGCATATGCTATGATATTGTCAAATGTCTTAAATTGACAGGAAATATATATGAACAATATTCCTTTGACAAGGCTCTATTATATCATTAACAATACAGGCTATATGGAATTATATCAACTATGAAAATTGTGTATACCATTTTATAGTATTCCTCAGCATTATTTACACTATATGGAATTCTAATTGCTGAAGGTATTCTTTAAAGTTATTCGACATATTATCAACGTATTCAACTACAGTCCTCTAGGCTCTTTCATTTATATTAAATCAACTTTGACTATTTAGTCTTTCATAATGATATTATTGGCAATTTTTGCCCCAATTTGATTCATCTTAGGTTCTTTAATCTCTTATTAAAAATTTACATTGGACTGAATCCGACTCCATTGTAATTATTAAATTATCGGGTATACTCATTGAAGTCGATTATTTGTTCATGAAAGTCGAAGCTTATTCAAGAACTTTAGTCTGTACTCGAAAGGAATCACATTTCTATTATAAGATATGATGGAAGATTGCTCAAATATCAGCATTCTCGTCTATCTTTATGTCCTGGAATCAATTTCTAAGATATGCAACAACTTTAGTATTCCGAATAAATCCATATAAAAGTGTGCAAGATGCGAGATTTCTGAGGGAAATCTCTGTATTACATTAAGGACATGATCTTTGAAAATATATTGGCAACAATACATGCATCCTTATATGGAAAGATATTCTCTGAAAGGAAAAGTGATCAATGATATCATCATATATTCTAAACTTTGAGCCAGTAAAAGAATTAAGCAAATGCAGCAAAGTGTAAAGCAAAGTTGTCAAACTGAAAGGGAAGTAATCTTGACACTATTTAAAGCAGAAACATTAATGACTATTTCTTGGATGCTAGGAAACTCTAAAGCTAGCTTCAAAGCTAAAGAGCACAAGATTGGATTTCTCCAAAGGAAAAAGGAAGCCACCAATTCGCTAGCACCAAAATCAGCTCTGGTCGATGCTGGCATATCGCTAAAGAAGACCATAAAGTAAGGATCTCAAAGATAAAGGAAAGAAGATGCTTGTTTTCAGAAGAAAAGATGAAGACAATTAAAAGACTGATTGCCGCCCCTTTCGACAATAAAAGAGCTTAATCTTATAACAGATAGGATATATACTTCTTCAGCATCTCTACCTTTGCCTCTACAGTCAACTTTTGGGAAGTGATGTTCCGGACATTTTTAATCCGCTTTTGAACATCTCCAGTAGCATCTTGCTCCAAAGCAGCCTTATCTTCACGATCATCCAAGACTTCCTATAAAGTAGTGGAAATGTCTTCAGAACGACGAGCAGCATCCAGAATTGGAGGATTTGCTGCAACCATCAATTGAACGTCGCAAAATAAGAAGTTATAACGAGCCCTATGGTCTGCAAGAGAAGAAGATGTGGCATGCACATCGTCCCATTTATTGAGGAAGAAGTCCATGACAAATGGCTCAGCACCCTCTAGAAAATTCAACTCATCTTCCACCAATAGTGATGCAGATAGCCCAACGAAATTATCTTGCATCTCTTTTATTTTATGGGCCTCAGCTAATAAGTCCGAGATGGCAGTAATAAAGATAGAGGAATCAATAAGGAGAAGAGTTGCAACAAAAGAAATGTCTTCTTGAAGAATCAATAGCTGATCCCACTTATCAGGATGATCAAGTATTCCAAGCAATCTTTTGAAGAGCTTGCAAGCTGCATAAGAATTCGAGATTCTTTGGAAGACTAATCGTTGACGAGAGGAAGAAGCTCCAGAAGAAATTTTTGGAGACATGATGAATTCTGTTAAAGAAAAAAGGAAGGATAATTAGAGTAATGAAGAAATAGACACTTTTGAAGACTTGAAAGAATGAAGTCTCTAAAGACAGGAGAAGAAGACTAAAATTCTCATATATGACTAAGTGCAAGAAGCATATTACCCTTCAGAAAGAAAGTCACAAGTTTGTACAAAAATCGACAGAATTTTGGGACTTATGAAAATTTCAGCCTTGATGGACGCTTTACGTGGGTCGCGTAAAGTAGATCCGATTTACGCGGGTCGTGTAAAGTATGTGGAATGTGGCAGGGCTTCGCTGTAAGAAACATAAATGAAGAAATGAAGACGTGCATTCATATATATAGCAAGTGGTAAACCTTTATGCGACCCGCATAAAACTCAATTGGAGCTGGTGTTGCAAGGTTTCGATCAATTTTGTTCAAAAGTCAAAATTTTCTCAAAACAGATCGAAAGGGGGCATCTATTGAGGCATATAAAATGCTAAGGAAAAGAAGATTGAGGATTTATTGAGGTTTGGAATGAAGGAGAAAAGAAAGAAAGAAAGTTTAGAAAAAAAGGAACAGAAATGATGAGGTTTGCAGAAGAAAATGAGGAGGTTCAGAAAAAGTTACAGGTATGAGGAGGTTTGCTGAAGAAAGTGATGATGTTTTATGAGAAAGGTGCTTGCCGCAACCCGCGGAAAGCTCTTGAGGTTTACGAGACCCGCGGCAACCTGATGCTAAATTTGAAGTGCTTTACACGAAAATGACCCCTTTTGCCTATAAATATCCCCACAGGGGTCCTCATTTGCATTCATTCGCTCTGCAAGGATTCAGAGCTTGCTCCAAGGGTTCCAGAGGTGCGAGAAGAAGACTCATGTATCTTCTCCTTCCTGAGTTGAATGCATTAATTGCAATCCTCGAGAAAGGAAAGAATGAGGAGAGAATTGAAGAAGTTGAGGATTGGGAGAAGACACTACGGCTGTAAGATAGTTTCCCGACGGGTCACGGCAAGCAGTTTCTTGACAATTCAAGGTCGTCACAGAAAGCAATTGAGCTTGCCGCGACCCACGGCAAGAATTTTCTCGACGGTTCCGAGCCGTCGCGGAAAACATTCTCCTAACAATTTCAGGTCGTCGTGGAAAGCAGTTTCCCGACAGTTTCAAGCCGTCATTTCAATCAATTTCCCAACATTCAAACCATCGTTTTAATCAGTTTCCCGACGGTTTCAAGCCATCGCAAAAGGAGACTTCGAAGGCAGAAAGTTTTCTTTGAAGGCTTAGTTTAGAGCTTGTAAAGAAGACACAGAGAGAGGAATTCAGACTTGAAGGCTTGTTCCTTTATGTAAAAGACCTATCTTTCTCCCTTCGGGTTGAGCGTATTTTGTACAATCCCCGTAAGTGGTTGACTGTATAGATGATTCTCTTTGTGCAGAAGACCTATCTTTCTCTCTTCGGGTTGAGCGTACTCCATACAATCCCCATAAGTGGTTGATTGTATAGATGATTCTCTTTGTGTAGAAGACTTATCTTTCTCCCTTCGAGTTGAGCATACTCCGTACAATCCCCGTAAGTGGTTGACTGTATAGATGATGCCAGCATGGAGCAGAAGGCCCTTCTCTCTCCCTTCAGGTTGAGTGCACTTGGTGCAATCCCTAGAAGTGGTAGATGTGTTGGGTGATACTATCATTTTAGAGCGTCGTGGAGTTATATGAAGATCATAAAGGAACAAAGCCTAGTTTGGTTGACTCGCCTTATTCATGAGTAGAGGAACAGTTTTGAAAGTCTTGGTTTGGCCATTCCCCTATCATCTAGACATGATGAAAGAAGAATAGGGCAAAGCTCTACCAAAATTACTTTCCGAATATGTTTCATTTTGTACAATGTACAATCTATTTTAGAATCGAGGGATGTTGTAAATATGGAATGTAAGAAGAACTCGGTAAATGAATAAGTGATGAATAAGAACTCGGTAAGTGATGAATGCTTTACTATCTATCTTGTTTAATATTAGAATGTGACTCTTGTTTTCCCCCATAAACACAAAGGTAATTTTGTTGTGTAAACACGGTGTTGGAGGAATCTGACTCATTGATCACTAGGATGAAGGGGAGGCTCCTGTGGGTTTCTTCTTCACAGGCATGATCTATAACAAGGAGGATGTTAAGGGTTAGAAAGTACAGATGATTAAGTACTTTGTAAAAAGGAGCTGAAGATTTGGAAAATTCTAAGGAATGAAGGAAAAGTTAAGGGGGATTTGGAAGATTAAGAAGATCAAGTTTTTATGAACATGACTAAGTGCAAGAAGAGGGATTGAATACCTTTCAAGAGAAAAGTCACAAGTCTGGAGAAAATCCTTCAGAGTTCTGGTACTTGAAAATTTTTAGCCCTGATGGGCGCTTTACGCGAGTCACGTAAATGACTATGGCTTTACGTAGGTCACGTAAAGGTGATCTAGTGCGATAGGGCTTCGCTACGAAAATGGGAAATGAGAAGTGAAGTGGCGCCACTCTATATATAGGCTAGCGCCGGAGCTTTTCGCTAGCCATGTAAAGGCAGTTAGAAGATTATAATAATATCGAATTCCTCGTCGATCTTGTGCTTAGGAACTAGGGTTTTGTTGCTTGATTGGTTGAGGTTATGTTTGTTGAAACCTTTTTCATTTATTGATGAGTTTGTGTGAAAACCATTGTTGTGTCTACGCTAAACTTTTTATTGTGTGGACCATGATCTTTGTTAAGTGCTTGGGAAAGAAACCATGTTTAGTTTCATGTTTATATGAAAACCATATGCATCTATGCTTAATTTTATGCCTCTTGAGTCAACCCGACTAGGCTTTATTCCTTTGTGATCTTCATAAAACTCCATGACGTTCCAAAATGATAGTATCACCTAGCACATCTACCACTTCTAGGGATTGCACTAAGTGCGCTCAACCTGAAGGGAGAGAGAAGGGCCTTTTGCTCCATGCTGACATCATCTATACAATCAACCACTTACAGGGATTGTATGGAGTACACTCAACCTGAAGGGCGAAAGATAGGTCTTCTGTACAAAGAGAATCATCTATACAATCAACCACTATGGGGATTGTACGGAGTATGCTCAACCCGAAGGGAGAAAGATAGGTCTTCTGCACAAAGAGAATCATCTATACAGTCAACCACTTCTGGGGATTGTATAAAGTACGCTCAACCCGAAGGGAGAAAGATAGGTCTTCTGCACAAAGGAACAAGCCTTCAAGTCTGAATTCCTCTCTCTGTCTTCTTTACAAGCTCCAAACTAAGCCTTCAAAGCCAACTTTCTGCCTTCGAAGTCTCCTTACGTGACAGCTTGAAACCGTAGGGAAACTACTTAAAACGACAGTTTGACTGTCGAGAAACTGCTTGAAACGACAGCTTGAAACTGTCGGGAAACTGCTTTCAGTGACGGCCTGAAACTGTCGGGAAACTACTTTCTACAACGGCTCGGAACCATCGAGAAATTGGTTGCCGCGAGTCGCGGCAAGCCGTCAGGAAACTGTCTTATAGTTGTAGTGTCTTCTCCCAATCCTCAACTTCTTCAATTCTCTCTTCATTCTTTCCTTTCCCAAGGATTCCAATTAATGCATTCAACTCAAGAAGGAGAAGATACACAAGTCTTCTTCTCGCACCTCTGGAACCCTTGCAGCAAGCTCTGAATCCTGGCAGAGCGAATGAATGCAAATGAGGACCCCTAGGGGGTGTTTATAGGCAAAGGGGGTCATTTTCGCGTAAAGCACTTCAAATCTGGAATCATCTTGCCGCGAGTCGCGTAAACCTCATTAGCTTTCCGCGGGTCACGGCAAGCACCTTTCTCTGCAGAAACCTCATCACTTTCTTTAGCAAACCTCCTCATATCTGTAACTTTTTTCTGAACCTCCTCATGTTCTTTTGCAAACCTCATCATTTATGTTCCTTTTCTTCTAAACTTTGTTGCTTTCTTTTCTCCTTCATTCTAAACCTCAATAAATGCCTCAATGTTCTTTTCCTTAGCATTTTTCTATGCCTCCTCAATACACCGCTTTCCAAGCATACAAGAAATCAAACTTCTCCCGCTCCAACTCCTTCAAGACAGCTAAAGAGTCAGACTGCTGCTACTCGTTCTCCTACAGAGCCAATTTAACCTCAACCTTCTTCTTCTCAAAATGCACCTCCTGTTAAGAAGAGTTGAAAATTGTTGTGAGCCGCTCCAGATTATTCTCCCACCTTGCCTGTCTAGAGTTAGATTTTCAAAAGCGGGTAAGCCTTCTTTCCACTCACATAAAGACCGCCATTGCCATTGGCCAAGTAGATTGACCTCCTCTCAAGGGTACACAATCCGCATGGGAATCTTGGCTCCAGACAACCCATTGTATTTGTACTGACGAAGTTGAGCCTCCTGCTCTTGAAGTTAGCTCCATCCCCACCCACCCCCCCCCCCCCCCCCCCCCCCCCCCCCCCCCCCCCCCCCCCCCCCGTCCAAAGAAGAGAAGAAGAAAGAGCAAAGCTGAACAGCTTTAGGAGAAAATCATTGAGCACAAAAAAACCGCTTCTGTCAAACTTATGGACTACGATCAGGTCTGTTCAACAGAATATCATCTTCCAAAACCCTTTCAAGGATGAGCTCACTATCATACCTCCAACAGTGTATCGTCATCAGTTAATGTTGTACTTGGAACCAACTGATATGTCTTCTCAGAATCGTCTTCATATCATCCCTCATTTGGTGCACAGAGATAATCAAATATTAGTAGGATGGCTTGTGAAAATTGGTTCTCATTAGCAAGTCGGTTGTGTAACGCCGATGAAATTTTTGATGCCTTGCTATGATCCTTGTTGAGCTCTTAAATGTGTTTATTCCAACCCCATTTCATCACTAACTATGTAGGATTCATACGTTTAAGGACCTACCTAATGCATGATTTTGTGATTGTAGGAATAGGAGAGAGGCCTCACCATTTGGATGTTAAAGGACACTTCAAAGGGTCATTGAAGACTCAAGGAAAGGAAGAAGGAGAGGAAGAAATTAAGCAAATAAGATCCAAAGAGAAAGTAGAAGAAAAAGAAGAAAACAGCAATTTCGATGGATCGCCGATAGGTCTTCGATCAATTGGAGGATGTTCCTATGGATCTCCGATCGATCGGACCACCCATCGGATATACCAGAAAAATTAAACTTTGAATAAACTCTCTGGACATATTTTCGATCAATCAACACATCTTCGATCAATCAAAGAAAGGTGTTCGATCAATCGGAATCATGTCCGACCAATCGAAATAAGCGGTGGAAAATAGCAACTCTCTGGACTCTTTTACGATCAATCGGCCTATCTACGATCAATTGGAGACTATATTCCAATTAATCGGAGGGAACTCCGATCAATCGGACCTGTCTGCGTAAGCTGTGTAAGGAGTTACGCAATTTCAGAAGTTTCCAAGCGAAAGTCGGATTTATGATATAAAAGGGGACCTCTACATCCTTCCTAACCTATCCTAGGGGAGATCTATTACAGTGGGAGGCGGAGAAGGACAAAATTGAAGTTCTACAACTCCCCCTTTTTAGTTTTATGTTTTTATTAGCTTTCATGTTTTCTTTTAGCATGATCGGCTAAACCTCTTAGCTAGGGCTAAGCGGTGAAGCTTGTAGTTCATCTAAGATGCTTTGATTCGTTTTAGGGTTTCATGGATTGAATTTTAATGTTGAACAGTGGTTTATTTAAGTTTGAATAAAGTTTAAGTTAGTTTTTCTTAATCTTATGATGAATGTTTGGAAGAACTATGCTTAATTCTTAATTGTTTTGATAAGATCTAGACCTGCACACTCCGAGGAATCGGATTCAAGACGCTCTAGACTTGGATCTTCATGTGGGAACTTCAAACCAAAAGTTCTATCTTATTCAGAAATTCTAAATCATGTGTTGCTTGTTTATATGATTTAAATCAAGTTCAAATTATGATATTAGTTAAGCTTAATGACAGGGTTTGATGTTTATAATAGTTGTGATCTTAATCTATTGGAAGTAGGATTGACGTATGCAATTGAGTGTGCTCAAGTGCTAACTTGAATTGAATGAGTCATGTTGATGAATAACACATGACAGATTGTTTAATGAGATAACCGCTCTATAATCCGGCTATATAGGATTTAATTTCGATTCTAGTTGTGTAATTGAGAAACCACAGTGAATTACGCATCAAGGATTGCTACGAGTGGATCCTTGGCACCCTAGTGCTTCTTTTAGATTGTTAAATTCATCTTTAGTTATAGATTACCTATCTACCTTCAATATCCAATTTTGTTTAGTTCGATTTCAATTGGAAACTATTGGAAGTAGTTTTGTGAATCCCTGAGTTAGTCCCTATGAATCAACCTCGGTCTTACTGAGATTATTACTACATCACAACCCTACACTTAGGGAATCGAACAATCCTCACTCCGTCTATACTAATCGATGTTACGAAACTTTGCAGCAGAGATTCCACGCGATGCCTCTTGATAAAGGTACAATCTGGGGCAAGAAATAACTTTGTCTTTGAGGATTTCTAAACAAGAGAAGCCATTACGAGTATTGGACTCTCGCTATACTGAAGAATTACCAAAGGCATCTAGTAGAAATCAGTCTTTATGCCGCGATCAAGGCAACTTCGAGTCATTTTGGCCGCGATAATACGGTTCTAAAAGGATTTTTGAACTTCTGGTGTCCTATCACCAATTCATTTCATTTCCCTATCGATGAAGTCAGCATCACATTGTGAGATCTGTACAAAATGGCATGGCTTCCAATCGGAGGAGCATATTATGATGAATTTGTTCTGACCAATGATGAGTTTGCTTATTTTCACCCGATTACTCGTGAAACCTAAATCTCTAAGACTACTATTGAGCTTTTTGACGAATTCGCCAAGTTCAAGAAACCTAGTCGTATTTTGTTCAACGATTGGATGGCTCACTTTACCTAGGAACTAAAGTATTCTTTTCTCACTTTGTTTTCTCTATTAACCGTCATTTTTCTTCTTCAAATTTCCTGGCATATATATTCATCCTTGCGTTATTTTTTAGGTTCCCTATAGATGATGATGTGGACTTGGTAAAGGCGAGACGCCAAGTCCCGTATTCAGAAAAATTTGCATAGACGTGTGAACTGGGGGGTTTTCTTGCTTTTTGGTTGAATATAACAATCTTCCTAAGTTCTAAATGTGCTAATGGAATACGGCCTTCCAGCTTGGTGGTCGGGGGGCCATGGTCGAAGGCAAGAAGTGTTCGCTAGCTCCACCAGTATTCTATTCTCTATACCGGGCACTAGGTGATGCAACCACTCACTACAAATGTTCACTCCCCAAGTGTAGGGTTGCGAAGTAGTAATAATTCGAAAAGACCGATTATCGTTCCCACAGAGATTTATGAATGGGTATTCTCAGAATTTGCCTAAAATAACTAATAATTAAGATCCTATTAAGAACTAAAGCTGAAAAATAGTGAATTGAGTTTAAACAGTGAAAGTATAAGCTAATATCAATCTAAAAAGGCACTAGAGCACCAAGGATCCACTTTTGATAAGTTTCAATGCATCAATACAACTAGGTCTCTCATAACTCAATCGGAATCGAATTCATATCTCTATCCGATCGGAATATAGAGCGGTTCAATCAATAATTATCTAAAACAGTTGCTCATTCATTGATTCAATTCCCACAACAATGTTCAGGCCTTGGGCACACTCAATTGTGCAGGCCAAGCCTCTTTTCAATCTAGTTGAGATTCACAACCATAGCTTTCATCAAATCCTGTCACTAGACTTGACTATAACCAATGATTAGAACTCTAATTAAATCAAAATCAATCAGCAAACAGCTATTTCAGATTATAACAAAAGATAAGAACTTTAGTTGAATGAGTTCCCACATGAAGATCGGGCCATTGTACACAAGATAATCAAAGGGTCTACCATGCCCGGAGTCGATGATAGATCAATGAACTACACAAGCATAAACAATGCTCAGAAGGTAAGCTACCAAGCTTAGAATCACTAAGAATCACATGAGCCCGGAGTCATCAAGAGATCAAAGTAAAACCAAACTAGTACTTGATTCAAACTCATATTGAACTAAAATTCTTCAATTAAAACATAAAAGGAAACCTAGGTTGCATCAATCCATAAAAAATGAATCAAAAGCTTCACCTCTTAGCCCTAGCTAAGAGGTTTTAGTTCATCTCTAACATCATTGAACTAGAAGCCTCAAAAACAAAAAAACTATTAAAACAGGAAGAAAACTAAGAAAGCTCGAAGTAGAATCCATCTCCCAAGCAATCCCCACGTCCTAGCATGCCTTGGTATGAAGAGGAGAAGTCCTTTTATAGCTTGGAGGTGTCCATTGCGTAAGAATTTTCCAGAATTCGCATAAGAATACGCACTTGCGCAGAGAATTTCGGCGCCCAAAATAGAAGGCTATCCGTTTTGCATGTCCGACCGGTAGCACGACCAATCTGAGTGGCTTGGCCGACCAGTCGTGACCGGTCGGACCTATCTTTTTGACAGTCCAGAGAGTGCAGCAGAGGGGGCGACCTGTTGGCCGACTGGTCTTGACCGGTCGGACTGGTTTAGCCGACCGGTCACGGCCGGTCGGACTGTGTAGTTCCTCATCCAGCAGGTTCCAAGGGTGAACAATGGGGTGGCCGACCGGTCTTGACCGGTTTGGCTCCCTTGGCCGATCGGTCACGACCGGTCGGACCTCTTCCTTTCCAGATTTTCTTTCTTCTTTTCTTCTTCTCTCTCCTCTCCTTGCTTTCTTCTTTCTTTGGCCCACCTTGGGTCTTCATCCAAGGCTCTTAAATTTCTCCTTTTGGTCTCCAATTAGATGAAGTCTGCTCTCATTCCTACAATCACAAAATATCTATTGAATTAGTCATTTAAACATGTAAACCGTGCATAATGAGTGATGAATTGGGGTTAAAATATGCACAATTAAGAGCTCAACAACAAATCCCCCACGACTGGAGTATCTTCCTCATTTTCTCCTTGGCATTTCCTTACGGGGTGGCTAGGAGTGTACTTTCCATGGGTGTATGATGTCAGAGAGAAATCGTATGTACACCTTGAACAACTCCCTTTATGGTTTTTCCAGCAACACAAAATGATTAAGCAAACCTACTCGTGGGTAGTAAACAAGATTGAATCTACCCAGGCTTTCTTCTTCAATTATTTCCCAATCTCCTCAGGCCTTAATGACAAAGATGCAGTGGATGATGACTTATTGTCTCAGACTGAAGTGAACTTCTTTATCTCTATTTCATCCCGCAAGCTGTCGTTGAGGGAAAGTGACGAGTTTTGGAGAGAACCCTATTATCCAAGCAGATTCGCTTGTTAATTCAGTTTTGATCAAACAATGCCTGTATCTTCTGAACCAGTGACGAGGATCATGAGAAGTTATGGCGTCGATCCGTATAGTTGGGTCTATATTTGGAAGCGACTTCTGACCACAAACACAAAGGCCAATTTTATCATTCCTAGCTTCAGACGCAGTGTTCATGGTTCATATGCTTGGATGAGGTGGTGGGCGCATCAATATTACTTAGTTCGTCACGGCCATCCTTTCACCCGTCCCGTTTGGGTATCTCCGCCACAAGTTTCAGAGAATCTGAAGATTGACGGCATAAGGTATTTCAGAGAGGAGGAGAGAGCTCCGTCCCAGGGTCAAGATTGTTACTTCATATCCTGCAAGGAACCAATTAGAGAACTTAAGGAATTCAACACTTTAGAGGGATGGGTGGCCAATGGCAATGTCGCGGACATCCCTCTAAGACAGGAGAAGAAAAGGAAGGAAAAATCAACTACTATTGGCCCTTCTGCTCCTGCAACCAAGGTGTTGAGCCTAAAATATTGCATACTTATCACCAATTTCATGCTATATTTATATAAACAATATCGTTAATGACCTAACTCAAGTGTGTTTTCATGTATGTAGGAGATTGAAAGAGATTTGTGAGAAATTAAGCTAAGTCTCATGATTTAGAGCTTCAAAAGAACAAATTCCAGCAACCAAGAGATGTGAAGAAACCAAGTATCAAAGATCTGAATCTTAGAAGATGAAATCTTAGAAGATGAATCTTAAAAGAATTGAATTGTCGTAACCCTGGAGCATGCCATGATCTCTTGGTATGGTTGTTACTTCAAAGGCTATAAGTTCAAGTTTTATATGCTTCATTAGAACTAGAATCCGATATTTCTGACTTAAGTGGGATTGTTTGTGATTGAATACTTAATCTTCCAATTAGATGAGAGATAGAACTTCGATTCTAATTGTGTTTGTGCTTGAATGAATAAGTTTACATTGGACTACTACAATTGGATCCTTAAAGCCTTAGTTTCCTTTTAAATTCTTAGATTTTTTTCTTCTTAAGTTAACTGTTTTACTTAGTTCTTAAAATTGAATTCCAAAACTGTTTAGATTGAAGTTATTAGAATAAGTTAGGATTGTTTACCCTAATTCCCTGTGGATCGACCTCAATGTCACCGAGTTATTACTACATTGTAGCCTTGCACTTGAGGCGAGCGAACAAACTTGGGAATTCATTTTGCAAGGCAGACTCTGAATTCGAAAAACACTCCACCCTTCTAAAAGAGAAAGCCAAGTCTCACAAGTTACTCAAACTAAGCATCAAGCATGAAGAAGTTTGGAATGAACGACTCCTTTGGACAAGGGAATACTCCTTCAATCGGCCAATCCTTCATTCACTCCATGTTCAATGGAGGAAACTGGAAGAAGACATTAGGACCACCAATCACCTTTATCATGGCCGAGATATAACCGATCCAGGAGATCTGAGGATCTTCCTTCATACACAAATCATTGCTTATCGAAATCGGTTGGATAATCATTCTACCCACAAGACAAACGCAAACAATAGGCTGGTTGATCTTAATTGTCATATTGACCTACTTTTAAAGAGTGTGCCTAGCACGGCCGAAGGGAAGGCATGGCGGGCCAAAAAGAGACAGGACGATAAGGCAAGGACTCACGTAGCCAATGAGTTCAAGCGTCTTACTGCTGCCTTTGCATGATCCACTACACCTTTAACCCTCCATCTCGAATCTCCAAATCGGCTGATTTGGCCCCCTCTTTTTCTTTTAAACTTCTTCTATGTATCAGCCAATAGGTCATTTCTTATTGCATTAGTTTATATATATATATATATATATATATATATATATATATATATATATATATATATATATATATGTGTGTGTGTGTGTGTGTGTGTGTGTGTGTGTGTGTGTGTGTGTGTGTGTGTGTATCAATTGATAAGCTGCTTTTATTCTATTTTCCTTTCGCACATAATAAACTTTTATTCCGGTAGATGGCTGTTCGCTCGCCTCAAGTGCAAGGCTTGCGATGTAGTAATAACTCGGTAAGACCGAGGTCGATCCACAGGGAATTAGGGTAAACTAATCCAAACCATTCTAGCAACTTCAAATTCAACAATTTTGAAGTTTGATTTTACAAACTAAGTAAAAACATTAACTTTTGTAAAAATCTGATAATTTATGGAACTAAGGCCTCAAGGATTCACTTGTAGTAGTTCCATGTGAATTCATTCATCCAAGCATAAACGCAACTAGATTCGAAGTTCTATCTCTCATCTAGTTGGATGATTAAGCATTCAAACACAAACAATACCACTTAAGTCAGAAAATAAGATTCTAGTTCTAATGAAGCACATAGAATTCAAATATGTAGCCTTCGAAGTAACAACCATGCCAAGAGACTATAGCATGCTCTATGTTACTACAATTCGAATCTAATAAATCCAAACATGATAATCTCAGAGAATTGCAAGGAACCCATGTCTGAAGTACATGAACTCTCATAAAACATCCAAAAATACTAACTTTATTCAAACTAGAACTTAAATATCTAAACTTTAAGTAAATGTACTTAAATTAAACAAATTTTACATGACAACTATTTACAAGCTTCACCTCTTAGCCTTAACTAAGAGGGTCTACCTGAGCATCATCATGCTACAACTAGAATTAAAAGAAAAATTAAAGAAAAACATGAAAAACTAGAAAAACTCGAAGTCGGCGGAGTTGTGGATGCTCCACGATGCTCTCCTTCACTTCCCACGACCTCCAATCTCTTCTAGGATATCTTAGGAACGAACCCTAGGTGTCCTTTTATAGTTTTGAAGCTCTATCGCCCAGAAGATTCCAGAATTGCATAAGGAGTTACGCACTTGCGTAGAGAAATTCAGAATATAAGTAGAAATTTCTATCTTCTATTGTGTGGTCGACCGGTCGTGGCCTCCGAGTTTCTGCTTAAAAACTTCAATGCTCCAGAAAATTCGACCGGTCATCTGTGGTGGCCGACCGGTCGGTTTTGTCTATTTTTTGGTCCAGCAAGGTCAGCTGCATAGGGGCTTTCTGACTTGAATTTCCGACAGGTCGTGGACCATGGCCGACCGGTCGGCAATGCATTTTTTTTGCAACTTTTCTTCTTTCTTTTCTTTCTCCCTTGTATCTTTCTTCCACCATTTGGCATTTAATCTTTTGATCTTCAAAGTATAAAAAGTGACTCATTAGGCATTGAATTAGTGAAGTCTCTCTCTCAATCCTACAATCATAAAACATGTATTAGAATAGTCTTTTAAACATGCAAACCATACATAATGTGTGATGAATTGGGGTTAGAATATGCACAATTCAGAGCTTAACAATAGCAAAAGGGCTTATGTTTTTTTTGTTTACTTATAACTCTGGTCCATATATGACTAGAGGTGGGCATCGAGTCAAGTCGGACCGAGTTTAGGCTGACCCGATCCAATCCGACCAAGGAAAAGGCCTGAACCGAGTCGGACAAATTTAGTACCGAGTCAGCCAGGCTTGAACCGATCCGAACCATTAATGGCATGGTCTGATACGATCCGAGTCCGACCCGGTCATAGGGACCAAGTCGGATCGAGGAAAAACCGAGTTGGATCGATTATAAAAACTCCCAAATTTCAACCCTACAACATCATTTCATAAAAATCCCCAAATTTAAACCAAACCCCCAACATAATTCCACCAATAATCAACAAAAAAATAAGAAATTAGAAATTAGACCTTGAGTATTGAGATTAATCCTTACCTTAGGCTTTAGAAGTTGAGATTTAATCCGAGGTAGTCCAATTCGACGTCGGATCGGGTGCGGACGACGGCCAGGCGAGCAGGGAGGAGGAGGAGGAGGAGGAGGAGGACTGAAGAGGGTGGAGGAGAGAAGAGAATCGTCAGATTTCTCAGGCAGCTTCGGTCGGGTGGAGTCGCTCGGGTAGGGCAGCGGTTGCAGCGGGTAGGGTAAAAAAGGTAAGGTAAAAAAAAGTTTTTTTTTTAACTTATTCCCGATCTCAAGTCGGATCGGGTTTTGGATTGGTTCATATCTCTTTCAGATCGGATCTGGGTCGAGTTGAGTTGGATTAAAGGGTAATTCGGATTCAACTCCAGTCAGATTCGGATCCGGCACTCAGACCATCAGATCGGTTCGAGTCGAGTCAGAACGGTTCGGTCGAGTTGACACGACTCATGCCCAGCTCTATGTACGACCTCCCATAAGGAAGAGTAATGGACCTTTAGGAACTGACCATTATTGGTGCCCTAACAAGTTTCCCTTCTTTGTCATGCAAATGGTATGCCCTACCTTTTAACACTCGTGCAATGGTATATGACCCTTCCCAAGTAGGCGACCACTTTTCTCTTAGGGCCATATCTTTGTGACCGAGTGGCAACATAGCCTTTTAGACTTTATCACCCATTATAAATGCCTTTTTCTTCACTCGAGTGGCAACCCAGCCTTCTAGACTTTATCGCCCATTATAAATTCCTTTTTCTTCACTCTCTTATTATACCCCCTGGCAACTTTTGCCTTGTTTACCATTATGGAATGTAAGGCTCACAACAGGACTTCATCTAACTCCTCAAGTTCAATGTGCATGGCTTCGGTAAACTCGACCGGGGTTAGGCCAGCCTGGTGGGCGACTCTCAAAGACAGTACATTGATCTCTAGTGGGAGTACTACATCATGTTCGTAGGTGAGAGCAAACGGACTCATCCCCATACTTGTGCAAGGCAAGTTCCTATAAGCCCACAACATCTTAGATAATTTTAGATGCAACTCTCGTGGGTTCTCCTCGATCATCTTTCTTATAATGTTTTTTATTACTTTGTTACTTGCTTTCGCTTGGCTATTTACCTGTGCATAATATGTAGTCGAATGTAAAAAAATTATTTTGTACTGCTTGGCCATAGCCTTAACTTCATATGATGAGAAGGCAACGCCTCGATGCATGGTAATTGATTCTGGAATCCCAAACCTATGGGTAATATGCGTCTCAATGAACTAAATGATCACCCTATGGCCGATCCCCTTCATGGGTTTAACCTCCACCAACTTAGTAAAGTAATCAGTGGCCACGATAATGAAGGAGTTCAAGTTCGAGGAGGCTAGTTGAATTCACCCGATCAAATCAATCGCCCATCCTCGAAACGATCATGGCTTGATAACTGAATGAATCTCGGTCGTTGGGGCATGCTGTATCGACCCGTTCTTTTGACAAGCTTTGCACCCTTTGGCCAAACTAAATGCGCCTATGGCTCACAATCGAGGCACTATACGCTTTGCGAAAGCTTGGCGAAGATACTAGAATAGTGGTTAAGTCCTAAAGGGGGGTGATTAGGACCTTTTGAAATTATTTTCGCCTACTTAATTAATTTAACAATTTAAACTAAGCAATAACACTTCGGCTTCCTAGCCTTAGTGGGTCCAATCACATAGACTAGCGAAGATATGCAATTAAGCAACCTAGTCTAAATGCATAGATTAACAAATGATTTAACTAATCAAGCACCTAATCTATGCAACCTGTGTAGATTAAATGAGATGTAATCATATAATGCTCACATCTAAACAATTAGTGAAAATATATCTTGTGTGTCAATGTGCCTATCTAGTGCCTAATATATATTCCAATTAAGCATTCATAATTAAGCAATTAAACATACAATGCATAAGTAGAAATGTACTCAAATACATAACAAACAATAGCATGTATAGTGGTTCGACTACTTGTCTACTCCACTCCTGGTTGTCATACTCACCTCTTGAGTACACCGAATTTTATTAATAGAGTTTAAATTTGGTTCCTCTCAACCTAGGTGTTTTAAACCGGTTCCACCCTACTGAGGTGTTTAAGGGTTCCACCCAACCAGGAGTTTGACAAGGTTCCTCCCAACCTATTAAGGTGTTTAATGGTTCCACCCAACCAAAGACTTAAACAAAGTTCCTCCCAACCTTTAACACATACGTATACTCCCACCGGAGGCTCCACGCGAAGACTTGATTTAGCCCCTTCACAAAGGCCTAGGTCCTACAACCAAACGTATCGAGTTTGACAATTCAAACTCTCATACTCAATCCTATATAAGGAAAGAGCATGTTTGGACTCTACAATTTGACAACCTTACTTATGGATTTAAGCCTCATTGATGCGCCGCCTTGGGTTGGTAAATCTCTACTCTCCTATGCTTCAATCAACTCCCCTTTGCTCACCCGATTAAAGAAGTTGATTTATCTCCAATGCTTCCGCTCCAAGATTAGCTACCTTGCATTTGATGCTCCAATGGAGATGCCTAAGTGCTAAGAGGCTAGTTTGAAATCTCTATACCTAATAGACAATGGTTTCCTAGAGAATTTCACCTACAAGAATCTCTCTATAGAGTTTAGACAATGATTTAACTATCGGTTTCAAGGTCTAAACTCAAGAAATCAAGAGGGACAAATACATCTTCAAAGTGAGCTTTGAATGCTCCATTCTTGGCTTGTACGGGTTATGATTAGAACCTAAGATGTTGGCAATGATAGTGACTTCTAAATCTCTAAAATCTTTCTTAAGCCAAAAAAATTGCCTCTCCCACTTTTATAGATAAAGCTCAAACAATAAAAAAAAGGACAGATTCACGATACTTCGATGGATCGAAATACCCTTAGATGGATTGAAGATCCTACTTCGGTGGATCATAAAATTATTCAGAGAGTTTAACAATGTTGCTGGACATATGGTCGATGGATCGAACTTGTCTACGATGGATCGAAAAACCCACTTTGATGGATCAAAAGGTATTGTTCAATAGATCATAAAATTGTCCAAAGAGTTCAGAATTGTTATTGGACATATGTTCGATGGATCGAACTGTTCTATGATGGATTAAAGTGTCATCGAACTTGAACTTAATGGATTGAGGTCCAATCGAAAACTGCGGTCTTAGCTGGTTTGTTTACAACAACTTGCACCTCTTTTATTAGCCTAACTTATCATGTTTTTCTAAGTGTTTTAAGGCTAATGAAGATGACTAAGGGTTTTACTATATGGTCCAAATCATCTAGAGGTTATGTTTATTTCAATTCTAAGGGTTAGGGTCACCAAGACATCTCTTTTACCTGTTCTTCTTCCTTGATGCTTCTTGTCCACTTGAATCTTCGGTCTTTAGAGGCTCAACCGACAAAGGGAGTCAAAATCCGTCGATAAATTTATCACGCGTTGGAAAACTTTGAGCACGTCATGTAAATATCTCTCAAGAGAGCTGAACAAGTAGAAATGTGCATCGGGTGTATGGAGCCAGAAATTGCTTTTGTACTTATGGAAAAAAATACATACATTCTGTGAGTTAGCAACAAGAGCTCATACCCTAGAGAGTATGATCAAGAAAGTGTCTGCTTTTCGTACAGAATCTACGCAACGGACTACCAATAGATCTTCAGCCAATGTTACAGATAAAGGAAAAGGTAAAGAAGAGTTCCAAAATAAATCAAGGGAAAATAGGAGGGAAATGCAGAATTACCCCATAAACAAACCCGATGATAAGAGATATCGACAATTCAGTTGTCCAGAAGAATACTCTTTCACATTTGAAGACATCCTCCCCATGATAAATCAACTAGTGGCAGCAGGAACGATTGAGTTATCACAACTAAGGCGACCCGATGAAGTAGATAAGACAGAAGATAGAGACTATTGTCATTACCGTCGCATGTTGATAGAGGAGAAATAGTCATGGGGAAAGAAAAAGGCAAAGGGAAGAAAGCAATCACAAATGCTATGTCCGCAAGAAACATGAAACAACGACAAAGATTATCTTCAGTACTCCTTCTAGGGCAATTTAGTTCGAGAGTTAAGGAGCAAGAAATAGAACTCATGCAGAGCATGATAGTGTCCGCCGCTCTAGGAGAAAGCCAAAGACAAAAGGATCGATGCCGTGTTAAAGGTCAAAGCCCGCCGTCTAAGCAGATGTCAAAGGGCCCACAAGACCTCAAGCAGTGCGAGATGATCCCATTCTCGGTGCACGACTCTCCTCTTGATCATTCACTCCAATACGAGAGACATTGTGATCGTTGTGGGATTAGTAAGGAGCAGATGATAAACCAATTTCAGGAAACATTGAGTGGGCCAGCCAAAGAATGGTAAGAATCAAGCGCCTTACAAGGAATAAGGATTTGGGAACAGCTTCGCGAATTATTCATGTTAAGATTTTGGGTACCAAGAAGAGCAGTCCCGCTGACAGAATTGATAAGATGGGAAATTGCTCTAGAAGAATACTCATATCAGTATACCATGAAATGGAGAAATGCAATAGCCAATTTATATAAATCACTCGAATATACAAAGATATAAATAGTTGGGTTATGCGCAGAAAGCATGTGAATGAAAGCTGCAGACAGATATAAGCCATATACCCTGTTTAGTTTGATGAAAGAAGTCACGATAATGGGGCCTGAGACAAATCAATAACGAGTAGTTGTCCATTTCTTTAGCAACACACACCGATAGAGTGAAGCAAATGCTGAATTCCGTTTCGTCTAGTCCATTAAAACAAATAAATTCCCGAAAAAAAGAATGAGTCTCAGAATTCCCCAAGTTTATACTTTTCAAAGGAGGAGTCTAGTCGCCTATAAAACATTTGGTGACATATGAAAAGGCTGCCTATTTCAGGGGAAATGTCTCCTAGGAATATCTATTGAGAAACTTTGCGTACTCATTGGCTACTTCGAGTAGTGTCATGGCTTGGTATCTCGCTCTTCCAGAAGGAGCCATTACAAGTTGGTAAGATATGAAAGAAATATTCATAATGTGGTTTTACAAATACAATGTACGAGTATCAGGGGAATTGCTTTAACGAATTGTTCACCATCGATGAGAGGATGTACTGGATTTCGTACGTAGATGGTGGAAAACGCGAGCTTGCAGTTACATGTTAAGCCTAGAATATTGCATACTTATCACCAATTTCATGCTATATTTACATAAAACAATATGATTAATGAACTAACTCAAGTGTGTTTTCATGAATGTAGGAGATTGAGAGAGATTTGTGATAAATTAAGCTAAGTCAAATGATTTAGAGCTTAAAAGAACAAGTTCCAGCAATCAAGAGATGCGAAGAAACCAAGTATCAAAGATTCGAAGCTTAGAAAATGAAATCTGAAAGTTCCAGATTTTGAGATTGATCTACAGTAATTTGAGATTGATCGCTAGCCATTTGAGATTGATCTCAAATACCTAGAAGTGCTATTGAACAAAAGTGTGGACTTGCGATTGATCGGTCGACCACGTGCGATTGATCACTCACCCACATAATTGTTGAAATTGTTGCTGGACAGAAAAGCAAATTTGCGATTGATCGCCCAGCCACTTGTGATCAATCGCCCGAGCTATAAAAATTCCAAATTTCTAAAGATTTGTTGCTGGAACTCTCTGAACACTTTTTGGACCCAGCGATCAATCGCTCAACCACTTGCGATTGATCGTCCGACCGCCTAGATGTCTAGATTGCAGTTTTAATAATTGGCCAAAAAGTCGATTGATCACCCAGCCCAACCGATCAATTGCCCGCACCCAAAAATAGAAATTTCTAAGTCTGGCTTCCAGTTTTCTCTACGCAATGCGTAGATCCTATGTAAGTTCTCAAATATTCTTCATTGGTGGGGCTTAAAAGCTATAAAAGAACACCTCCACTTAAGGCACTCTAGAAGAGATCTATTGTATTAGGAGGTGGAGAAGGAATGATTCGGAGTTCTACAACTCCCTCTACTTAGTTTCTTTCTAGTTTTTCATGTTTAAAGTAGATTTTCTGTTTTCCTCTAGCCTAGTAGGCTAGACCTCTTAGCTAGGGCTAAAAAGTGAAGCTTGTAATTGTTCTAGATGTTTTAACTTGTTTTTAAGGTTTCTTTGGTTTTAATGTTGAACAATGGTTTGTTTAAGTTTGAATAAAGTATTAAGTTAGTTTTTCTTAATCTTATGATGACTCATGGATGTTTAGAAGAATTATGCTTAGTCACTTAGTTGTTTTGCAAGATCTAGACCTATACGCTTCGAGGAATCGAATTCAATACTCTCTAGAACTTGATTCTTCATGAGGGAACTTCAAACCAAAGTTCTATATTTTTTGAGAAATCTGATATGTATGTTGCATGTTAATATGATTTGAATCAAGTTCAAATTGTGATGTTAGTTGAATCTAGTGACAGGATTCAATATTTATCATGGTTGTGATCTTAAACTATTAGAACTAGAATTGGCCTATGCAATTGAGTTTACCCAATTCCTAACTTGAATTAAGAGAGTCATGTTAATAGACAATCTATAACTTAGATTATTTTGATGATTTAACTGCTCTACAATCCAACTATATAAGATTTGATTTCAATTCTAGTTGAGTAATTAAGAAACCAATACGAATTAAGCATCAAGGATAACTATGAATGGATCCTTGGCACTAGTGCTTCTTTAAATTATTAAACTTATTCTCAAAATTACAGATTATTCTCATACATCTAAATTACAGATTTAATTCTCTTTGGATTAATTATTTGAAGATATTCTGTGAATTTCTAGTTAATCCCTGTGGATCGACCTCGGTCTTACCCAGATTATTACTACATCGCAACCCTACACTTGGGGAGCGAACATTACACCCTACCCGTGACAGAAGATATTATGGTAAAGGAAAGTGTTCGAGTGACTATACTCAAAGAACAACTGTCGTCAAGGAATCAGGGAATTCCACGAAGCTTCCAGCAGCTGCTAAAAGTATTGGTACTCTAGTTCCATGAACTATGTAATGTTGCAACAATTCAAGCTATGGAGAGACTAGAAAATCAAGCAGTCCATTCCATGGGAGCAGCATGGAAAGTAATATAATAACGTTGCGATCTGGAAAACAATTGCGGCAAGAATCACATAAAGAATTGCAAAAAGGCATCCATGATCAAATATTCAGTCAGGAAATGATAGATGAAAGAATTGATAGACCATCACGGCCAGAAGATTCGTCAATGTCAGGTGTTATGTACGACGTGATCAGCCATTTGAAAGGAATTCCAACAAGATTGAGCATCTACGATGCCTTAAATTTGTCTAAAAGTTTTCGACAAACCTTGATACAAGCTGAGATGATGAAGTGCGAGAGGCATTAATGACAGAAATGAAAATAGCAGATGCCGAGAAGGATGAAGATAAAAGCTGAAATGTAATATAAAAAGGGTTGAAGCAGCCTATTGTATGTCAACAATAACCTTCACCGACGAAGATGTTAGGCGACGAAGAAGATGTTAGGTTCCTCATGGTTACATGCTACATTAACGACAAACAGATAAAGCATATCATGATCGATAATGGGTCCGCTGTGAACTTGATGCCACTGAATATGCTTTCGAAGATGGGATACAAATGACAACAACGGCGGGCCAGCAATATGATGATACAGGGATTCAATTAGGACGGACAGAAAGCGCTAGGCACAATTACCATGATGCTGGAAAGTGAAAACCTGGTCACCAAAGTAACCTGCCACGTGATTAATGCAGTAACGGCATATAATCTACTACTAGGAAGGCCGTGGATACCCAGATACAGAATTGTTCCTTCTACTTTGCATCAATGCTTCAAATATTGTCAGAAGGGCGTGTAACACAGAATTGCAGCCAATGAAAAACCAGACACGATTACAAAATCGTTTTTTGTGGATGCACGATATTACGATACATTTTCCAATGAAGAACAGAGAGACGAAACAAGCCCGAAAACAGTGGAAATCTAACAAGAAAAGATGAAAGAGCCCAAGATAAAAAAAAAAAAAAATTATGCCGAAAAGCATGCGGCAACCGGGACAACCCCCACTGGTGTTATTTTCAGCAAAACAAGCAGAAATTCTCCAAGCCAATTTTATTATACTAGCACCAAGAATATAGAGAGTCAAGCCCTTTCCAAAATGACCCCGAGAATTCCAAGTGTTAGGAAAAGAGGGACACAAATCGATATTGTTTTACTCTGCAAGAGTAAAAATGACCGAAGAACAGAATGAGGCACGAATACACACAAATTGATATGTAAGGTTAGACCCAGAAGAACTTGGGCGGTACAGCCCAATAAGTAGAAAGATAATGTAGTCAATGTGTTTTAATTGTGAGGCCCTGGCCGATTTGAACAATGGCAAATGTATTTCAATGCCCATAATTGTGCAGAAACAGGAAAAGCTTTTAGGACTAAGGGCATCTTCAGAGGCCGCACAAGTAAATATGATTAGTATAATTCCTTAGACAGGTCCCATAGAACAACAGGCAATATTCTATCAGAAAAGGAAATGTCTCAGCCCGAAAAGGCTCTTGTGCAGATGGAAGACGAGGGTCAACCGATGATTGATAAGCTATGTGAGATAAACTTGGGGACAGAAGAATAACAACGAGTTACTCACATCAGCGAAAGCCTAACAGGCGACGAGGCTAAACAATATTGTCAGGTATTGAAAGAGAATAAAGATGTATTCGAATGGATGTATGCTGAAATGTCAGGCCTAGAACCGATGGTGGTGATGCACAAACTCAATATGTCTAAAGAAAAGAAACCGGTTAAGTAGGCTCAACGACGCTTTCATCCAGATCTCGTGTCGCGAATTAAAGAAGTTAAAAAGTTTATTAAGGTGGGATTATCAGAGAGGTCAAATACCCCAAATGGATATCGAACATCATCCCGGTTAAAAAGAAAAATGGGTAGACACAGGTATGCATCGAGTTTAGAGATTTGAATGAAGCCTGTTTGAAATATGATTTTCCTCTGCCAATTACTGAGTCGCTAATAGATAGCACCACGAAATGCATCGTCATGTATTTTATGGACGACTATTCAGGCTACAATAAGATACGCATGGCACTAAAGATGAAGAATCGATTGATTTTCAAACTTATTTGGGAATCTACTGTTACAAGGTCATGCCATTCTGGTTTAAGAATGCAAGGGCAACATATCAGCAGGCTATGTAGTACATTTTCAGTGATATGATGCACAAGCATGTGAAATGATATGTTGATGACTTAGTTTTAAGATCTGATAATCATGAGGAGCATTTGGGGCACCTACGGTCTGTTTTCCAAAGACTCCGAAAAAATCAATTGAAAATGAATCCCTTCAAATGTGCCTTCGGAGTTTCTTCCGATAAATTCCTCGGATTCATCGTATGACATAGAGGGATCGAGGTTGACCCTGGAAAAATAAAAGCAATTTAAGAGATGCAACCACCAAAAACGTTAAAAAGAATTAAAAAGATTGTAAGGAAAGTTAGCGTACATCCAAAGGTTCATATCAAACATAGCAGGAAGATGTCGGCCTTTCGATCATCTCATGAAGAAGGGGATATCGTTCGAATGGGACACAACATGTCAGAATGTGTTTGAATCTATTAAACAATTGTTAAGACAGCCGCCCATGCTAACAACACCAATACCAGGGAAGCCGCTTATCTTGTACATCGCTGCCTGTAATAATTCATTTGGTGCACTCCTGGCACAGAAAAATGAGCAAGGAAAAGAAGCAGTCCTATATTATCTAAGCAGAACGCTAGTAAGGGCTGAACATCATTATTCGCCGATTGAAAAAACCTGTTTGGCTTTGATATTTGCCGTGCAAAAGCTGTGACATTATTGTCTCTCCCACGACATAATGGTGATTTCACAAGCTGATCCAATCAAATACCTGATGACACGGCCAATGTTGTCAGGGAGATTGGCCAAATGGATGTTATTGTTGTCAGAATACACGATCATGTACATGCCCTCAAAGGTAGTTAAAGGTCAAGCAGTGGCCGATTTCCTGGCCGCACATCCGACCTTTGAAGAAAAAGGATTATCAGATGACTTGCCAGACGAACATGTATTTCTGGTCGAGACTGCTAGGCCATGGCAGATATATTTTAACAGAGCTGCAATGACTGTGAGGGCAGGTGCAGGAATGATTTTTATCAGCCCGCAAGGCGACCTATTACCGTATTCCTTCACATTAGGAATAATCTGCACAAATAACGAAGCAGAATATAATGCTCTCATCATCGGGTCGAAATAGCACAAGAAATGCAAATACAAGCAGTCAAAATATTCGACGATTCTTAGTTAATGATAAATCAGCTGACGACTGAATACGAAATAAGAAAGTCATAAATGTTGCAATATTGCCAAAAGGTAAGGAAATTATTCGAAAGCTTTCGAGACATCTCCATATAGCATGTGCCCCAAAAAGAAAATGACAAGGCAAATGCGCTTACAAGCTTGGCGGCGGCTCTATCATGTACTATCAAAAGCCCTCTTCAAGTAACGATAGAAGAAAGAAGATTCTTACCTCCGATCGAGGTCAAGGAAGACGTTAGTGAGGCGAAGACTGTCTCTTGTTACAAAGTAACGATTAAAGACTAGCGACAGCCGATACTTGCCTGAAGATTTATCCATGAAAGCACAAATAAAGCAAAGAGTGACAAAGTTCATATTACTTCATGACACGTTGTATAAAAAAATCATGTAATGAGTTGCTACTGAGACGCCTAGATAAAGGCCAAATTGAAGATGTGCTACAGGAAGCTCACTCAAGAGAATGTGGAGCTCACCAAGCTAGCAGAAATCTCTTTAATCGTGTGTATCGTATGGGTTATTATTGGCCCACAATATTCCAAGATGCTATGAACTTTGCAAAAAGGTGCTATGAGTGCCAAATTCACGGCGATATTATTCACATACAACTTAAAGAGCTACATCAGACAGTGTCCTCCTGGCCATTCGCCATTTGGGGGTTGGATGTGATTGGTCCAGTTAATCCCCCATCATCGCGGGGTGGCAGTATATTCTGGCAGCCACAGATTATTTCTCCAAGTGGACAGAGGTAGTTGCATTACACATTGTGAAAGAGAAAGATGTAACAGACTTCATCAGGCATGATATTATTTACAGGCACGGGGTACCTAAGAAGATCATTACAGATAATAGTACGCCATTCAGAAACAAGAACATGGACAAGGTGTGCCAAAAATTCGACATAAAGCATTCTTATTCTACATCATACTATCCAGTGGCAAATGGGTTGGCGGAGGCATTTAATAAGATAATCATTAAAATATTAAAAAAGACAATGAGTGGGAATAAAAAGGATTGGGACAACAAATGGCAAGAAGCATTATAGGCCAACCGAACAACACATCGCATAGCTACAAAAGCTACACCATACTCCTTAGTATAGGGGCAGAGGCTGTACTCCTAATCGAAATACAAGTTGCCTCTTTAAGGGTGGCAGTACATTAAGGAATCACGGAAGATGAAAATGCAAAACTTCGATTGAGAGACTTGGATATGCTAGATGAAAATAGACTTTCTGCACAGCAACGTTTGCAATCATATCAGACTCGAATATCTACTTCCTTTGACCAGATAGTGAAGCACCGATCCTTAAAAAAGAGAGACCTGGTAATGATGCTCAAAAGACCTATCGTGATGACCCACAAGACAAGGGGAAAATTTGAGCCCAAATGGGACGGCCCGTATGTTATCACAGAAGTCTTTTCCAATGAAGCGTATAAAATCACAGATTAAGACGGAAAAGGAATTAGCATTTCAATTAACGGTTAATTTATCAAGAGATATTACCTGTAAAAGCAAAGGCAGGATATTTTGATTGTCAGAACCCTCATGTGGACAAGCATCCTCCCAATCAAAAGGGGGCATGAATAGTCAAGATACAAGCATCAACGATGCAGATATCAATGTACTGCTGAAAGGAAATAATGAAAAGCTCATGAAGCATGTTCTTCTTCTATTGAAAAGTCTCTAAAGCTAGTCTGAAAGGATATTTAGCAGAGATTATTAAAAGCGTGGAGCATCGCAGTTATCTTCTCTCAAAAAGATCATTGTTCCCTTCAAATAAAACGATCACCCCTGAAGTGATCCATGAAAAAGTAAAAGGTCGCATATGAAAAAGGGAAGGGTCGAAAAGAGAAGTGTAGAATCACGAAGAGATAATCACTGATAAATGCTCCAGCCCTATGAGTCGATTGAGAACTCTATGGGTAAGGACTTTACACGTCAAATGAGAGCCCTGCAAGTCAAGGCAGTAGAGATTACAACCTAAAGGGCCAATCAAGAGCCTCGTGGGCTAACCTCATGCGTGAGACCTGCCGCTTCTATTACTATGGTAACGTCACAAGGAAAGGTCTATAAGAAGTCTAAAAAAGAGAGCTCCTTGTGTATGGACTTAGTGGTATAGGAGCGAAGAAAAATGGGGTTGCATTGCGCACTGTTGATCACGGCCAACCATGCATAATTCCCCCTAGATTCATCTTGTTAGTGTGCACCCTGAGGGTCGGTTCCTTGGTAGTGATGCATGCTCCATGAGAGTCAACCACGCGTGAGACCGACGCTCCAATTACTCATGAGCCTAAACTGTGTTCTTAGTAGAGGCACCCACTAACAACACCTTAGATAGTACCACCAATGATGAATGAACTTTCAGAATAGTACAGATATATAAAGCCATAAACTAAATGCCAAGATACATAAAGCATAAAGGGCACAATGAACAAATAACATTCATTTGAAATAAGACTACATCTAGCATACAATTATATATATGCATTGTTTGAATGATTGATTACTCAATATATGAAAAGGATAATATTTACAACTGCTCATTTATAACCCAAAAGTTTTATACAAACTATTGTAAAAAATTAAATGTTGTAATACACTCCTGAATCTTCTGACTGAAGCGAGCATGACTCTTTGATAAAACTGATTGTGCATCTGCCATTATCTTTTGACGATCAGGAACACCGAAGAGTTCTTGCCTTAAAGCAGTCGCAATATCTTTCTTCTTAGATAATTCCTTGCCTTGAGAATCTAGTGCAGTCTTGTTAGAACAAAGATGAGTTCGTATGGCATTCAAAGAATCTTCTTCCTTTTGCTTCTTGGTTGTAAGAGACACCATCTGAGCTTTGATGGAGTCAATCTGGTCCATATGCTTTTGCGATTGAATCGTCAAAGAATCGTGCTCTGATTGATAGCGAGAGACCAAAGAGGATCGCTGCTTAATTTCATCATCAAGGTGCGCTAGCTCCATCTGTTTGCGTTCCAGCTCTGGCGCCACTTCCATATCTTAAGCCTTTGTAAGAGAATTCACAGCATCTACGAATTGATGTGTGTAGATTGCTCTAGAAAAGATATGTCGATATTGGCTAAATTCGCGGAAAATTCTAAGAGAGACCAAGAATCGGGCAGCTGTCCCCATAGGTTACGATCAGCTATAGTGGAGGCAATCCCTTCCAGACCTGCTCTTATCGCATCAACTTTGAATTTAGGAAGACTCCTAATGGCTTGAAGATTCAGAGGAAGATTGAGTGATAGTCTTTCGACTGAGCTGCTAAGATCAGGATCTGTTGCAAAAGAAGAATATGGTACACAACAAGATGGAAAATATGTATACAAAGAAAGAAAGAAACAATAAACAAAGCATGAGGGGACGTACTAATGACAGGAACGGGTATAGGATTCTGAATCGATGCCGATGAAGATTTAGCAGTGACGTCCCCTGAGGATTAATATTTAAAGTGGGCTCTTCGCCTGCAGAGTTGAGATCCGTAGCAGCGGTTACGATACGCATCTCCATGACGGGAATGTCTACTACGGGGGCTGGAGAAGGGTTTACTGTTTGAGCAATGACAGTGTTAAAGATTTTCTCTAAGCAAAATGAAGATCATTATGAATTCAACCAATCCCCATACCTGGGACTGTTGCCTCTTTGGCTTGCGAAGAAGGAATTCCAGCTTCTTTCGAAGATGATACCTCTGCAATTGTAGGAAGTCGGTCTGATGCACAAGGTGTTCGAAGAAGTTCTCTGATTGAGAAGCTAGGAGATAGAGGATGGGGCTACTGATAAGTTGGTTCTGGAGAGTATTGAAATGATTTGTACACAGGACAAGAGCCCTCAACTACCAAATTCGAAGGAGAGGGTGGAGCTCGATCTTGTCGGAGAGGACTATCATTGATAATTTGCACATCCTCGTCAGCTAGCGGACTCTTATGAGCAGCAGAAGTAGAAGTATCTTCATTATCATCCTCCCCACCTGTGTTGTGGGAACTACTTTGGCTACTAGTACTGCGGTTATACTTGTCATTGACACTACTGCTAGTTGATGAAGATTGTGCGATAGCTACCTGCTTCTGCTTCCCACGAAGATCAACTTCATTAACAACTGTTCTCCTCTGAGGAGAGGATGAGGCTATGTGGATGGAAGTATGCCTGACCGCATGTGGATCTCCGATATTCTGCTCTAGATCTTCAAGTGGAAAATTGCTACCTGGGGTGTTTGGTACTTCTGGACGTATGGTGCGGTTTGGAGGAGTGGCAAGAGACTTCGATCGGATATGCATTTCTGAAGCTGGAGTCGGTGAAGGTCCTCTGAACGAGGATCCCTTGGTGCAGAGGCAGAGGTGCCAGCAGTTGAGGACTTTTCTGTCTGTCTCTTCTCCTAAGTTGGTGGGGTGTCGACAACATCCCCACCTGCTACCCATCCCTCCAATGTACCGAACAACTTAATCTCCCTAATCGGCTCTTCGCAAGAAATGAAGAAACAATACCGTCCTACTGAAGGAGCTCTATCTTCTTCTCTGAAATAGCCGATATTATCAATTCTTAGATTGTCTGAAACTTGCGGCGGAGGTACCCATATGGGATGGTTGACAAGATAGCTGTAACGGACCAAATGGTACTAGTGAGCCCACCACCTCATCCAAGCATATGAACTGTGCAGACTACATCTGAAGCCAGGGATAACAAAGCGAGCCTGGGTGTTGATGGTCAGGAGTTGCTTCCAAATGAATACCCAGTTGTATGGCCCAACGCGATAGCTCCTCATAGATCTTGTTACCAGTTCAAAGGATACGGGTATTGTCCGATCAAAGCCAAATTGACGAGTAAATCTGCTCAGATAATAAGGTTATCGCTAGAATTCTTTTCTCTCTCGTAGTGGTAATGTGCTAGACCGAATGGAGATGAGGAAACTCACTTCAGTACGGGACAAGGAGCCATTATCCATTGCATCTTTATCGTCAGGACCATAAGAAATCGGGAAATGATTGAAGAGGAAAGTTTGCGTAGATTTGATCTTGTCCATCACCCAAGGATAAGTTCGTTTGATCATCTTACGTTGTTAAAAGAACCATAAAGGGAGATGCTCAGGGTGTACATATGCTTTATCCCTGGTTTCATACACCCATGGGAAGTATACTCCTACCCATCCTGATAAAAAGTGGCAGGGGGCAAAAGAAGAAGATACTTCTGTTGTCGGGGACTTGCAATGAGTGGCTGCATCACCTAAAGCCCGATACAATGAGCAGAGCACTGGCGAAGCTAATGAATACCTTTTACCTTCAGCCATAGCTCCTGCAACAACCAGACTAGAAGCCCGAATTCTATCAGCACACTTGGAGCCTGGGAGTATCACGATGTTCAACCAAAAGACAAGGAAACTGCACACTTCACAAGTTTCTGAAAATTCTTCTGGATGGCGGACCTGACATCTTGCCTTCACTAAGTCAGCATCATCATCTTTGGGGAACTTGAAGAATAAAGTGTGAATGAATATATATGGCAGGAAAGGAAAGACAATGGAAATGACAATAAAGAGAGGAAAATTTACTTTAGCCCTCATGGAGGAGTTCTTTTTGCCTTGCGTCGGCAAATGCAGAATCGACCGACTTAAGGACTTTCTATTACACTAGCGCTTTAGTGTGGTATTTCTCAATCAAAATGGAAGACTTGCACATAAAGGAATAGAGGCTACAATAAACACGATTGATTTTATTAAGATATTAGCCTTGTTATAACTATCGTACTCTACTACAGTATATAAATAAAAGCGAGAAACAAAATAAATACCTGATGTGCCTATCGAAACAAACAATCGAGGTAGGTGGTCAGGAGGATATGATCAAGGTATTGTTGAGGCATGAAAAATGAAGAAAACAAAGGAAGAAGGAAGAATGTAGAAAATCAGAAAATGAAGCAGGTAAGAAAACAACATAAAATGCAGAAGACAGGTGCTTTACGCGACCCGCATAAAACACATGAGCTTTACGTGGGTTGCGTAAAGCTGTTCCTAAAAGATCGGTAGTTTACGCGAGATTGACCCCCAAAGTCTATAAATACCCCCTCAGGGGTCCTAATTTGGCACTTGCTTCCGAAGTTCAGAGTTCCAGAGCTCCTTCTAAAGACTTCAGAGGTACAGAGAGGGCCTTGTGCTTCTCCTTCTCTTCGGGTTGAACGCACAATGTGCCGACCCCGAGGATGGAAGAAGAACGACAGGAAAACTTTGTGGAAATGAAGATTGAAGATCGAAGATCGACAACTCGTCTGGTAAGTGCTTTACATGACCTGCGTAAAGCTGCCTTGAAGGCAGTTTCAGCACTTGTTATCTCCTTCTGTAAATGATGTCGGGGGTGTTTTAGCTTCCGTTTCCCTTTCAATCGTGAGGAACATTGAAGATCGAGATCGTGGCAAAGATGGGCAAGACAAAGAGAGTAATCCAGATTGGAGAGTTTGTTTCTTTGTGAGCAGAAGACCTATATTTCTCCCTTCGAGTTGAGCGTACTTTGTACAATCCCCGTAAGTGGTTATCTTGATAGATGATTTAGAAGACCTACCTTTCTCCCTTCGGGTTGAGTGTACTTTGTACAATCCCCGTATGTGGTTGCCTTGATAGATGATTCAGAAGACTTATCTTTCTCCCTTTAGGTTGAGCGTACTTTGTACAATCCTTGTAAGTGGTTGTTTTGATGGATGATGTCTTTGCCTGTGTGTTTCACCTGAAGATTGCAAAGGAACGAAGCCTAGTCGGGTTGACTCGCCTTGCTCATGAGCAGAACAATAATCTTGGGAGTCTTGGCTTGGCCATTTCCCTGTCATTTAGATATGATGGGAGAAGAACAGAGTGAAGCTCTGCCGAAATTACTTCCTAAACATGTGTTGTTTCGTACAATGTATAATCTATTCTAGAATTAAGGGATAATGTAAATACAGAATGTATGAAGAACTCAGTAAATGAATAAAATGAAGTGATGAATGCTTTTTCTGTCTCTTATATCTAATAATGAAATGTAACTCTTGTTTCCCCTATAAACGCAAAGGCAATTTTGTTGTGTAAACAGGTATAAATAACTAAGTTAGAACTCAGATGAACATGGTGATGTAGCAACTTAAGCTCACAAATATTTAGCCTACTCCTAAGATAAATGTACTGCAGCGGGAGCTACTGGGTAATGGCGAACAAGACTAGGAAAAGTAAGGTAGACATAAAAGTAGGTAAATGTGTTTAATGTAGGGCCTCGAGCTCTTCTTCTTGTGCTCCTTTTATAGCTTTCCTGAGGCAATGAGAGCACCTCACTGGGCTTCTGCTTCTTTCATGCGGGCCTTCTGAATTCGTAATCTTTTCCTTAACAAATCAAGACTTGCTTTAGAAAGAAAGAGCTTCAGACTCTTTGGCTTCTTGGATCTCCCTCTATAGCTGATCCTTCACGGAGACTTTCATGGCCCACTAAAGATCTGGACTAAAACCTCCAAAGTTCTTATGACGAAGACAACCAGGCAAAGGTCCGAGGAACTCAATGGCTAATCTCTATCGAACGTGGCCACTCAACATCTCTTAAAGACCCACCTTATCCACTTCAAGGCATTGAACGGTTTGGACCAAAACACCTCCTTCCTTTAACCACCCAAGCGATGATGGTTTAAAGTGTTGGGGCATTTGACCCCTGATATGTCATTTGGATAGACTGGATCTCCCATTCTCTTAGTTTCAATCATCGTGTAGAACATGGCTTAATATAGGTTTAGCTGTCCATTTACGATTTGGGCTTGGGACCGTATCCGGGTGGGCTCAAATGCTGATTCAACCCGTCTTTGAAATTTTCTGGATCGTTGCTACTTCTCTGAACGTCTCTAGAGAAATCTCCTATTTTAAAAGGATTGTGAGAGACACCTTGCAGATAAGATCATATCTAGTTGTGAGATATGATACGCTCACTCATTAGATCTTTTATAGATGTGCCAAGCACATTACTTAATTTAATGGGCACATTGATTGTGGCCATGTGGCATGTGACGATTTATCCCCTTAAAAGGGCCTGGTAAGTCCGTACCATCACATTAATGACAGTATACGTAACGTCGAAAGAAGACCAAACACAAATCTATTCAGGTGTGAGTATGAATTCTATATATGCCAAACATGTAGTGTCTCCACTTGGCATCCTTCTATTAGTCCATGTTGGGGCATCGAAAATGGGTATAAACGATATTGTCGCGACCCAAGAGGGTTGTACGCTTATGTGATGGCAAAATCATATATGCAATCACACAATCTCCCAAACATTTATTTTTTTTAAAGAATAAAAAAATGAAAAATTATACAAAAATACTATAAGTACAACAAATTGTTATATATATATATATATATATATATATATATATATATATATATATATATATAGAGGGAGAGAGAGAGAGAGAGAGAGAGAGAGAGAGAGAGAGGGTAATAGTGTTGTGAAAATAGGGGGAAAAAAAAAAAAAGTCCCAATGGCTAGAAATCCATCGTTAGGAGGTTATGGTATCTCATTAAGCTTATGCAATGGTACAACTGTATAACAATGGCTTTATGGTTACATAATTCTCTTGTGACTGCAAAAACCCCAACAGCACAATAACTGTATATGCCACCATTACATGCGAACCACTGGTTCAAAATGGCATAGGCGATGGTATAATCTCTTAGGCGATTGCGTATGACAACACTACATGAAAAGGACGACCCTAAAACTTCTACATCCATAGTATAGCGTGATTTTGAAGAGTACCTTCAGGCCTCTTTGGCACCTGTTGTTGCGTTATTTGCATAAAATATGGCTATTCAGTATTTGGTGCTTACATGCTATGCTCTTAGCCTAGTTACCAAAATAGCGCCATTTCTTTTTATTTGAGTAAATTACCCACATTATCAGCATATGGCAATATGCCTCTTTTGATTGATTAAAGAGAGAAAAGAGGTTGCTTCCCCACGGTAACCTTCCATCTACAACAAAATGAAAAAGGGGACAAGATGAATAGTGGCATCTTAAAGGTTGTTGCTAGTTGCGGTACTCGAGCAAGCATCAAACTAGGGACTAGAATAGAAATCAATGCACTGAAAAATATAAAATGTTTGGGATCTTAGAAGGAAGAGCTAGTCACCGACATTGACATCAACCACCTCCTTCCATAAACCTTGTGTTTTTTAAAAGATAAGAGGGCACCAGAAAGCAATTTTAAGAAGTGGGGCTACAAAACATTCAATAAAGGCAATTGACTCTTGCAAATTATACTGTACATGGCTTGATCTTTTGATGAACCAAATCCTCTGATTTGCCCCTTCTTTTTCCAGCAAAATGGGGGCAATTAGCCACAGTGGTTCACTTGCAAACTTGCAAACCATCAATCAGACAGCTAGGAGTGACAGGCCAGATATTGGGCCATGCCATCCGGGATGGGGCTCATCAGAAGAATGGATAGGATATTAGGATCACAAAAGGCGGCCCCAACTGTGCCATCACTTGATCAAACGGAAAATGCCAATCTTTCAGAAACAAAGGGAGATACACTGATAGTCCATGCCAATCTCTAACGATACTAAGGGGTAAAAAATGAAAAAGATAACATGAACTCAGAATACACTATATTGTGAATTGTCAAAATTTAACAATGAAAATGAAAACCCCAATTTCCATAAATAGATGCTAGCTCCACATATAATTCAACGAGCTTGAGCTTATATTTGAAGAAAAAGTGGGAACAAACAAAATTAAGAGATTAAATAAGAAATCGAATGATACACCACTCTATGAATAAGCTCTGCTGGAAAGGAAGAATGCCAAATTACACTGCCGTGAGAGCATTGCATAAAGACTTGTATGCATTAACACAAAGTTTGAATTTCTCCTCTGCCATCGCCTGTTTTTCAAATCATATGCAGCGCATTCTTATCACCGATTTACTAAAATGAGAAACCAATAAGCAAAAACCAATCAAGAATTTCATCCACCAAAACTCAAAACAAGTCCTTCATTTTATACTAAGCAGTATTAACTAAACCATTAATCTTACTGATATAACTTAAATGGGTGTACCAATTGATGACTTGACATGCCATGTGGAAAGTAAAATCTCCTGGGACATTGCTAACATGCCCACGAGGATGGACCATCCAGATTGATGGCTAGAAATGCCACGTGGAATGTAAAAACTTTGGGGACATCAGCACTAATATATGTGTATGTGTACACATTTACACAATGTTCTGAGTATCGGCAATATTATTGATAATATCACTGATATTATTTGTATCGCTAGCTTGACAAGACCAATAACACTGGTAGTATCAGAAATTCCAAGTCTTGGCGATATATCGCCAATTATTGTCGAATTATCAATATCGTCAATGTATTGCCAGTCGACTATGTAAATTCAGGTGTCGCTTGTATCGCCAATGTATCAACAATATTTCGATAATATTGCCAATGTATTGGTATCACCAAAAATCTAATTATTAAAAAAAAAAATTCCATTTTAAAATATTTTTATGGGTGCATGGTTGTATGATGAAATGCATGTGTGTATGTGTATGTGTCATTGTATGTATGCATGCATGGATGGATGGATGGATAACACGTGTGTTTGTATATATAGATGCACATGGATGGATGGATAACACGTGTTTGTATATATAGATGTGCATGCATGGATGGATGTGACAAAATAAGAATTGTAAAATGATTTCTTCTATATGTTTTTCTCTGTATAAAAGGGTGTATAAATACAATGGCGATATATGTTGTACAATGAATCTGGACATGGTCCAAAGATGGAATTACATTATCTCTAGTATTACATCTTATCATAGTTAGAGATTCTTTTGTGCTATGAGTTGGACATTCCTTCTTTAGGAGATGGTTTAATACCATCCCCGCAAACGTCAAAGACCATCAGTTTGGTTTGCAAGACTTGAAATTATGATGAAGATAGCCCTTTGGTGAAGATATCAATAATTTGATCTTGAGACAATATATAATGAAGATAGCACATCTTCATCGTTTGTGATATATTGGTTGGAGGGAGTCACCCGTGATTGTGGCCAGTGTAATTTATCTTGATTCTAATATCACATTCCTCTAGTATTGTCTTTTTAATCTTGTGCATTTTTTTTATACAAGCTCCTAGTATGAAATTACATTGCTCACAATGACACATTTTGAGGCTCACCCTTGTATGAGAATCTCTCTTTTCAAATACCCACTACCCATCATAAAAGGAGAAGATGGATTTTACAGCTATAAACTGCAAATATGGGTGTACCTGTAAAAAGAATGGGTGTATTTATGCATAAAAAATTCGGGCTCTATTATTGCACTACATGGCACTTAAATTATTAACAATTGTATAAAAAAAAAAAAAAAAAACATTTACTAACATCGATCACGGCTTCATATAGACTGCAATTGCGGATTTTTACTTTGCCCTTTCATACCAACCTAAAGCTTTAACCCTCAACCCTCACCCCCTTAAAAATCATAGGTGACCGTGCTGCTTCTCAGTTGATACAAATGTTTCTCAGTTAGGGTTTATTCTCGATTGAAGGTTTAGGGTTTCCATTTTTTTTTCAATATTCCTCTAAATCTTCAAACCTAAAACATTGTATCAAAAGAAATCTATCTTCTTACTTGAGAGTTTGCCGAAAGCAGTCATAAAAGAAGGAAGGGTATCAAGGAGAGTAGTGATAAAACAAGGAAAGTTTACCGGAGGGTGGTTGTAAAAGAAGAATAGTATCATAGATAGTAGCTGAAGAGAGTATTTTGCAAGAGAGTTTGCAATCGTTTCCAGAGAGAGTAGAAAGCAGGGGAGTGAGGGAGTAGAAGGAAGGAGAGCATCGAGGCAAATGTGTTTTTCTACACCTGCAGGCGCTTTTTCCCTCCCTAGAAGCAGGGGTATTCACACATGGCATATATATATATATATATATATATATATATATATATATATATATATAGAGAGAGAGAGAGAGAGAGAGAGAGAGAGAGAGAGAGAGAGAGAGAGAGAGAGAGGAATGATCTCACACGCATCGGTGCACAAGCTCCTCCTTGCACACTTGTTTTCTCGGTCTAGAGGCTAGCATGAAGTGAAAAAAAAAAAAGGCTGCTAGGTAAGAGACTGACTATTCTCTTGCATCACAAAACGTAAATCTATCGTACACTCATTCTGTCGTGGGTTATGTGAGCCCCACCATGATGTTTCGTTATATCCACATTGTCCATCTATTTTGTGATATCATTTTAGGTCATGGCCCCAAAAATGAGGTAGATCCAAACTCAAGTGGACCATACAGTAAAAACCAGTGGGGACAATGATGCCTGTCGTTGAAACTTTGCCAAGGCCCACTACGATGTTTATTTGCCATCCAACTTGTTCACAAGGTCACACAGATTTGAATGAAGGGAAATCACAAATATAAGCTTGATACAAAACTTTTGCAGGCCTCAACAAGTTTTCAATGGTAGGTGTTCAATCGCCATTGCTTTCTTTGGTGTGATCCACTTGAGCTTTGGATCTGCCTCATTTTTTTGGCCTATTCCCTAAAATAATCTTATAAAATGGATGGACAGTGTGGATATAACACATACATCCTAGTGGGTCCCATAGAATTTAGTGATGTCAATACACTACCAAGGTCACCACGCAATCTGCTTCCAATTCCCACGCGCCACACCATCCCACTCAGACGTGGATGGCATGGGAAATCCTTTCACAGGAACTTCCTATGGAAGCTAGGTGGGGCCACCATGATGCTTATGAGAAATCCACCCTGTTCATCTGTTTTGCTAGATCATGTTAAAACATGGGCTAAAAAAATGAAGCAAATCCACAACTCAAGTGGGGCGGACGATAGGAAAATGTGGGTAGGGAAGTGCCTACTGTTGAAATGTCTCTAAGGTACATCGTGATGCTTATATGCTGTATATACCATTCATTAAGTAATTCTTATTGGGATGAACTGAAAACACAAGAATACTAGCCTTATCAAAAACTTCTGTGGCCCCACAAATGTTGAAACGGTGGATGTTTAATCTTCACAGTTTCTTGCCGTGCAGCCCACTCAAGTTTTGGATTTGCCTCATTTTTTAGACAATGTCCTAACATGATTTGTCAAAACGGATGGACGGGGTGGATTTATCACAAGAATCATGGTGGGCAACACTTGGCTTTAGCAACTAAAGGCTTTGGCAGGCAATCCGCATCCGAGTGGGATGGGGGTGCGCGGCTCGGGGGATCCAAGGAGGTGGGTGATCCTTGACCATGAAGCATACCGTGATGTATGTTCCTTACATCCACGCGGTCCATCCATTTTGATAACTCATTTTAGTGCATGAACCCAAAAATGAAGCAGATCCAAATCTTAGGTGGACCACACCACATGAAACAATAGTTATTGAACACCCACCATAAAAAAAACTTCTTGGAGGGCCACTGGAATGTGTTTTTGCCATCCAAACAGTTGATAAGGTCACAAAATCCTGGATGAAAGGATCACACAAATAAAAGCTTAATCCACTTTTTTTTAAGCCCACAGGAACTTTTTAATGGTGGGTATTCAATAACCACTATTTCCTATGAGAGAAGATTTGAATCTGTTTCGTTTTGGGATCATATCTTAAAATGAGCTATAAAACGAATGGACAGTGTGGATGCATGGAACATCCCTCACAGTGGGCCCTACAGTCAAGGATCCACTCACCTCAGTGGATCTGGGATCCAACGAAGCCGCACCCAGGCATGGGAATTGGAAACGGATTGCTTGGTGTGCCACACATATCACTAAGTTCTATGGGACCCACTATAATATATGTCTATATCCACACCATCCATCCGTTTTAGAAGATTATTTTAGGGTATGGGCTAAAAAATGCGGAATATCCAAAGCTCAAGTGGACCACACCACAGAAAGTAGTAGCGATTGAATGCCTACAATTGAAAACTTCTTGGGGCCCACAAAAGTTTTGGATCAAGCTGATATTTGTGATTTACCTTCATCCAAGTCTCTGTGAGCTTGTGAACAGGTTGGATGGCAAATAAATATCATGGTGGGACCTGGCAAGGTTTCAATGGTAGGCATCATTGTCCCCACTAGGTTCTGCGGTATGGTCCACCTGAGTTTGGATCTGAATCATTTTTTGGGTTATGACCTACAATGATATCACAAATTGGATTGATAGTGTGGATACAACACAAATCATGATGGGGCCCATGTAACCCACCGTAGAATGAGTGTATGGTAGATTTATGTTTTGTCCTGTAGGAGAGTAGTCCAGTCTCTTATTTAGCAACTTCTTTTTCGTCTTTTTTTTTTTTTTTTTTTTTTTGCATGCTAGCCTCTAGACCAACAAAACAAGTGCACAAGGTGGAGCTTGCGCGCTGGTGCACGTGAGATCATTCTCATATATATATATATGTAAGTGACATGTGGCATGTCGAATCATTGATTTGAACTGTTCATTTGTTTCTACTATTGGTGATAAGCTATGGTGTAAAAATCATGTCAATCAGTTATACTAACCACCTGGCCAATAGCAAGAAAAATGGACAAGTCAATATTGAATGCAGAAAGAAAATAGTTCCTATCACAACCTTGAGATGTTTATTCAATAGACTTAACCTTGAACTGCTTATGATTCCAAAGAACTTTGATTTGATGATGCTAACCATCCGATCTATGGCCACGTAAAAAGTGAATGGCTATAAAAGATGGTCCACATTGAATGGGTTCGGCTCATCCATCGGCATTATTATTTTTTTTTTTTCACCATGGCTTGGCCCCATTGGTATGAATGAATGGACCAGATTGATGAATGGCCACATCCCTCAATGACCTGCTCCCCCTTTTGCAATAAGGGCTACTTGGACAAGTGAGAAAATGATTCAGCCAGCTCTTCCTTCTCAAATGTTTGCTTCTCCTACCAAAACCCAATGGCTTTTTGAGTGAATTCAGCATGGTTTTGTTCCAAGATGATCAATACCGGCACTCTTAGGTGAACTTTTTTCTAAGCCTTAACACAAAACACAACCATGATCGAACGTTCAAGCAATTTCTAACATGTAAAAAAGGTGAATTGAGGGTTCTAAACCTAACCTGGAAAGGGCCTTGATGCTTATCTGGATGCCACTTTAACGCAGATGCACGGAAGCTGCATGAAGTAAAACAAATTTATGAAATCAAAATGAAGCATGAGTTGAACAAAAAGGAAGAAAGACTGTGATTTAGGGTATGAATTCATAGTGTGCACAAAGGTCGTGGAATATCAGTAGTCAAGAATAACATACGCGCTTTTGACATCTTCCATCTTTAAAGGACCAGTAGGAGGCAACCCAAGTGTAGTTCTATCAGAATACGACCCAAAAACACCTTGCTCATCATCATCTGCTTCACTTGTTTCCCATACTCTTTTCCTATCACTTGTCCAGTTTGAATCTTCTCTCCACTCAAATCCAGGTGTAGAATTCTGGAAATGGGAATCTTCCGATGACCTAAATGACCATGTAAAGCATCTGCCTCCAAATGTTGCTTGAAAGATCGTCTCAGGGTGCTCATCATAGTCATTGGAGAAGTTCTCATACCGATGTCGACCTGAAGGTGAAAGAGACATTGCCAAATTCATTTGAGATGCGCTATGGCATGATAAAAATGGACAAAGATATGTGTTCTCTAGCTCACTAATATATGAAGAAATGATCATTTGAGAAATTTAGGGACGTTGGCATGGTATTTTCAATAACTAGCATAATATCATAGGAAAAGCCTCGGAGGTAATTGTAACATCCATGTAACTTGGACATGAACATGTGTTGAGGTGGGACATAGCGGCTATTAGTCAGATTTTCCTATGTCCGTACAATTATCTTTACAATTATATTGTAATCATTTATATGTTAAAAAAATCCCACGTAAAATAATAGTGATAACGACAACAACCTGAAATGAAAATCCCAAAATGAAAAGATAATAATAAATTAAACATAAGAAAAAAAATAGACTTTTATATGAGCTGTCTGGGAGTGTCAGACATGGACATGGGCACATAGAGACAAGCTCTAGTTTCAATGAAGCTTGTCCATGTTACAGTTTGATGTTGATAATAACATTATGTAGATGGTGATCTTCAGTTTCCTATTGAAAACTGAGAACTAACAAGGAAGAAACAGAGTAGTCATATATGAACTTCGTAGTACTGCAAAAATCGCAAAAACAGGTAAAGGCTATCAACCGGCTGAGATTGAGCCGAGCCAAGGTCAGTCCAAACCTGGCCCATATAAATTTTTGGCCCAAAATTTTGGCACGGCCCTGATCCATTGGACTGAATTTTAAGCCAAAGATCGAGCCATGGTAAATGTAAACAGGCATAGATTTAGGCTCAGGCCAGGTCTCAAATAGAAAGTGTTGTAAAATTGAGCCTGGGCTTGGGCCATTTAATTTTCAGACACGAAGCTCAAACCTGAGATGGGAGAGCCTCCTAAAAAATTGAACCCAAGTCCTGCCTGTGGTGGGTATTTCAAGACAGCCTGTTGGCCACCTCGACCTATTGACAGCCCAAAAATGAGGTTTGAGGAGAGCTGTATATATAGCATACCGACTTACCTTGTATTTTGCAAAAGGGGAATTCTGGCAAGGACCCAGGAGTATGACATCTGGTCATAATGCTAAAAATCAAATTCCAGCATCACTGTTAATATGTAAATGCTCCTCCATGGTGCATACAATTTACATATAATATCAAAACCTTGCGACTGGTTTTGAGGCTATATTTATGCATGCATGGCTCTGAACACGGGCAACCATTCAAGCTCAATTTTGGCTATCATCTTGTTGTTTTCTAGAACCATAATCAATTAACAACAAACGGAGAAAGAAAAAAAAAAAAAGGCCTTGAACCAACAGAAAGCCTCAAATATCCAGGTAACATCTTTCCTGACCGTACCTTCTTAAATTTGAATTCTAAGAAATCTCAGTGGTCTAGAATCAGATGTTTTCTCCAGTGACAAGATGTAATTACAGTTGTTATTTTCACAGTCAAAAATGTTTCTCACTTAATCATAAAATCATTATCTAAGCCTTATTCTAATTCCCAACTAAATGGGGTTGCCTACATGAATATTTTCTGGCCATTCCACTCTATCAGGGCCATAACTTCAGTTAGAACATAAGTCATCAAGTCTTTTCTTACTAGCTCCATCCACATCCTTTCGGGCCTTCTGCTTGCCCTTTTAGAATCCTAACTGGTTAAGTACTTGGTCTCTATTGCACATAACCAAGCCATCTAGGTCTACTTTCCCTCAATAAAAAAAGGTTATTAACTGATAAAGAGTAACTGACGCAGGATGACCTAATTATGATGCATGTTTATAAACACAATTATTCAGTGGAAATAAAAGACAATAATAATCTAAAATTCTAGCATTAATCATCATAACTGAGAAAATCATAAAGGAAACATGCAATGGAGCGGGCCATCATCACAACCATGGAGTATGGAATTCAATTATCACTTAGGGTGGATCCGGCGAGGGATGAGACCTCCCGATCTTGCATGGTCATACCCAATTGATCAATGAAGATCACTAGTCCGAAGAATCAAGAAGTTTCTCGGATTAGGGATTTGAGAATTTGGAGGTTTAGGGTTTAGATTGATTCTCAAAGTTTGATCGAGGAAGGATTAGCAAAACTGAAAAATAGAAAGAAGAAGATAATTACCTTGAAGAATTTGGAGGGGCATAAGAAGAAGTTAGAAGAAGAAGATCAAGGAAAGAGAAGAAGCACCATGAGAGAGAAAGGAGAGGGAGGCCACCAAAGAGGTTTGCTTTTTCATTCATAATCAACTAATCTCGTTTTTTGGGCTTAGCCCACTTAAATAAGCAATAAGAAAACATAAAAGTACCAATATACCTCTAAAAAGTAAGTAAAAAAACAACTTAAAAAAAAACAATTTACGTGGTGGTCGGGTGCCCGGTGACCAATTGGTCGGGTGCCCGACTGGGACCAAAAACTTCCAGCAAGAAAAATCTTCAAAATCTCAGAATTTCGGGCGCCCGGTGACCAATTTGGTCGGGTGCCCGACAACCTTCAGTCAGGTATTCTTCCATCCCTTCAGTCAGGTCTTCTTCCATCCTACACACGTATCTTCTATATGCCAAATCATGTGCGATCACATGTGCAGGGTCTTCAATGCTCCTCAATCATCGCCTAACCACAAGGAAGGTGTTTGTGGTGGGCGCTTTCTTTGTTGGTAAACTTAAAATGATCTTGTGTCTGCATCAACTTCCCTTGGGTGAGAAAAACTCGACTCCGACGAGTTAAAACTCTTGTGGTACTCTAGTAAACCTGGATCGACGGTCTGCAATTCTACGTCAGTCAACCATGTAGATTCTGACGGTGGTTTATTCTTCCACTTAATAAGGTATCTTTGGAAACCTCCGTCTCTCGTAGATACTATTTCCTCATCCAAGATTTCTTCAATTTCTTCTTTATGGACAATAGGTGGAAGAAGGGGTGGAAGGGGTTGTGTAGCAAAATCAGAAAAGGCTATGAATGAGATGATGGATCAATGGTAGGGTCAGGGGAACGGACTAGATCTTCCACATTAAAAGTCAAGTTAATGCCTATTTCAGATGGAAGGTCGATCCGATACGCATTGGACCCAATTTTCTACAATATCTTGAATGGTCCAGCACTACATGCTTGTAATTTCTTAGCGGAACCCTGTGAGAACCGCTCTAGCCTTATCCTCACCATTACAGTCTCCTTCCTGAAATTCTTGCAATCTACGATGAAAATCAGCAGAAATTTTATACTCATCATTACTCTTATTTATCCGCTGTCTAATATGTGTATGCAAATCATGAATATGGCGTGCAAATGCATCGGCTGATTCAGAAGACCGTTGGGTAACAGACATAGGTAAGAGATCTATGAGTATTCTAGGTTTATAACCACTTACAATTTCAAAAGGACTCAACCCTGTAGATCTATTAACTGACCCATTATAAGCAAATTCAGCAGTTGGTAAAATTAGGTCCCAAGTCTTAACATATTCACCCACTAGACAACGTAGAAGATTTCCAAGATTACGGTTTACCACTTCAGTTTGACCATCTGTTTGTGGGTGGTAAGCGGTAGAAAATTGCAAACGAGTTCCCATAATGTGCCACAGTGTCTTCCAAAAATAGCTAGTAAATCTGACGTCACGATTAGACACTATGGTTTTAGGTAACCCATGGAGACGCACCACACCATAAAAAAAGATGCGAGCAACATTAGACGCATCCGACGTTTTCGAACATGGGAGGAAATGCACCATCTTAGAAAAACGGTCCACAACGACAAAAACGGAATCATGCTTCTTGATTGTCTTGGGAAGCCCAAGCACGAAATCCATACTAATGTCCTGCCACGGAGCATGGAGGCACTGGTAATGGCGTGTACAGCCTGGTATTTTGCTTTCTCTGCTTTGCCAGCTGACATGTACGACACTGCCTAAAACTTTGGTTACGTCTCGCTTGAGACTTGGCCAATAGAAACGATCTTCCACAAGGGTAATGGTCTTATCATGACCAAAATGGCCAGCTATCCCTCCTGAATGAAGCTCCCAGATGAGGAATTCACGAAGGGACATATGGGGAATCCAAAGTCTGTCTCCCTTGAAAAGGAAGCCATCTTTAAGGACATACTCACCCATAATACGCTGGTCACTAGAAAGTGACGCGTAAGTACCCCCAAAATCGGGACATGTGGGGTATTCATCTTTCAGTTGCTCAAATCCGACTACCTCTACACTCAAGGAGTTGAGCAACGCCACTCTTCTATTAAGGGCATCCGCTGGTTTGTTTTCAACCTCGGCCTAGTGTTTCAGAACAAACGAATATTTCTGAAGAAACGCTACCCACTTAGCATGCCTTAGGTTGAATTTCTTCTGAGAATGTAAATATCTCAAAGCCTCACGGTTAGAAAACAAAACGAATTCCTGCGGTAGGAGAGAGTGTCGCCAATATCTCAGGGATTGCACTACCGCATAAAATTCTTTGTCGTAAGTGAAGTACTTTTGTTTTACCTCATTCAGTTTCTCACTGAAATAGGCTACTGGGTGTCCTTCTTGACTTAACACTCCACCTATACCGACACCAGACGCATCACACGCTACTTCAAAGACTTTGGAAAAGTCAGGTAGACGCATGATAGGAGCTTCTACCATCTTGCCATTAATTTCCCTAAAAGCCTTAACTGCGGCTTTAGACCACATGAACTCTCCCTTTTTCATGCACTCAGTAATGGGAGCCATGATAGTGCTAAATCCCCTAATGAACAGACGATAAAAAGTTGCTAAGCCGTGAAAGCATCGCACCTCATGAATGTTCCTCGGTTCAGGCCACTCAACTATGGCCTTGACCTTTTCAGGGTCTGCGCGCATTCCTTCAGATGACACTATAAATCCTAAGAACACAACTTGACTAGACATGAACACACATTTCTTAAGATTAGCGTACAATTTTCCATTCCTAAGGATGCTACAGACCTGCTTCAAATGTTCAAGGTCTGATTCCTTAGTGGTACTATAAATAAGAATGTCGTCAAAGTACACCACTAAGAATTTTCCCATGAACGGCCTCAAGAGTTGTGTCATCACCCGCATAAAAGTACTGGGCGCATTAGTCAGGCCAAAGGGCATGACCATCCATTTGTACAACCCCTCTTTGCTTTTGAACGCCGTTTTCCACTCATCTCCTGGGCGTATGCGGATTTGGTGATATCCACTCTTGAGATCAATTTTGGAGAATATGGTGGACCTCGCCATCATATCAAGCATATCATCAAGTCTAGGTATGGGAAACCTATATTTGACGGTAATTTTGTTTATGGCATGGCTGTCCACACATATGCGCCACATATCGTCTTTCTTTGGTGTCAACAATGCTGGCACGGCACACGGGCTCATACTCTCTTGGATAAAACCCTTTTGCAGAAGCTCATCAATTTGCCTCTTCAACTCTGCATGTTCTACAGGGTTCATCCTGTAGTGAGGAAGGTTCGGTAGAGTCGACCCTGGGACGAGGTCAATGGCATGCTGAATGTCCCTCGTAGGTGGTAACTCATTCGGTAAATCCTCAAGAAACACGTCACTGTATTCCTTTAGAACCGACGTTACCTCATGAGGTAACTCTGATGGAACCTCAGGTGTAATCTCTCTTGCCACAAGGGCACACATCATGAAATCCTCCTTAGTCTCTTTCTCAAACTCTCTCGCATTGATTAAATGAAGAGATTTAGGTTTGGATTTCCTCACTTCCTTAGGCTCACTCGCCTTCTCATCATTTTTCTTCCCTAGTGTGCTTTTAGGTAGCATAGGATTAAGTTTGATCTTTTTACCGTTATGCATGAAGGTACACGCATTCGAACGGCCGAAGATCGTGACGTCATAATCAAATAACCACGGCCTACCTACGATAATGTGTCCAACATTCATAGGTATCACATCACACCATAGGGACTCCTTGTATGACCCAAACTCGATAGGAACTAAGCACTGATGGGTGACAAGAATGGATGTTTTGTCAACCCAAGAAACTTTGTATGGGTCAGGATGAGGTGTGGGTTTCAATTTCAGACGATCTAAGGTGTTAGTAGAAATCACATTCTGACAACTCCCACTGTCCACTATCACCTTACAATTCTTTTCTCCATACTTGGCAAGAGTATAGAAGATAGTGTTCCGATGCCAATCAACACTACTCCTAGACTGAATTAGCACACGCCTGACTACTACAAGTGTTGCTTCTTCATCTACACCATCTTTGTCAGTAAAACCTCCTTCAAGGTGATATTCTTCTACTTCATAATCACCCTGGTTATCAACACCCTTGTGGGAACTCGCCTACAACTAAGGCTTTCCCACGGTTCTTCGTGGGACATTGATTGGACATGTGACCGAGATTCCCACATTCATAGCATCTCACTTGGCTACTTCCACTACGACCTGCACCAAGAACCCCTTTGCCCTTGTCCTCCCTAGGCTTAGGCAGAACAGTCGCCTGCGCTTTAGGTTGACTACCAATGTTAGGTCTAGTTCCCTGGGAACCAAGTCTAGCATTAGAGTCTTGGGATTCAAAACGTCTAATGACAGGAGCTTTCAGGTATTGCTCTAGTTCTTGCACAACTTGATATACTTCGTCCAAGTCTGTTAAGGGCCGAGTCATAAGCTCGCGCTGAAGATCCGCTCGAAGGCCCAACTTGAAACGCGAGAGCGTTACTAGATGGTCCTCATGGATATCACATCGCATCATAAATTCCTCAAATTTGGCGATGTAGTCAGTACATACATTGACCCTTGGCGTAAGGATTGCCACTGGTCAAGGAGCTTTTGTCGGTATGAGAGAGAAAGATATTTCTCCTTCAACTTCTCTTTCATCTCATACCAATCTGTGATAGGGGCTCTACCAATCCCTTCTACCTTTCGCTCAATGTTGGTCCAAAACAACTTGGCTTGGCCCACAAGCTTCATCTTTGCAAACCGCATTTGACGGTTTTCTGATATGCCATACCACTTAAAGTAGTGGTCCATGTCAGCAACCTAGTCAAGGAATGCTTTGGGATCCAGACACCCATCAAAACTTGGGGCTTCCACCTTCACATTCTTCATCGCACGCTCATCGGGATCGTAGTGGTCTGGGTAGTTATATGTAGCTTGTGCCTCCCGCACAACACCACGACCAGCTCCACGTCCCCTACCACCATGTCCTCCACGTATGGGAACACGCTCCTCAATGATTTCTCTTGCTTGAGAGTGTGTGTCTTCCCCAAGAGTGGGGTTCTCCTTTTGGGATGTCTCTAATTGCTCGAGACTTTATTCATGGTGGTAGTGATCTGGGTACTTAAACGAGCGAATTCATTCTTTTGTCTTGTTTCCATTGTAGTTATCTTTTGCATCAATTGAGCAAGTTGCTCAAATAACTGCTCGTTGTTCATGATTGGTTGAAGTCTGAAACCTCTACCTTTTCTCGTGGGCATACAACTAAGACTTGAACCAAACTCTACCCAACTTGACCACTAAGCGTTACGACTTACAAGATGAATGCGATGAATGCAAAACTAATATGAACTGACACAATTAAATTAAGATAGGAAACAACTTAAATCTAGAAAATTTCCAAATTAGGAAACTTTCTAAAATTGGAAAGTTTCTAAAATCGGAAACTTTCCTAAATTAGACCTAAAAATCAAAACCCTAATTTGATAACTTGATCTAGATAAAACCATGCAGGCCTATTCTCTGATACCAAATTGACGTAGGATGACCTAATTATGATGTATGTTTATAAACACAATTATTCAGCGGAAATAAAAGACAATAATAATCTAAAATTCTAGCATTAATCATCATAACTGAGAAAATCATAAAGGAAACATGCAATGGAGCGGGCCATCATCACAACCATGGAGTATGGAATTCAATTATCACTTAGGGTGGATCCGGCGAGGGATGAGACCTCCCGATCTTGTATGGTCATACCCAATCGATCAATGAAGATCACTAGTCCGAAGAATCAGGAAGTTTCTCGGATTAAGAATTTGAGAATTTGGAGGTTTAGGGTTTAGATTGATTCTCAAAGTTTGATCGAGGAAGGATTAGCAAAACTCGAAAATAAAAGAAGAAGATAAAATTACCTTGAAGAATTTGGAGGGGGCATAAGAAGAAGTTAGAAGAAGAAGATCAAGGAAAGAGAAGAAGCACCATGAGAGAGAGAGGAGAGAAAGGCCACCAAAGAGGTTTGCTTTTTCATTCATAATCAACTAATCTCGTTTTTAGGGCTTGGCCCACTTAAATAAGCAATAAGAAAACATAAAAGTACCAAAATACCCCTAAAAAGTAAGTAAAAAAATAACTTAAAAAAAAAGTTTATGCGGTGGTCGGGCGCCCGGTGACCAATTTGGTCGGGCGCCCAACTGGGACCAAAAACTTCTAGCAAGAAAAATCTTCAAAATCTCAGAATTTCGGGCGCCCGGTGACCAATTTGGTCGGGTGCCCGACGACCTTCAGTCAGGTATTCTTCCATCCCTTCAGTCGGGTCTTCTTCCATCCTACACACGTATCTTCTATGTGCCAAATCACGTGCAATTACATGCGTAGGGTCTTCAATGCTCCTCAATCATCGCCTAACCACAAGGAAGGTGTTTGTGGTGGGCGCTTTCTTTGTTGGTAAACTTGAAATGATCTTGTGTCCACATCAGTAACATACTTGTATTTTGCTTTAAATCGACAAAGAAAATGCTAATCTTCAACTCAACAGCTGAATGGACTTCAAATGGTGGAATCTAGAACTTATCCTTTGTTTGGGCTCCAATGCCCATGAAACTTCAGCCGTAGGATTTTCTCACAGAGCTGATCAATCCCCTAAATTTTGCTCTCCAACATTTCTCAGGATTGAGAGAATAAAAGATGTATATTGGGGCTGGAGGGGTGCTTGCCGTTGACCTCTCTCAAAACCCACTAGCTTTAAACTTTTGTATCAATGTGGGTTTTACACCATTTAAAATACTTGAGAAGTCTTCAACTATACACATGGAGGCCTTTGTATAGATGGTTAAGATTGACTGATAGGGGTCCATGGACCCACTATTTGGATGAGATCTAGATAGCTCTACATCATTGCCACGTGTGAGGAGGATGAGCCACCACCATTTTAAAATCCGCAGCTGAACTAACATAAGAGTCCAACCTTATAAAACCATTTTTTTAATGTAAAAACAGGAGTATGGTGTAGCGTACGCTACATAAGGTACACGCAACGTAGTGTGTAGTGTATGCTACAATGGAAATAAGCTATTTATGTACATTACGTAGTGTGGAGGTTACGCTATTGTATGTAGTGACGCCATATAAAACAATGTTCTGAACATCATCATCATCAATGCATTATCCCAACTGAATGGGCTACATGCATCACGTTCCACCATCCCACTCTATCAAGGGCATCTCCAGTTAAACCATAGGTCAACAAATCTTTTCTTTACTACCTCCACCCACATCCTTTTTGGTCTTCCCCTTGCCTTTTTAGAGCCTTCAAACTTGAACCAACTCACTCCTTATCATTCTTTGACTCCGTTGCACATGGCCAAACCATTTATGTCTACTTCCCCTTAGCTTGTTATTGGTGCTACTCCTGAGTTCCTATGTATGCATTTATTTCTAATTTTATCCTTACTCGTTTTGCCACTCATCCATCTTGACGTCCTCATTTTAGCCACACTCATCCAATGATCCTGGATACCACGTTTGACTCATACAATATGGCCCCAAACATAATTTACTTTGTATTCACTAAGGCTCTCGGAAGAATCCCACTACACAATATCCATGCACCAACTTCAAAGGGAGTATTGTCGAAGTGTTTAGTTGTTGAATGTAATAATAGGGCTTTCCTTCTTTTCTTAGTGAAAACAATAATTGTTATCAGGACCAGTTGTCACGATAATGCTAGATACCCTATATTTGTCACTTTGGTCAATAAGGGCTTGTCTAATAACTTTTTTAACTTTTGTAACTAAGTTACTTTCTTAATTTGGTTTGGTAAGCTGCATTGTAATAGTAACTTATGTGGTGAAAGCAAGGTGTTCCGTAACGGTAATGGTGGCCGTAACAACCACCACTGTTACCTTTACGATACGGGGTGTAACGGCCATTACAGGGGCCATAACGGCCGTTACGGTCTCTTTTTCTTGTATTAGAAAAAATCTGAAAAAATTGTATCAACCCCGTAATGGACCGTTACGTGGGCTGTAATGGCCTTTATAGGTCATTTTTTTCCGTAACGGCCATTATGGCCTTTATGACCCCGTAACGTGTAACGGTCACCACTATTACCTTTACGTAACGGCCTTTACGGCACACCATGGGTGAAAGTTACTTATCCCCATAAGTTTTATTGTTTTATTTTATTTTATTTTCTACTTTTCTATCTCTCACCCTCTCATCTCTCCATGTGATGGATGGTCCATATCAAAGGAGGCACAGCATGATGGATGGTCCACATCAAAGGTGGGGCCCAAACAATGGACAGTCCACATCAAAGGTGCGGCCCCACATGATGGATGACCCATATTAGTTGTGCCCACATAATAGATGGTCCACATCAAAGGTCGACCCCTAATGATGAATGGCCCCCATCCAAGGCGAGCCCCACATGATGGACAATCCACATCAAAGGTGGGCTCAATGTGATGGACGGTGGATATTGAAGGTTGGCCTCACATAATGGACACTAAATTGATGGTGGGCCCTCTAAAGAGTATTAGTATATATGTGTGTTAGTGTGTGGCTCTTTTATTGTAAGTGCATGTGCACGTCTTTTCTCTTCTCCTTCAATGTATTATATGTTTATTCTGATAAAGCTTTGTGTGGTGGGCATGTGGCTCATACACATCATTCACCCTAAAACTCATACACATCATTCACCACTCTCTCTCTCTCTCTCTCTCTCTCTCTCTCTCTCTCTTCTCTTTTCTTCTCTTTCTTCTTTCCTCTTCTTCCACCCTAATCATCTAATCTTCTCCTACTTGGTATCAGAGCAGAGATTAGGCCATTCCGCATCAAGGGAGTTGAGAGGCGACACGTCAGATCACTGACGTCAGCGGCCGTACGGCTGACGTCAGCAATGTATGGTCAAATGGACCCCGTTTGAGTTGAAAGTTTAGGGGTTTGATAGATCTTTATTTTAGAAGATTTGTCATGATTTTTTGAGGATTTTTTAGAGCCTTATTGATGGTGATTTGGCTGAAATAGTGAAATTCGAAAATCGGGCCCCGAATCAGTTTTTCGTCGATTTTGCTCAAATTGGTAAGCTTTTCTCTTGTTTCTTTCCTCTAGATAGACTGATATCTCTCACCCAAGCTAATATTGGAGGACTTTTGAGTTGATATTGAGATTTGAGTGGGTTTTAATCCCAAATAGAGGTGCGGCCATGCTGTTTTTAGGCTGTTTGCGTCAGATTTGAGTATTTTGGGTGGTATTTTCAGAGTTTTCTGGTTGATTTGGGTTAGTCTCTCATCTCCTCAAAGAATTGCTTATTAAAGACTTTGTTGAAGTACATTTTACTTGGACCCCTCATTCTTATGCAGGACAAAGGACAATCTCATCTTAGCATGGGTTCGCTTAAACCCAACCCACTCCAAATCACCTCGATTAAGTTGAATGGTGATAACTATCTTCAATGGGCACAATCTGTAAAAGTGTTCTTGGGGGCCCGTGAGAAGTTGTCGTATATTCTGGATGATTCCCCAAGCTCTACAGATGACACCTACAAGACTTGGACAAAGGAGAACTATCAAGTTATTGCATGGCTGTTGAATAGTATGGATTCTTCGGTTAGCCACTCCGTGATGTTTTTGCCCTCGACTAAAGTCATTTGGGATTCCCTTCACGATATGTACTTCGAGTCTAAAATTTTTTCGCGGGTATTTCAGCTTATTCAAGAAATTGGTCTGTTCCAGCAAGACTAAAGATCATTAAAAGATTACTATTCGACACTTTGAGGCATGTGGGATGAGCTGGACTTGTATCAACTTCTTCCGTCGAAATGTCTAGACGATCATGAGCATGCTCGTAAGCAACGGGATGACACTCGTGTTATGCAGTTCCTCGCAGGGTTGAACTCCGTCTACCTTAATGTTCGGGATCAAGTGGTTGTTAATGATTCCCTTCCTCCGTTGACAAGAGTCTATGCCATGTGCCAACACGCTACTATATCAGCTCTTCCTTCACATCCTTTTGTACCACCAGAGCGTTCGGCACACCTTGCTGGCGATCCATCTTCCATTTTCTTGGATCTCGCGCACCATCCTTGAGTTCAGGGCCCACTTTTGGTTATGGTGGTCGTGGCAGAGGCCGAGAGGGAGATCGGGGACATGGCGGTTGTCATCTTCGAGGTCGTGGTGGACGTGGATGAGAACGTGATAGTTCCCACATTTGTTCGCATTGTGGCGGAATTAATCACACTATTGATTACTGTTGGCAGCTCTATAGTCGTCCTACGTGTGCTGCTGCTTCTGTTATAGCTACTATTACTCCTGAGGGATAACCTTCCACCCTGGTAGCTGAGCAGCCTTCTTCAGAGGAGTCTCTCATTATTTCTCGAGCAGCTTATGATGCCCTGATGCGACTTCGTATTCGTGATGTTCCTGAGCCTTCTCATGCAGCTTCGGCCCAGTCAGGTACCGCTCTTCTAGCATCTTCCTCTACCACCTCTTGGGTCATTGACTCTGGAGCTTCCTCCCACATGACTGGTAAGTCCCATCTCTTTTCCTCTTATTCTCCTTCCTCCCACTCTCAATATGTTACAGTCGCAGATGGAACACACACCCGCATTTATGGGACTGGTTCCATCTCCATTTTCCCTTCCTTGCCATTGTCTTCAGTCTTGCATGTACCTTGTTTTCCATTAAACTTATTGTCTGTTAACTCCCTTACTAAATCATTGAATTGTTCCATTACCTTTTACCCTTCTCATTGGTTTTTTCAAGACCTACAGATAAAGAGAGTGATTGGTAGAGGGCATGAGTGAGGAGGTGTTTATCTTCTTAATGATACACCTGTTGCTACTTCAAGTACCTCTTCTCTTGATTGAGACTCCATCACATGGTGGCATTGCTGCTTAGGACATCCTTCCTTGGCTCGGTTGAGACTTTTGTCTCCTTCCTTATCGGTTACTAAATCTTTGTGTTGTGATATTTGTGAATTGTCAAAACATCATCGTACTATGTTTTCTCCAAGTGTTCTAGGAAGGAAACCTCAAACTTTTGATCTGGTTCACTCAGATGTCTGGGGACCAGCCCTAGTTACTTCCACTTTTGGTTTTAAATATTTTGTCGCCTTTATTGATGATTATTCTCGCATGACCTGGGTTTACCTTTTGAAATCAAAGAGTGAAGTGTTTGATGTGTTTCAAGTGTTTTATCGTGAAGTGTGCACTCAATTTCAATGCTTAATCAAAACCCTCCATTCTGATAATGTGGGGGGGGGGGAGTACATGTCCACTATTTTTTTGTCCTTCTTGTAGGAACATGTTATTTTGTCTCGGACATCATGTGTTCACACCCCACAACAAAATGATATCGCAGAACGAAAAAACCGTCACCTTCTTGAAGTCGCACGTACCCTTCTTCTTGGCATGCATCTACCTAAGCATTTTTGGGGTGACACTCTTCTTACTGCCACTTTCCTTATTAATCGTATTCCCTCACGTATATTGTCTTCCAAATCCTCATTTAATATGTTGTATCCTCATAACAATCCATTTCCTTTACCCTCTAAAGTTTTTTTATTGCACATGCTTCGTTCAAATTTTGGATGGTCGTAATGATAAACTTAGTCCCAAGGCAACTAAATGTGTTTTCTTAGGGTACACTTGGAGCCAGAAAGGGTATAAGTATTATGACCCCTCAACTCGTAAGAAATATATCTTTGCCGATGTAACCTTTTTTGAAGATGTTCCTTTTTTTCGCCTCACAGTCGATCCCTCTGTGATCCTCTTGCGAGTCAGGGGGAGTATACTACTTCTCCCCTTCCTCTTGTCACTAGTGATCATAGGAAAATTCTTTCACCCCTCATTCCTAACCCTGATGGTGATTTGTGTGACCCGAAGCCTCTGCGAGTGTATCATCATCAAGATAAATCTTCACACGCTCCGCCGTCCACTCTTCCACTCACTTTGGATGTTGGCTCAGGTGATTCTCCTACCTCAAGTCTAGATCTTCCCATTGCCTTGCGCAAAGGGACATGATCATGTACTCAACACTTCATTAGCAATTTTGTTTCATATGATCATCTTTCACTGTCCTTTCAGTCTTTTACAGCTTCCATTTCATCACAGGCTATTCCTCGATCTCTCTCCCACGCTCTTCAAAGTCCTGACTGGACGAAGGCAATGATGGAAGAAATGTTTGCTCTTGAAAAGAATTATACTTGGGAGCTAGTTTCTCTTCCTCCAGGGCACAAACCCATTGAGTGTTGATGGGTGTACACGATCAAGTTCCTTCCAGATGGCTCTATTGATCGCTACAAGGCTCGTCTTACTGCTCGGGGATATACGCAGACTCAGGGCGTGGATTACTTCGAGACATTCTCTACAATGGCTAAACTTAATTCTATTCGTGTGGTGGTCTCCTTGGCCGTCAATTTATCTTGGCCCTTGTTCCAACTAGATGTCAAGAATGCATTTCTTCATGGGGATATTGCGGAGGAGGTCAACATGTATCAACCTCTAGGCTTTGTTGCTTCCCAATATCCTACGCTTGTGTGTCGATTGAAGAAGGCCCTTTATGGGCTCAAACAATCCCCGCGTGCTTGGTTCGACAAATTCAGTCAAGCTCTCATGGAGTTTGGCTTTGTTCGTAGTCATGCCGACCATTCTCTCTTTATATGTCGATGATCGACGGACATCATGGTTCTCATTGTGTATGTGGATGATATTGTACTGTCAAGCAGTGATTTGGTTAGCATGGGTGATGTCAAAGAATTTCTGAAGAACAAGTTTGAGATCAAGGACCTTGGTCCTCTTCGCTACTTCCTGGGCATCAAGGTTGCTCGCTCCAAAACTGGGGGTATTCTTATACCAACGAAAATATGCTCTTGATTTTCTTATGGAGACCGGCATGCTAGGATGCAAACCGGCTACCACCCATATGGATACTTCGCATAAGCTTCAGCCAGATGATGGTACTCTTCTCTCTGATCCTAGCATGTACCGTCGGCTTGTAGGTCAGCTCATTTATTTGACTATTACTCGTCTAGATCTCTCATTTGCGGTAGGAGTTGTCAGCCAGTTCATGCAAGCTCTCCGTTCTTCACATCTCACGACTATTTACCGCATACTCCGGTAAATCAGCCCTGGACCTTAGCATCCATTTTCAGTCTCATGGTCGTCTTCATCTTTCGGGCTATTATGATGCCGATTCTGCAGGTAGTATATATGATCGTCGATCTACATCTGGGTTCTGTACCTTCCCAAGTGGTAATCTTGTCACGTGGAAAAATAAGAAACAAGCGGTTGTTGCACGCTCCTCAGTTGAAGCAGAATATCGTGCTATGGCTCATGCTACATGTGAGCTCGTGTGGCTTTGCACCCTTCTTGACAAGCTTGGCCATTCTCCTTCGGGTCCTATTCCTCTTCATTGCGACAATCAGGCAGCCATACATATTGCTCGTAATCCTGTTTTCCATGAGCGCACCAAGCATATTGAGGTTGACTGTCACTTTATTCGGGAGAAAGTTGCCTCTAAGGAAATCATCACTCCTTTTGCTCGGTCCGAGGATCAACTTGCGGATGTTCTTACAAAGTTTTTAAGTCGAGATGATCTTCATCGTGTTCGTGACAAGTTGGGCATGATCAACATCTATGCTCAAACTTAAGGGGGAGTCTAGAGAATATTAGTACATATGTGTTAGTGTGTAGCTCTTTTATTGTAAGTGCATATGCACGTCTTTTCTCTTCTCCTTTAGTGTACTATACGTTTATTCTAATAAAGCTGTGTGGTGGGCATGTGGCTCATACACATCATTCACCCTAAAACTCTAATCTTTTCCTACTGGCCCCACATGATGGATGACCCATATTAAAGTGGGCCCCACATGAGGAAAGTTCACGTCAAAGGTTAGCCCCTGATGATGAATGACCCACATCCAAGGCAGGCCCCACATTATGGACGGCCCACTTAGAAGTTGAGCCCCGCATGATGGACGATCCACATAAAAGGTGGGCCCCACATTATGGACAACCCACATCAAATGTCGGACATGACGGACGGCCCACATCCAAGTTGGTTCCACATGATGGATAGCCCACATCAAAGGTGGACCTCGCAAGGTGGATGGCCTGCATTGAAGGTTGGCCCCACACAATGGACGGTTCACATTGAAGACAGGGCCAAGGTGAGCCCAACATAATGAACGGTCCACATCAAAGGTTAGCCCACCCACATGATGGATGGTGGATATTAAGGGTGGACCACACAAAGTTGAAGGATAAGTACTTATGTTATATTGGAAACCAAACATACTTTTCTACTTTTTGGCTGATAAGTATGTTGTTTACCAAACATACTTATTTGCTGAATTAGTAGAAACCAAGATAAGCTACTTGAGGAATAAGTAGCTTATCTAAAGTAACTTATGATCCAAACGCCCCCTAAGTTACCAAAAAGATGGACTGGCTGACCACAATGGAAATTCTCAACTTCTATTTCTGCAAGTAATCAATATCATCTTGAAAAAGATAAAATAAAATAAACTTCACTTTCATATATTTAGCTTGAACACAACATCTACAAGATAGGTAATAGAACCTCACATAATACTTTAGTCCACTCACCAAAATGGGTAAAGATATAACATCAGATATGGTTCTGGTTAATAGTCAAGGCCAGTAAAACTATCTTTCAGTCCCTAAAATCTTATTTGTTCAGGAACCATGTAGTCCAATTCGAAGCACCCTGGTAGAGAAAATAGTATTGCTAATTTTCTCAAGGTGATACTTGCAAAATTTTGATGTAAAGAAACTCACGTTTGTTTCCCTTGTGGTGAGACTTGGCTTTCCTGGCTGATTTTTTTGCCTGTGGCTGCTTTTCTTCTTCTGCATTTCTGCTGATTGGTTCATCAGCAGTCCATGTTATATCTTCATCCTAGATAGCATATGCAAAATGTTACAAATGGCACAATACTCAGATGAAGGACAGTAGATTTGACAAATACGCTCTTAGTAAACTGGGAAAATCTTTGTATAGTTAGTAACCCTCAAGTCACTAACCATTTATGTAAATTCCAGATGATCCAGATAAAGATATCATCCATGACGGGGCCAGAAAAGGATAATAAATAGAGAAGAAATGCACGAACATGTGATACCAACAACCAGCAACCTGATGCAGCATAAGGATTTTTCAATAGCCAACTGCAGAAAGTTGGGGTTGGCAACGGATCTGGGCCAGGAAAAATCAGTATTTTTAATAGGCCTGGCACCGTAAGCCCAACCCAACCAGTTCAAAATCCAGGCCAAGGCCGGCTCATTGCCAGGCCTATGGAAGATATACCTTAAATGACAGCTTGGAGGAGGTGCTGTTGAAGAGGAGATCTTTCAGAGCTTTTCTTGCACCTGCCCGCTTCTGGCGCGTTGCATATCTGATGTAATTCTGATTTCAATGTTTTGATGTGTTAGACTCGAAATACTGAAGTAATAATTGCTCTATATGAGAGTACAATATGCAAAAGCCTATCCTAAGATCAGATTCATTCTGTATCTACCTAACTAGTAGATTTTATACATCACACAAATAACATATGGTATAAAATAGCTCTTTTCAGTTGTTGGCAGAGTAGTCTCAGACTCGCAGCCAATGATACCCAGATAATTCAAAATAGGGGACAAGTCCATGATGTCTCATTTTGATTCTTCAAATTTTTACGTGTATATTGATGTTGTATCTGGGTATCATAGTGCTCAGTTACAACCAACAAGAATCAAAACTATAGAGAAAAGAAAGAAGGGAAAAAGCAGCATAAAATCCAAACCAACCCATAAAGGATTGCCTGTTCTTTGTACATAAACCCTTGTGAGGGTTTCACGGAGTTTCGGTAGTTCTTCCGCTTCCAAGATAAATTCTCCTGTAGGTGCTTCATAAAAAGAACTAGCAGGTTGGTGGATCATAACCCTAATGATATAACATAATAAATGATTCCTCTATCTCGCGTGATTGAGTGAAGGGAAGTGATGGTAGCACGTCCCTAAGGTAAGTGACTTGAAGGTAAGTCGAGTGTAGCGAAGTACTTACCGTCAACTGGGCAGGTAGAATAAATCAAATCAGTGTTGACATCATTCCAATTGAAGGTCAAGCAGCTTTCTGATCAACAATTTTCAAGACTGTTCCCACTTATAATGCTATAGAGGATCTCATGTTCCTAGCATGAATAGCACAACACAATAAAGAGGTAGCATCTCCGATTATCTGGTCATTATCTTGGAATATGCACGATTTTGATCACCATTTCGATCATTTATCACTCTTTTAAGCTTTAACCCATGATGTTATGGTCATGTGTTACAATAAAAAAAAACATAAAGAGAATGGTCAGATACTTGTACTGATGATGTTTGTGGTAGTTTCTTTTCAGTTGCATTTGTACAAATATGCTATGTTCTAGTTTACAAGCGCACATCCTTTGCTCACGTGCATTGATTCAGTTGCAAAGAGTAGGATAGTTAACTTTAAATGCAACTGCTGAGGATTTTCCATATGTCAACATAGTACAGAGATATGTACTCATCTGACAATGTGCCTCTGCATAACCTAACAGCCCTTTGGAACTATTTAATATCTCACTAATGACATCTGTTGATGCCCAGATCCTCAGCATCAGCTTCTAGCTTGATTTAGCAATCTTGGCCCGCTGTAAACAGTAAAGAAAAGATGACTCTTAGATGGGTATATCATCCAATGACTGAAAGAGGGTAACCATTCTTGTAGAATAAATTTGGTCGAAGTCTACAGTTCTAGTTGGAACAAGCGGCCTCATTCATCGAGCAGTTTTACTTCGCCGACATGCGAGCGCCTTTGTTCTAAGACTAGGACCCACAAGCAAGCCAGTATGAGATATCTTATTATGCGAGTAAAAGTGGGCGCATCTCGATTCCTTCAGACTATTCGAGCAGATCTAATCACTGGTCAATTATCAAACTATATAGGTTACATTCGAGTAGACTTGGTCACTAATAAATCGTCAAGAACATATCCAAGCCATAGTCCCAGCAGCTCATATAGTTCAGGAGTTGGCACAAATTACAGATCCACTTTGATCTGTTTATACATGACGGTTTCGTCAATATAGGATTAGAGGGATTTACATCAAGCAACGTGATTATCTAAACTCCTAATCTGTATAGGTTTTGATAAGATAACATCTTATCCCATGGAATCAGGAAGATCTTAATCATATACATAACAGACTACTCCAGCAGAATCTCTATAAATAGGGTTTCCTATTTATAATGAAGGTACGCAACATCTTAGCCCGCGTTTTCACACTTCATCTTTGCAAAAGCTCATCACTGACTTAAGCATCGGAGGGCTAACGGCCAAGTGCCGGCCACCCTTAGTTTTATCTGTGATTTTCAGGCAAACTGAAGGGAGCTATCTTTGGAGGATCGTACGAGGATCTTTCTTATTCTTAACCCGTTATTCGTAACCAGTTTTCGACGTTAACAACCATATTGCCTCAAAAGGAAAATACTAAAACTCAATCAATGCAAATACCAAAAGCTTCCAAACGAAAAAGAAGAAAAAAAGTATCGCATGTATCAACAAGAGCATAAGAAAAGTAGAACCTAGAAAGTGTACAACAATACAGTAATGTCTTACCACTTTCAATACTCTCATGGCCTCTTCTTCCCCTCCTTTTCCCCTTTTCTTTTTCTTTTCCCCTTTCCTTCTCCTTCTACTTGATATCAGAGCCTCCTCATACCAAAGAGGAGGAGCTTTCTCCCCAGGACCACTGCTGACATTAGCACGTCATACGGCTGACATCAGCATCCATACATACGGGGTCCCCTTGGTAGAAAAATCTACGGCATTTGCCCTTTAGACCTTTTTGAAGTAGGTTATGTTAACTTCATTCTTGATTCGACGAGAATTTTTATGAAAGCTAGGCAATTAGTTATCTGTAGACATATTTTAGTTAATGGTCATATAATAGATCTACCAAGATATTGTTGAAAACCCCAAAATATTATTACTACGAGGGATAAACAAAGATCCAGAGCTCTGATTCAACATTATGTTGATTCATTCCCCCACGAGGAATTGGCAAAACATTCGATTTCTCACTCATCCCAATATATTGGGTTAGTAAATCAAATAATAGATAGTAAATAAATCAGCTTGAAAATCAATGGGTTGCTAGTCATAGAATATTATTCCTGCCAGAATTGAACCTAGTCAAAATAACAAAGCTTCGGATATTTTTGCAGCCCTCGCCAAAGTCAAGTAAATAAGGGGTTTCATCTGGATTTTTCTTCGACTTACGTATCGCAAATTGATCAGTAGTGAGATTTTCATTCTTTTCCACTTTCTGGTATTTTCCATAACACAATAATTAGGAAGAATCTCTATAAAAAAAAAAAAAAAATGACTTACTGTTGGAATAATGGAATCAATTGTTATTTGACACAATGCAATTGAAGCTTTGGTGATGATTTTTGAGTTTCGGCTAGTCATAAAAAGGGGTTTTATGCATTGTGGATGCTTTCCCCCCCCCCCCCCCCCCCTTTTTTTGGTATTAGTGATTTGTAGTATGGTGATGAAATAGTGGTGTGTTTTAATCCTTCTTGAGACCCCTTGGCATGAGCGTGCCATGCTTAGGGATATGATGGCTCATAGGTTGTTTTCGAAGCTATCATCCTAGGATAGGATGTGTACATTCTTATTTCAAAGCCATAGGGTGAAGCTACACTTGTATTAGGGTTCATGACAATATGTGAGTAGTTATAAAGTTGTAGTACATTGGAAGGTACTTCTTCACATTCAAGTGATATTTCAAGTTCCACAATGATTCCAAGAGTCTTGAATGAACCCGGCATGGGGGATAATCCTAGATCACAAATCACCACAATCAAATGTGATGGTGAGAACTATTGGGCATGGTCAAATCAGCCCGTATGTTCATCGACAATTGAAAGAAGCGGGGGTACTTAGATGGTTCAATTAAGAAGCCCCATGAAAGTGATCCAACACATGTTGATTAGGTAGCAGATAAGATGACTATATATTGGCTACTACTTTTCATGAAATCCGAAATCAATGACACCTTCATGTATCATGAGACTACCAAAGGGATTTGGGAGTATGTGGCAGCTTCATACTCTTAAAACAAATGTTCCTAGGAGATTTCAGTTGATGTGTGATATCACCGATTTTCATCAGGGGAGAAGTCTTTGGGAGACTATTACACCATGCTTGGAGGAATGTGGCTAGAGTTGGAACATCACAAACCAATGCGGTCATGTTGTAGTTAGGATTATCTTCTGGCAGGGCCCAACTGTAAGTATGAACCAATTCATAGCCAGATTCTCAATCGAGAACACCTCTTCCTTCCAAATTGCGTTTCCAAGATTAGCATGCCTTTCTCCAAAAAAGCAATATTCTGATATCTAGGTGTTTTCCTTCAATGGAGATGTACTTGTTTGGTCTCCTCCCTGGCATAGAAACTTGCCCAACATGGAAGTCGAGGAGTCTGAGATGCTTCAAGGACACCTCCAATGTTGTTCTCCAGTGATGGGGGAATGGGATAAGATGATGTGGATCAAGGACAAATGGGGCTGCTTCTCGGACCTCTCTATAAGTTGCTTCGGTCTCCCTCAAAGGAAGGAGGATGCATGAATGCATACATCATGTGTGGTACTGTGGTGCCCTCTTGAAAGTAGCTGCTTTTGTTTGGTTTAGTCGGGAGGAGGGTATTCACTATTGACAATCTTCAAGAAAAGTGAATGGTGATCCCCAATGTGTGCATGGCAAATGTTGAATCAATTGATCACCTTTTAATACACCGCACACTCGCTCGAACGGTGTGGATTAGCTTACTTAGGATGTTCCAAATGCCGTGGGTGATGCCCGAATCAATGGATGATCTTCTTTTGGCTTGGGACAGCGTTGGGCTTGGGAAACAAGAAAAGGTTATTTGGAAACTGGTTTTGATGGCTATGGCTATCCTTTGGGTACTTTGGTGGGGGGGGGTGGATTCAGATCTGACTCATATGGTGTGGGTTGTGGTTGTGGCAAAGTTCATGTAATGTAATATACCCAGTGAATTTTAGAGGTATAAAATTTTTTTTTCCTGTGTCACGTAGATCTAAACCATCAAAATGGATCTTTGGGCCCATCTAACCCAAATCTAGAGTGATTCATCTGGCAGATCATCAAATCCTAAATCAGATATCTTTAATTTGAACAGAAATCGTTAGATTATCAACAGACTAGTCGTCATGGGATCTGATTGGTGGACCCTTAACCCATCTTTATAATAATAAATAGATGACTATATCACATCAAAAACCATTAATCTTTAGTATATTGGAGCTTTGTTTAACACTCATGGCCATACTCACATCAACCAATGCTTCACACCTCATGAAGGACCTACACGAGCACTTCGAAATCACTTGTCTCAAAAGTTGTAAAGAACGGTTGGGAAGCCTCTCAAAATTAATAAGAGATTGGTTCTAGCTATACTCTTATCTCTTCCCTACTGATGAAGGGATAGTTAAGAGAGGCGTATATATCATTTAGTATATCTTTTGACAAGAAGAACATGACAACAGGAGTGGTGTGGAATACTTAGACTCTTGGGAAGGTCTAGGGTTCGAGGACCACCGGTGGCATTTTTTTTTTCAAGGAAGAACATGAAAAGATTTTTTTATTTTTTAAATCAGGAAACCATGAGCGTTACCCCATGAAGAGGAAACGCCCATGCGTTACACACCTTTCCCTTTAAAAGGGAGGAGAGAGAGAGAGAGAGAGAGAGAGAGAGAGAGAGAGAGAGAGAGAGAGAGATTGGGGCGGGCCACGACTTGATCCTCACCACACAATCAAGTCAGCCTTTTTTTTTCTTTTTTCCTTTTTTTATGGCCAAGATCTAACCGTAGCACAAACACCAAGTGGACCCCATTCTTAAATAATAACTCAAAGCGGGGCGGGGGCTTCAAATCACGGAGGAGAAACCGTCATGATGGGCAGCAAGAGTGGGCCCCACATGCAGTCTACGTGGACAGCAGTGTAGGCCATCATACACTGTCCAAAGTTTGATTCATCACAAGATCAATGGCCCACATCATCCCGAGATGTGGTTGTAGGCCCCACAAAAGAAGGATATGTGAAGTATTTTTAGAATAGATCCCGTCACCAAGAAACTCGATGCATAAGTAGAACCATCTATGAATCGGTGTTTTAAATAGCTACGCTATGTAGCGTGTAGCTTACGCCACATAGCGTAGCTTAGCCTTAACACTACGTAGCTGAATAGCACAAGTCGCATGTAGCCTACACTACATGATAATTTGCATACACTACATGCTACATAAACTAGGCTACACGCTACGTACCACATTACAAGTTATTCTTCATTACAACATTAAAATCAAATAATATTTTCAATGATTTGTTACATTTTTCTATTTTCAATATTTAATGTTTTTAGTAAAAATAATACAAGTAACAGTATTAAATTAGTTTTGTTGCTCTTTCTTTACCTTTATACTTAACAATTACCCTTTTCTATTACTTTTTAGTCACGTTTGGTTGTACCAAATATCATGAAAATTTGTTAAATTTCATTATTAATCAGTCTAATTTGGTGAATATCATGGAATTAGTGCAACCAAGAACAACCTTAATTAAAAATCTATAAGTAATGTGTAGCTTACGCTACACGCTATATAGCTTACGCCTCACGCTTTAGAGGGGTGAATGCTATGCTACACGCTATTCGTTATTTAAAACACTGCTATGAATTTAATGTTATGATCTTGTGATGGGCCATGCATGTAAGAAATACTTTTGGAGTGGACCCCACCATACGATCATTCCAACTTGATTCTGCCTTAGACAATTGTAAGGAAGTATCACGTGATCATAAGGTGGGATTTTTGTCCATCACGTTCAGGAAAATATAGGAAGAAAAGAAAGTCAAGATAAAGATTTCTAAAAATCTTATCTCATGTTTTGATAAGAAAAGAAAAGAAAGAAAAGTTGAAAATCTGTTAAAATATATCGAAAAGGGCTACCTATCACCAACCAAGGGAGGGCCAATAACCCAAGCTGGTAATGGAAAGTAGTGTGAAAGTAGTCGAAGGAATCGTAAGGCAAAATCTTGTCATAGGCTTATTGTTGATCTGTACGTTTTTAGATTTTTAGTCTAGTTGATCCATGAAAAAGAGTAATCCTGAAAATTTATGAGTTGAACATTCACTATGCACACTAGACCACACTTGTTCGGATTTTTCTATTTGTCAATCAATCAACGGGAACTCTATTTTAAAACACTCACTATGTTTAAGGGAATTTAAGATTTCAGCTAATTTTCACTGAATTTTGCATTCATATGTCTTAGAGTCTATTGAAGCATTGTTTCTAGAAGAGGTTTGAGTTAGGGAATTGGAAATGTTCATGCATGTTTTGCTTGGGACTAGCAAAATGTTGGTTGGGGAGTGTGTTTCGATATATTGAACTCTCTAGACACTTTCTTCGATCCATCGAACAAGTAGTTTCGATATATCGAAATTGGTTCAATATATCGAAGCTCCCATCGAAACCGTCATCAGTTACGCAATTTCTAGAAGATTCCAAGGCGGTGCGCGGTTTTTACTATAAAAGGGGACCTCCACCCACGTCCCAAATCATCATAGAGGAGTCCTAAAGCTGCTAGAGGTGGAGAGGAGCAAAGTGGAGCTTCTACAACTCCGGTTTTTACGATTTTCATGTTCTTAGTTGTTTTTCTTTTGTTTTCTAGTTTAATCATGTTTTATATTGGCTAAAACGTCTTCGCTAGGGCTAAGAGGTGAAGCTTGTCGTTAGGTTTAATGCTTAATTCGTGTGTTTAAGTACTCTAAGCTTTGGTTTTGAATTTGAAGTTCTAGTTTGAATAAAAGTTCATATTTTTAGACAATTTTGAGAGTTCGTGTACTCCGGATACAAGTTGCTTGCAAGTTTCTAAAAATTGTCTCTATGGTTTGATGAGATTTGAATTGTAATAACCATAGATTATGCCATCATCTCATGGTATGGTTGATGCTTCGAAGCGCTACTAGTTCTTCTTCTCCGTGCTTAACTAGAACTCTAAAACTAAATTTGGTTTGTTTATGTGTTGAATACAATATCTTCCAATTGGATGAGAGATAGGACTTCGATTCCCATTGCGTGTGTGCTTGATGAATGGATTAACATTAATCTACTACAAGTGGATCCTCAGCGCTCTAGTTACTTCTTAATTCTCTAAATTTTCTCTTAAGTACTTTTCTGTTTCTATTTAGTTCTAGATTTCCGAATTCCTGAATCTCTACTATCTCGAGCTGTTAGAAGAATTAGAATTGGTTTATCCTAAATCCCTGAGGACGACTCGGTCTCACGATCGAATTATTACTACATCGCAACCTTGCACTTGGGATTGGCGAACAACACTCCCCCTCAATCTAGAGCATCCTAATGAGGACCAACTTGGAACAAGAGCTAACATAATCAAACCTAAGAAATAAATTCTTTTCTAACATCCCTCCTCAAATTCAAAATGCACTAAAAAGAGGAAATTGAGTTTGGAAAAGCACATAAAAGATTTCTCAAAAGTAAGGAAAAAATAAAATAAAACACAAGTGGTGTGGTTGCGGAAATGAGTGGCACTAAGTTGGGACGGGAGGTGACCGAGCAGATGAAAAGTGGAGGCGATGAGATGACCAATAATTTTAGGTGAACAAGCACTTGTGCAACTTCAGTGATGTGAGCCACTAGAACAACCATCTGGCAATCAGCTACCCAGCTCAAGCAAGGTTGGGCCAACTATCAAACACAATCATAAGTCCAGACAACTATCTGGAACAAATAAGAATGGATAAACTATCCAATATAAACAAATAAGTCTGCATCAAGTATCCAACTCAACCAAGGCTGGGCCAACTGTTTAACACAATCATAAGTCCGAACTACTTTCTAGAACAAATAAGCATGGATCAACTGTCCAATATAAACAACAAGAATGAGCCAACTGCTTATAGTAAACAAGCTCAGCACTGTGAGACCCAAGACCCCGAAACCTGGTTCGTACACTGGATAACCGTTGACTGTAGGTCCATTGGCCGCGAGAATATTGTGACTTGATCGTAATGTTGTTCTATTATCAAGCCGCAAGCCGCATCTCAATCTGATGTCTGAATTTTAATATACTGACTTAAAATTAAACAATCTAAGAAATGACAATTATGTCCTTATTTTATTTGCAGGTGGGTCATCATCGAGTTTTCAAAATTCGTTAGGTCTGAGAGCCTAGCCGTTGCGACCGTGGTTGAGTTACGAAACTACTGGCAAAAACGCCAAGTCAATACGACACCCGGATTGTAAGTTAATGAATAGTAATGCGCATGTATATTTTGATAAAATTCATAAAATAATTCAAATAAGCTCAAAAACTTTACTAAGTATCCCCTCCCAACCCCTCTTTCTAGATAAAAGCCCATTTTAAACTTGTTTTCAAGTCCAAAGACACAAAACCCTTAATCAACAACCCATTTCCAGCACTTTTCTTTCAGCCCTTCTCTTTCTAAACCCTTCCTCAAATAAAGATGTCTTTCTTTGTCTCATAGAAATCCTAAAAATCAGACCATGCACTTATATATTTGCGTCATAAGAAGCCTAAAGCAAGTAGAAGCTACGAAGTAATCTTAAACTTGAAATTGAATGAGGAAGTTGAGGAAAGAAGAGGAAGAAGAAATCCGATCTTCCGATTATTACAGATGAATGCATAGATTAGGGACACACATATAAGTGTGAGAGATTACTTGAAAACCCTATAGAATAATAGATTTTCTTGTTTTGGTGTTATTTGAATTCGTAGGGGTTTCCATCGGTTTCCATTTTTATTCCTAACAAAGTCCGTCTGCTACCTGTTTGACAAAATATCTAAAATAGTTGTGTCCTTCCTTCTTTTGTTGTAGCTATCTCTCGAGTTAAAGCATGTTTATGGCATTGGGTCTTATATCGGAATGAGTTCGAGATTGGGTTTGGATTAATTAAATCATGTGCATATCATATGCATGGTACATAGCTTGTTGCATCAATGTATGATGGAAAGTAAATGATTCATATCATGGTATGGTGATCATGGAAGTTTGTCTTGTGACATGTAGCGTGTCTATGATTAGTATGTCGAATGTCTAGATGCATGATGACTTACATAAAGACCCCTATGAGGAATGGATATTCATGAGGAGACCACTTGAGGTGGGTTGTCCCATGCTTGCCTTGAAAACATGACATAGTGTGTTTGTGTGTTAATTCATGCATGATGATATCATAATTAATGCGAATTATGGCACCCAATAATATTAAGGGTTGCGGTGATTGTAATACAATGAAATATAAATTGAAATGACTTGAAGTGGACACCACACCGGAAATGCATATTTCAACAGGACATGATTCGAGGGTTCCTGGGTGAAAGTCCCTAAACCCCGATTGGTACTATTGGGAGCAACCAATGCCTAGACCAGGTCGAAGAACAGAGCGTTATAATGCCGAAATACCAAAGTAGGCGGCGACTCCGACCGGCGAGTGTCGATTGGTTGAGTGGTTTGACCTGACTTGCTTATGGGCAAGCAAAGATAGGCTGTGTGACGAGCTCGTAAATCGTCCACTATCGTTTTGCTAGGCGACTTATGACTTCTTGCTGTAAAGTAGATAGTGAGGTTCCATGTAAGTGGGTTAGACTAGTTTGGCCCGTGAACTATGTAGTCCCACCTCTATAGTTGACCATGGTGGTAAGGCATGTACAAGTGGGTAGCAATCACATGTGAGTCCCACCTCTGTACTAGACCTCGGTGATCCAATTGGGAAATGTGAAAAGTTGTGGAAATGTGGACAGATTTGTGTACGTCATAAGTGGGTAATAGTCCCACCTCTGTAACGGGAATTGGTGCGATTGGAAATAATATGGAAAATTGAAAGTGGCACAATATATTGCATTTTTATTTTACTATTTATTAGCCCGGTAGGCCTATGCATTATATGAGTATGACATGAAACACATGCATTTTCACTGCACACATGCACTCACTGGGCTTATTAGCTAAAGGCTTTTTTTTTTTTTTACAAGTGAGAGTAGAGAGTTGCAGGAATAGAGGTTGCAGGCTCCAATTGTCTTTTTTGTTTTGTACACACACACACACACACACACACACACACACACACACACATGTATTTTACAGTATCCTGTATATGTACATCAGGTATAGTAGATATGATATGGTTTATGTGTTGGCTTTCCTTGGTGTGCTCAGTTGTACATAGTTACACATGTTGAATAGGATGCAAGTTCTGAAAAATAGTTAATGTTTATTGTCTTTACTTTAAGAAATCCTCCTTGTGGAGCCCCGCTTATGGGACTTAGCATGTGATAGCTGGAAGTCCCAAAATCAGAGTTCTGCGGAGCCGTCAGCCTAAATTTGGTGTACAGTAATCATAGGTTACCGACACTAGATTTAAGAGCGTGACAAGCACCATCAGAAATCTAAGCTAATGCTAGTCCAAACAAGCTCAAATCAACTGTCTAATACATAAATGGGTCCGTGCCAACTACTTGGTATAAATATTGGTTTCATCATACATCTTGGCAAGGAGAGCCTAAAACAAAGAAGCTATTAAGTTGTCAAAGGAGGTGGTGGAGAAGATGATGCGGACACAAAAGCATTCAAGGTGTACCAACGAAGAAAGCGCCAACCACAAGCACCATCATTTTGGATAGGCGACTATTGAGGAGCTGAAGACCCTCCACATGTGATCAGACACATAGAAGACCCCACTCAGGGAAGACACATGTGAAGGAAGAAAGGAGGAAAAGACCGAAGGACTGAAGATTTCGGGCGTCCGACCACTGTCTTCGGGCGCTCGATCGAGCGCCCGACCATAGCCTTCGGGCGCCCGAACTTTGTCTTCCGAGCGCCCGAACCTCTTTGAAGGTTTTCGAACGACTTTAGGCGCCCAACCGAGCGCCCGAACTTTCCCGCACTTTTGCTAATTGCGCGTTTTTGCTTAGTTTTAGGGGTAGTTTAGTACTTTTATGTCTTTATTTGGTTATTTAAGAGGGCTAAAGCCCTAAACTCGAATTTAACTATTGATTATTGATTAATGAAAAGCCTCTTGGTGCTTCTCTCTCTCTCTATCCCTCATGGTGATGTTTCTTCTTCCTTGATCCCTCTTTCTTCTACTTGCTTCTTGTGCCCCTCCTATCCTTCTTCCAGGTAATTCTATCTTTCCTAATTTATTTGTTTCGCCAACCTCAATCCCCAAAATCTGATTTTGATCCTAAACCCTAAGCTTTTCAGATTTTTTTCAAATCCCTAATCCAAAATCCCTTGATTTCCTGGATTAGAGATTCCTTTTAATTGATTGGGTTATAGCCATGCAAGATCGGGAGGTTCCATCCCTCCCCGGATCCAACCATAGTGATACTTGAATCTCATACTTCATGGTTGTGGTGAGTGGCCCGTTCCATTGCATGTTCCTTGTGATCTTCTTAGTTCATGATGATTACTGCTAGATTTTATATTGTTATTGTTTTTTAATTCCGCTAATTTAATTGTGTTCATGAGCATGCATCATAATTAGGGCATCCTACATCAGAAGAGGTGAGTACACAACACACAACAAGAGACAATCCAATCAAATAGTTCCAACCTAGATGTCTAGCAATACCTCCAACCATTCAGTAAAAACAAAAAATCCCTTAGAAACATTCTATAAAAAATACATATAATAAGAATTTCTAGCAACATTTTAATCAGGCAGCTGAAAAATTAGCAAGGACTTTAACCACATAATGCAAAACTCTAAAAAAATCCAGCCGCAACCATGTCCTTCTCACGAATCATAAGTTAGTGAGGGGAAGGCCTCATGACTCTAAAAATAAAAAAATAAAAATAAAATGAAGAAGAATTAGAAGAAGAAGAAGAAGAAGAAGAAGAAGAAGAAGAAGAAGAATGTGGGGATTAAGGGACAAGGGTTAATAAGAAAATATTGTTATAAAGAGAAAGAAGGGTACCACCAGTTGTTCAAGCCATATTACGAAACAATGGGAGAGAGTGGTTGAGCTAAGACAAAGGAATGAGACGAATGTATCAAAAATCAGTTTGGTTTCTAATGATTAGTGGGAGGTCTACCAATAAATCTATTTTCCTACTTCGACAATTGATAAAGAAATATAATGAGAGGAGGATCTCCAAATGATCTCTAATGATTTAGAGAAAGCATAGGATAGGGTCTCCATAAAGTTAATTTGGTAGGTGTTAGGAAATAAAGAAGTTTCAAGAGGATATATTGACATGATTAAGGATAGGTATCAATGAGCGATAACAAATGTGAGGAGCACTATTGGAGAGACAAGTGAGTTCCCAATTACTGTAGGCTTGCACCAGGGATTGCATTCGGCCCATAGCTTTTTGCATTGGTTATGAAGTGTGTTCTTTGCAAATGATAGTCTTGATTGACGAAACGAGGGCGGTGTAAACACAAGGCTAGATTTATGGAGGGGTGCTCTAGAATCTAAAGGATATATGATTAGTCGAACTAAAATTGAGTACACAAGTGCAATTTTAGTAACAAGAGGAGTGGAAACGAGGAATTAGTTACGATTGCTAACCAAGAAGTTTCCTAAAATGAGCGCCTTCAATATCTTGGTTCGATAATTCACGAGAATGGTGAAATTGAGAAGGATGTTTCTCACAGAATTCAAGCTAGGTGGAAGAAATGGAGATGTGCCTCGGGAGTTTTATGTAATCTTCTTGTATCAATCAAACTATAGGGGAAATTTTATTGTATACCTATAAGATCCACCATGCTCTATGGAATGAGTATAGTTGAAATGAGGATGTTAAGTGGCAAGATGAGAAAGGATAGAATTAGAAATGAATGCATTTGAGGGAACTTACGAGTGGCGCCAATAGATGAGGGGAAGTTGGATGGTTTGGTCTTAAGCAACGAAGACCAAGAATCACGCTAGTTAGGAGTGATTTGGTACAAGTTGAAGGCTTTAAAAGGGCAACGAGAAGGCCCAAAAGGATGTGTAGTAAGAAAAGACTCGATGACCTCTGGTCTAATTGAAGGTATGGCCCTTGATAGAGCGGAATGGCAGAACAGGATTCATGCAGCCAACCCCAATTAATTGGATCCTTAGATGATGGTGATGATAGAACAAACGACAGGGTGGAGAAGAATTAGGACAAACAGTACCCATTCCACCCACTTTGGATTGGGTACCATCTGCTAAGGTGATGAATGAACTCAATATTGAAGGATCAACTAAGAAAAACCGGGTACCATCTGCTAAGGTGATGAATGAACTCAATATTGAAGGATCAACTAAGAAAAACCGTGGACTCACATGTGATAAAATTCAATGCCTTAGAATCAATGACCCATGGAGTAGAAGAGTGAAAAACTAAATACATTTTACCTAATGTCACATAAATAGCAATAGAGGAGGATGCAGCACCTGAGGTAGATAGATTTTTCAATAATTTGGAGAAACTCATCCTTGGTGAGATTAACCAAATCTCCAGATGTATTTTGTTGACTATTGGGGTGTAGAAACAGAGACAATAGAACAAAACCCACTACTTTCTTCTAAATGAGAGATTTCATTTACCCAAGCCAGCTTGCCATGTATGTCCCAATACCGCTCAATAGTGTGGTTTGTGATGTGAGCCCAAACTGAGTACACTATCGAGGTCCCCTACAACCTTTATCAAAACCTCTTTTGTCATCACAATCCCTCGACCTCCCCGATTCACTGAACCACCATGACTTGCGCCCCCGTTCACCCGATGACACAAGAGGTGACATATCATTAACTTAATTAGAGTGGACAATGGATACAATAGACGAACGTTGAAGATGTGCATATACCTCATTGAGCGATGATACATCCTTTTTGTTGAAGTGGGAAACTTTGTACTTACCGTATGTCTTTTTCTCATAGTTTATTGATATCAATTAGAGTGAGGGGTGAGATGGAGCTCTAATCTCAATTAACCCATAATTGTGGGATTTTACAAGGTATCAGAGTTCAGGTTTGCAAAACCCTAGCCTCCACTCCTCCTCCTCCGATCACCTTGTCATTCAGTAGCGGCCACCGCCGTATCCTCTTCCATCCTTCCCTACCACAGCCACCCATCATCACCGCCGAACCCATCACAGCTGGCCAAACTCATCATCACCGACAAACCCATCACTACAGGTCAAAACCACCTCGATCACCCATCTTTGTTCGCACCGCTCCGCCTTTCACCACTCTTCGTCATCTCTGTTTCAATCGAAAGCCTAGTTTCTTCTCTAGGTCACAACCCATCAGTCGTCGTCTTCTTTTTTTGCTCGCTGCATCCTTGTTTCTCCGATTGCAGCTCTACCCACATCATCACAAGCATCGTAGCCGAAACCCAACCCTATAATCTAACGCTGGCCATCTCTATTCAAGCCAAGACTCGACCACCCCTATGTTGCCGCACACAATAGCCGCCGCTGCTCGTCATCTCCACCTTTTTCGACACTGACACCATCATGAACCCTTCTTCCATTTTCCACCGCCATTGCAACCCCCTATTGCGAACCCTCCATCATCGCCGCCAACGTCCAGCGAAATTCCCACCCATGTCCAAATCGGTTGCCATCACTAACTCTGATCATCGACACTTGTTCAGTCCTCTCTGCCTCCGGCTTCCTCTCCTTTCCCCAACATTGGACCTCACCACCACCTCCATCCCTTGTCGTCGAGATTTCAATCCGAGTCAACTCAGTCACGACTTGCTGGTTGATTTCTCCATAATAATAATAATAATAATTTGCAACCAGTTTTTATTCATGACACACAAGGATGTTATGGCTAGCACGAGCATGGTTTTGAAGAATGAAATTTAACAAATAACTTCGATTAAATTGAAAGGGATATCAAATTTTCTACTGTGAGAGCGATTAGTCACGCTCTTCTTAAAATCCAGGAGGAAGCTTAAACAGTTGAAAAGGGATGGTCCTTCTGAGGATTCTGCGTCATATCTTTTAGTGGAGTGAGGATGACGCACAAGTCCAATTCGTTGTATGGGAGTATGAATGAAACATTGTATATCACTGTGATGTGTCATGAGACTGCTAAAAAAGTATGAGAGAAATCTGCAGCAGTTATACTCAACTGAGAAGAACATTCATTGCTTCTAACATTTTTCAAGAAATTTGTATGATGAGACACGGCAATAATCTCCAGGAGCATTGTGACCGGTTCAAAGGACTATTCGATGAATGGATTATGCGAGATCCGCAGATTGGTGATATTGCCTTGCAAAGACAGTGTAGAAAGGAGCTTGGTGTTGACTTATTTCTTACTACCTTGAGTCTATATCTTGCCAGGTGAGAGCTTAGATGCTAGGGGGTGATAATGTAACTTCCTTGACTGACGTATTTGCTCGTGTCCTCTGGGTATCTCCCCTATCTCATACTTCCTCCATATTGCATCTGGCGACGACCTTTGTGACAGCCTCTAGAGGCCAAGGCAGTAGAGGAGGATGAGGGGGGCGTGGTGTTGGACGTTGTTTATCTCTTGCAGATGTTGGACAACAACGCATCTGCAGTCACTACAAGAAAATAAACTACATCGTTAACAGATGTTGGTTACTTCATGCTTGATCCCTCAGGCATCTCTTGGCCAATCAGGCGATGTATTCAAAGGGTGGATCCTCTATTGATACTTCTACTAGCCCGACCTCTACAAAAGATTCGGTCACTATTACATTCTCTCGAGATTACTATGAAAGGATGATTGATAAACATCTGGCGACGATAGCTCCATCTACCTCCTCTATTACCTTGCTAACACAGGTAGTGCTTTTGTTGTATCCTCTGATTCCACCCCTTGGGTGATTTACTTAGGGGCCATAGACATATGACAGGTAAATACCATTTTCTTTCCCAGTTAGATACCTTAACTATCACGTTCCTCTGTTACCCTTACTAATGAATCCTTACCTAAGGTCCAAGGTAAGGTTGTCGCTCACCCTAATTTTGTTTTATCCTTGTCTTTAGTTCTTTAGTACCTAACTTGCCTCTTAACTTGATGTCTCTAAGCCAATTAACCAAAAAGCTAAATTGCTAAGTTACATTTTATCCTTCTCATTGTTTATTTCAAGAACTGCAGATGAGGATGATTGGTAGTGGTCATGAATCGCGTGAACTTTACTACTTTGATCCCAGGATTTCTAGAGTTGCACTTCATGCTAACGCATCACCTCTACAATGGCATAATCGGTTAGGTCACCCTTCTTTGGCGTCTTCAAAACTTCTAGTTCTTATCTTCAGTCAGTCCAATCAATTGCGAGGCATGTCAATTAGTCAAACATCATCATTCATCTTTTATTCCAAGACGTGATATTAGATGTTCAATTTCATTCTATTTCGTACACTCTAATGTGTGGGGTCCCATTAGGATCCCAAGTTTATATAACTTTTAGTATCTTATTACATTTATTGATGATTACTCACACATGACTTGCGTGTTTCTAATGAAAGACCGGTTTGAAGTTTTTGACACTATTTCATTGTTTCACCATGATGTTCAAAACCAATTCAATACTAATATATCAATATTTCACTCTAATAATGCACTAGAATATCTATCCACCTCCTCCTAGGCATACTTGGCTTCCTCTGGGATTTTACATCAGACTTCTTGTGCCTACACCCTGCAACAGAATGGGGTGGTTGAAAGGAAAAATCGACACTTGTTAGAGGTAGCCAAATCTATATTGACCCATATGCATGTTCCCAAACAGTTCTAGGGGTCTACTATTCTCATTGCATGTCACCTCATTAATCGATTGCCCTCTGTAGTGTTGCACAAGAAAACTACTTTTACCTTGTTTCTTGACTTAGCACATTTTCCATTATTGGCTCGTGTATTTGGGTGCACTTCCTTTGTTCATAAGTTTGGACCTGATAGCGACAAACTTGATGCCATACCGTAAAGTGTGTGTTTCTTGGATATTCTCATACCCAAAAGGAATATAAGTGTTACGACCCCATTACTCGTCATCTATATATGAGTACCGATATCACGTTCTTTGAGAACTCTCCCTACTTCATCCCTACTTTATTTCTTATTATTGATTAAGTCTGTTTTTTCATGCTTTTACTATGTCCCTGTCGTATGCATATGTATCCACGAATTACCATGATGTACTAGCACATTCTGGTTAGTGTAAGGCCATGGAGGATGAGATGGCTACTATGTACCAGATTCATAAGTGAGAATTAGCTGATTTGCCTGCTGGAAAAAGGGAAATGGGGTGTCGATAGGTTTACACTGTAACACCCCGAGATTTTCGACTCTCGTGGATTTCACGATGAGCTGAATTCCCGAGTGTTAACTGAAATACACCAAGAACAAAATCCTCTACATTCAATTAATCATTCGAACATTTAATACTCGTGCCTTCCAAGCACAATGACAGAAACAAATTAACTTATTCCATTGATTTCTATACCAAGTTATCAACAAAATATCCTTAAAAACACATCAAATAAAATATTCAATCCTTTTCTTCACCATGAAAGAATTATTATAATTTTGAAATAAATCAGGAAACTATCCTAAGAACGCATAAATAAGAAAAATCTTCATTAAGCCGCTCCGTTACGTCATCCGTCATCTGCTGCTAGAGCTGGGCACAAACCAAGCCAGCTCGAAAGCTCAGCTCGGATTGGTTTGAAAAAGCTCGGCTTCGATTGGTTCGAATGGAAGTTCAAACCAAACCAAGCCTTAGAGTCCAGCTTGTTTGAAAAGACAAACCAAGCTCAAACTAGGGCAGTACCGGCTCGACTCGGTTCGAAGCTCGATTTGATTCAGCTCAGCTTGATTCGGCTCGTAGATTGTAAGCACACTGTTTCCTATGGTGTGATCCACTTAAGCTTTGGATATGAATCCATTTTGGGATCATGTCCTAAAATGATCTGTAAAACAGATGGACAACATGGATAATGCATATACATGATGACATGGACAATACATAATACATATACATGAATGCACACTGTTTCCGTGCACTTGTAAAATTATGCTTGTGTACTTTTGTTTAGAAAATGCTTTTACATGTCTATTTTGAAGCTGCACTCCTTTGGAGGATGTCAAAAATCATATAGTAAGATACATTTGTACTTTTTTTTCTAACTTCTAAAATTCTTTTCTATTTAAATAAACAAGCAAAAAAAGAGCCGCCACTTGTTTGAACTCGGCCCAGCCCGCTTCGGTTTGAAATTTTCAACCAAACTGATACCAGCTTAAACTAGATTTTTTTGGAGCAAACCAAACTCGGGCCGCATGGATCAGCCCGAAATCCAAACCAAGCCGATCCACAAACTGATGTAGCACAAAAACAAGCCAAACACTAGGGCTAACTCGGCTCGGCCCGGATCATTGCCCACCTCTATCTGCTACCATGAGCCTTCGTACTCTTCGTCTTAGAGCTCGGTTCACTTACTGGATCTTCACCTGGATCATCTGGGATGTGTTTGGATAGCATTAATCGCTATCATAGTGAGGTATATCCCTCCAAGACAATCACGATTATAACAGACTAAACACAAGCAGGATGATAATATTAACCAACCAAAACAAACATGTAAATCTTATTAATGCAATGCATGAGATGCATGCTCTGGCTAAGGCACCCTAGCTAGAATCATAATACATGAAGCGGAAAACTCCCTATTACGACTTCATGCTAGCAACTAGTCACCAGAGGTTTTTAGACACACAAGCCCATAGTTTTTCCCGACCAAGTGAGAAGTGGGACGCTTATAGTCCAAATCTCACGAGACAGTGTACGGGAGAAGTAGGACGCTCTAGCCTATTCCCAATTCCGTATACCCACATGGAGCCAAGTGAATGCATGACTTTTGTTTCACGTTTATTTAAGTATTTTCGCATCCAACCATATTAAAGAGACTCAAGGGTCACTATGGGGAGTCACAAGCAACCCAGCATAGGCCGACAGCTCGGTCTTAGTGTCCATATTACCAACCCCGGCTCATGAGATAACATGTACGAATAATGTCCACTCGTTGCCCCATTTTACAATTCAATCAAGTCCCAAAGTAGCCATTGTTCTTCAACGTGGCCAACCAAAAGAAAACATACTTGTACAGCATATGAATCCATCTCAAATAGTATATAAACACAAGGATCCCTTGGCAACACTCAACGCACTCTCATAATCATGCCAAGACACTTTCCAACATGGACACCTCTCACGAGCTCCAACTCTTTCCATCGAGCAATTTTATCGATATGGGGCCAAGGGGTGTACATTAATGTAGCATTCACATAAAATTCTTGTACACATAATGTATGTATCATCATAAACATCATTAACACAAATAAAACACAAATCATGAAGAATCTATGCATGGCTCTCTCAAAAACATGGAAATAACCATACTTTCACAACCAAACATCCATACATGCAAATCACCAGATAATATAATGAAATTTCAGCACGCTAATCCCACGAGAATCAACGTATTATATAACTCAGCAACACAAATCCAATCGATACGGTCTATGTTAAGAGAAACCTAGAAAAAACATGTTGATATCGATGAATGGCTTGAAGGGAGATCCACACCTTAGGATTGATCAAAACCATACAATTATAGGGCTGGTATTCTTGCTGGAGAATGAAAGAAAACTCCCTCCTCTCTCTCTCTCTCTCTCTCTCTCTCTCTCTCTCTCAAAACGTGCATGGAGGTTTCTCTGGCTGAGAGGGGTCTAAATAAGGTGTGTAGGACCAGATTTAGGATTTGGAGAAGCCACACATGGCTGCACATGCATGGTTGTGACAATAAGTGGATATTTGAGAAATTTCAGCTAGATTTGGAATGCGTACACACGACGGATGGCAGAGTGGTTTTGTATGTGGGGTACGAGGCGTATGAGCTACAAAATGGACATGAGGGATCCTGAGATGGGGTCCACACACGGATGAACGGTCCTCGTGCAAAGTAAGGAAGAGAGAATGAAAATGGCAACTTTTAAACGAAGGGTTTATCGAACGATCAAACACCACTAGAGGGTTTAGATGGGTCCAATTAGGCATGTGGGGTCCACATATACAAGGTCTAATCTCGTTTGGTCTGTGGTTTGCACGGTGGAAGGATTTGGAGAAGGATTCTTCTCAACAATGGAAATTTTCGTTTTCATTGCAAAAGATCACGTTGGCTAGCAAGGAGGGACTTTATAGATCCTGTAGACAAAATCCTAGCTGCCCATGCAAGGCAGATAGCCCAGATGAAGTGTTCAAGAGTGATATGGCTTAAATCAATGGTTTGGATCAGATTGTACGGTTGATGGGTGGACATAAGATCTCATGGGCATGGGTTTAAGAAGGCCACAAGGAGAATAGACGGTTCAAATCACTCATATGAGACCCACATGGGGTGCACCAGAGGTGGCAGCCAGACAAGCATGGAGAAAAAGGAAATTTCCATTTTTTTTTATCGTGAGATGTCGTGCACTTTTTCGTGCACGCGATGCACGTGGGTCCCACCATGATGATTGTGAGAAATCCAGTCCGTCCATTAGGTTGTTAAGGTTATTCTATCAAAAATGGGTCAATTCCGAGTTCAAGTGGGCCATCTAAAGGCTAATTTCTGATTTGGCCATTTGTAGGATGATCGGAAGGCTGAAAATTGACATGTACGCCTAAGATGTGCTCAGAAACTTAAGTTTAAAGTTTTGCGTCATTATGATTGCGGGAACCTATCGTACTTAAAAATGGCAGTTAAACTTAAGTTTAATTAATGGCATTTTCATAATTATCGGAAAATGCGAGTTTCACGAAATCTAACATTTCTATGTCATCCATGCCCATCATTCTAAGCAACTTTTGTAAAAGGTCCCCTATCGTATCTCCTACAGATGTCCCACAATTTGCAAATCAAAATAAATTTACGATATTTAATCAAAATAAAATAGAAATAAAATTCCAAAAAATTTTAAATAAATTTCGAAAATCTGGGGCGTTACATACACCATCAAAGTTTCACCTAGATGAATCCATTGAGTGGCTGAAAGCCCATTTGGTTGTTAAAAGCTACACACAAACCTAGGAACTTGACTATGAGGAGACGTTTTCTCCTGTGGCCAAACTATACTCTATTCGAGTATTGATTTCTATTGCAGCTACCAAGGATTGGTCACTTTATCAGCCAAATGTTAGAATGCATTCTTTTATGCAAACTTAGCTATGGAAGTCTGCATGGAGCAACCTCCTGGATTTGTTGCTCGGGGGGAGATTGGGAGAGTATGTAGACTTCGAAAAGCAATTTACGACTTAAGTCTCTAAGAACATGGTTTAGTGCTACTGACTTATGGCATCTATCGGAGTAAGGTTGATCACTCAGTTTTCCTAAAGCACAGTGATAAGGGTATATGACAGCATTGGTTGTATATGTCGATGATATCGTCATTACTGAGAGTGACACATCTAGCATCTTAGAACTCAAGAAGCATTTTTAGACAAAGGATTTGGGGTTGCTTCAGTGCTTCTCGGGCATTGAGGTCGTTACATCAAAGTTTGTGATTAATCTTTCCCAGAGGAAGTATGTTCTTGATTTGTTGGAGGACGTTGTCTTGCTTGGGGGTAGACTGATTGATATACCTATGGAAACTAATGAGAAGTTATTGGATGACCAATGAGAGTTGTTTAATGACCTGGGTAGATGCAGAAGGATGGTTGGCAAGCCGATATATCTTATAGTCACTCGACCAGATATTTCATTTGCCATTAACATTGTATGTAGATGTATGCACCAGCTAAGAGTTCCACATTGGGAGGCATTTCTCAGAATTCTTAAATACCCAAATAAAGTACCTGGCTAGGGTATCTTATATCGAGCTAATGGTCGTCTTCAGTTTGAGGCATTTGATGATGCTAATTGGGTAGGATCCGTCACTAATATGCTGTCTACTTTAGAATATTGTACTTTTGTTGGGGGCAATTTCGTCACCTAGAAGAGTAAGAAGCAGAATGTGGTGGCCCGTTCCAGTGCAAAGGCCAAGTACAGAGTCATGGGTCATGCTATTTATGAGTTGTTATGGCTCGAATCCTTATTACAGGATCTCTAGTTGTTTTCAAGTGGTCCTCTGATACTTTATTACTATAATCAAGCAGCAGCCCATGTCGTAAATAATCCAGTCATCCATGAGAGGACTAAGCACATTGAAGTTGACTGTCTGCTTCCAAGGAGATTACCACATCGGGGAGGTTGTCTACATTGATGAGGAATCTGAAAAAGCCGAGGAAATTGGGGGGGGGGACTTCTCGTAAGGAAGAAGAGGTTGGGAAAAACTCCTACAACGAACGCGGTTGTAGAGGGGGAAGACCGATTGATCCTTATAGTGGAGGAGCAGAAAAGGAATCGCATTCCCAGATAGGGCAAAGTATTGGAGAGAAAGGAGAAGGTGTCTCTGCAAGGGCACATCTCTGGGAGCAGGACGAGGGAAGACGGTACTCTGATTCCCTTCTCCAGGGGAGTACCATTTCAGGAGAGGGCGACGTGCCGAGATAGTATTGGCGAGGAGAGGGTACGTGGCTCGCCCTTGTTGGACAACGTTTGTCCCTTTTCTCGGTACAACACGGGACCAAGTGGTGGTGGTGAAGCTCTTAACCAGCTAGCTACGGCTCCTGAGCCTAGCTTACCTCCAATCGATGCGGGGACGCGTGGCTCCAAGGCACAAGATCGGGCGACGACGTGTCACAAGCAGAGTCTATCTCTTCAAACCATCGCTCCGACGGCCAACACGTTGCATCTACCCCAACAATTTTCGCTCAATGCAGGACGCGTGGCATCCTGTACGTTTGGGGCTTCCTCGGACAGATGGAGATATTTCAGCAAGCGAGCCATCGTTTTCAGACACATGTTAGGTTGAGAGAGAGACCGTTTCAGTCGATGGGCGACTGGATCTAATTGGATTTGACGACTCAAATAGATTGGCGCTTGAAGAGCCGAACCCGATTCACGAGAACCCGGAAAGAAATACGTTGGAGGATACGATTGGAAAGGAGTTTGAAGACCCGAATCATGTGGCACTGTTTATATCCCCCACATGTGCAAATAATTTTCTCTCCAGCACGTGGCATAAGTAGCCACACGTGGGATGCGAGTGCTCTTAACCGACCGTTCGTACAGCCCTTTTAGTTACAAGAAGTTTTTCGGCTTCCAGTGAAGACACAGATAATTAAAGGCGATAAAACGCTTCTGCAGATAATAGCAGCAGGCACATGTGGATCGGAAGCAACTTTTACAAAAGCGGACCTTGAGGAAGATGGTCTCAAAGATCCGAACGATTTTCCCTTCCAAGATGATCAGAGCAGTGAATCTATTGATCGTTGGGCAAATGCAAATGATACGGGGGAGCAAGATACAGAGGCTATGTTGGAAAAGGCTATTGTCATCACGCCACTCCGCTCTACGAACGTCGAACTACAAGCTGAAGAAAATTCGATGGTTGTGAAGGATGGTGGGAGTTCAGCCCAACTGGTTAGTGAAGAAAGTCTCTCTCAAGAACAATTACAACAATCAAAAGATCTTCTCCACAGAGTGGGGGGTATGGTCGGTATGTCATTCAGGGCAAGAGGTGAAGATGTGAAGGACTTCCATCAGTACGTCAGGAACAAAGCGGTAGAGAGGCATATGGAGCTTCAAAACATGAAATGCAAAAAGTCACCTAGGGGATGGAGGGAAATTCTCAATCTCGAGAGCTCCATCAACTACGATTCCGCAAGAAGGGTAGGTGCAAATAAAAGGGGAAGATCGAGGAAAGCTAGTGAACAATGATAGTGCTATCTTGGAATGTGCGGGGTTTGGGTTCTAAGTCAAAAGAGCCCTGGTTAAGAAAGTTTGCTCCAAGGCACAGGCGGATATTATAGCGATGCAAGAAACGAAAATAAAGGCAATAAATAAAGGTATGTTGGATTCTATATGGGGTTTAAATAATAAAGAATGGGTGTCAGTTGATTCTGTAGGGGCAACGGGGGGGGATTTTGGTGGCATAGAATGCGGATCTATGGAAGTGCGGCGAATCTTTTCCGAGTTCCTTCTCTCTTTCTGTCCTCCTGTGCAACATAGCTTCCAATCATCAGTGGGTTTTCACCGCAGTATACGGGCCCTGTTCCAGCAGCTCTCAGCAACATTTTTGTGTCAAGTTAGATTCCGTTAGGCAAAAATGGGATTTCCCCCGGTGCGTAGGGGGAGATTTCAAAATAGTTCGATTTGTGCATGAGAAATCAAGTGGGGGAAAGGTGACCGGCATAATGACAAGTTTTGCAGATTGGGGTCTTGTCACCACACATCGAGTCAAGAGCAACTTTAGCCTCCTCTTCCTAAACCGACGCTTCAAGTGAAGAAGAATTTGTTGAAGACAGTTTATGCAATTCTTAAAGTTCTCCAACCATAGCCTCTCGTTGTTCATGAGATAGTAACTTTCTGTCAAAATGAACTATAGATTCACAAATCTTGCTCTCATCCGAAGTCCTCGAATCGTTCACAACCCAACTAGATATTATCTTTCCTCGAGCTCGACGCTAGCTCTACAATGGAAGAAATGAGTATTTTTGTCCCCTTCTTTGAGCCACACAACCCAAGATCTTTGACGCCATCGAATGTCCTCTTCTTTAGACCGATTTTCATTAACGCTGCCCTCCTATCCCTATCCTCCATTGACAAGCCATTGCCCTCTAACAAATCTAATTATGAATCGCTAGTGCCAGGCACATCTTTCGTCCACAGATTAATCTTATCTTTCAGAAGCTTTAATTTTCTACTAATCCTAAAGCCGAGATATCCTTCAACCACAAAAGAGGACAACCACTCAACTATTAGCTGATCAAAATCTTCAATTACCAACCAAGCTATCTCGAATCTAAACAGTCTTGGACCCCAATCCCCTTTATCTACCTCGAGCGGCCTTTAATACTGTAGATTTGATTTCTAAACATCATTTCATAATACGCATAAGTCAGCATGATCATAACCATCCATAAAAACATTATAGGTAATTCATACATTAATTTGGTGTCTTACCAATTAAGAAGTATGAAAAAAAAAAAAAAAAAAAAACTACATGATTTAACGTTGAAGAGAATATATATCATTTAATCTCTTATGGAGAACAAAGAAAATAATTTACCATTTCTAAACGATTCTTAAAGCCCCAACAATTTAGAAGCATAAAATGAAAGCTAAGTGAAGCTTAAAATAGAAGAGAACAAGTATAATTTGAATCATAAATCGTAGGATTCATATAAAAAGGGATTCAAGGTTGGGATTCAAATCGTTTTGCTTAAGATTCAACTAAAATCGTATATCGTAAATCGTAGGATTTTGACAACATGGTTTCTCAGTAAACCGTGCTGCCCAACCAAAGGATATTTTTCAAGAAAATCCGTGGAAACTAAAAATCTGTCAAGATGCGATAAAATGGCATTTTCTTGGCTGTTTAACCACATGAATTTAGTCCCCTCAAAAGGAAGGTCAACCAAATCATGTCGGGCCACCCATTCAGAAAAGTCTTTCATACTTCATGTAACATGTCGACCCTTAGACTTTTTGTGAATAAATCAAACAACGCTGAAGTCACCGCTGACACACCAAGGAAATTCCCATTTCTATCTAAAGCTGTCCAATTCCAACCAAAACTGATCTCTTAAGTTGTAAGAACGAGGGCTATAAACTGCTGTAAAAATCCATTGGAACCTACAAGCAATATCCCTCAGCAAAACCAAAAAAAAAAAACTCCAGAGAAAGAATGTACTTTCCTCCCAATTTCAAGAGTTCCACACCAATATAGCCCCCACTTTATGAAACAACTTGGATCTTGCATGCATGTATGTGACAAGTTGTCATGTGCCCTGCATGCTGCATCTTCAATATCTCGCATGAATTAACCAAGCATTTTTCTATGATTCTTTATCCCTCTTTTTTGAGCGATGAAAATAGATACAACATGAAAGGAAGTGATGAAAAAGGAAAAGTGACAAGTGGTGTATCATATATCGGCAAGATATTATCGACATTATTAGTATTGCCACGTTAGTGATACCGAAACTATTGGCAGTTTAAAACTTTCCAAATATTGCAGATAATTTGCGATATCATCTATATTAGCAATTTTTTGAGAAGACTCCCTTATAAAAGTTCTTCGATATTAATAATACCATCGATAATATCCTCGGTGTTAATGATAATATCCTTGATACTAAGGAAACATCCGTAAATGAGTGAAAATTGACAAAGAATTTAATTTTTTCCAAAAACCCAAAAAATCTCCTTTTTTAGATTTTTTTTATTTTTTTTTATTTTGTTCCTTACTGCATGTTTGGATTCAATGAAATGGTGGGAAAGGAAACAAAATTTCTTAAGAAACCATCTTTCCGTCATTTGTAAACACCAAAACGACAAGGAATTTTAATTTCCCACATAGCCGATTTTCCTTCAAAATCATCTTTTTATTTTCTCACCAAAACCCTTAAGATAGTACGTTTCCTTTCCTACATTTTCAAGGTTGCGCATTAGGTGCGGCCCTCCGTCTCCCCGAGACGGTGTAGTCCTTACCATGGGCCCACCTCATGTATGTATCCTATATCAACACCGTCCATCCATTTTTCAATATCATTTTAGTGCACAAACCCAAAAATGAAGTAGATCTAAACCTCAAGTGGACCATACTATAAGAAACAATGGTGATTGATCACCTCGCTGTTAAAAACTTCCTAGGGCCCACTTGAATGTTTATTTTGCATCCAAATTGTTGTTAAGATCACGTAACCTTGGATGAAAATAAAAAACAAATATCACCATGATCCAAAACTTTTGTGGCCCAAAAGAAGTTTTTAATAATCAGCTACCATGGTATCCTATTGTATAGTCCACCTAAGATTTGGTCCTATTTCATATTTGAGATCATGCCCTAAAATGATATGAAAAACATATGGACGGCATGGATATAGAATAATATCAAGGTGGGCCCCACAGTAAAGGCTGCATTGTCATGGGTGAGGCCTAATCCGCTCCCATTAGTTGGCGACACCTCGGTATGCACGGGTATAGGTGGGTGTTGAAAAAGCTGTGAGCCATCATATTTATGTGTTTTATCTTTGTCGTCCATTCCTTTAGGGCCAAAAAAGTTTTGGATCAAGCTGATGTTTCTATTTACCCTTCTTACATTTCTGTGTGACCTAATCAACAAGTTGGATGGCAACTAAACATTACAGTGCCCTAGAAAGTTTTTAATGGTGAGCGTTCAACCACCATTGTTTCCCCTAGAATGGTTCACCTAGGATTTGGATATACTTTATTTTTGTGCTAATGCCCTAAAATGAGTTGGAAAAATGGATGGACGACATGGATAAAACATATGCATTATGGTGGGACCCACACATCTTTTCCAACACTCACAGTACCTATTTGGCATGGAAGGGTCACTGCCGTATCAGACTAAAATAGGGAGTGGATTATGTGCAGCTCTGGCCTCACCCAAGGTGTTGCGGCCCTCACCATTTGGGCCCACCTGGATGTATGCATTCTACATCCATGACGTCCATCTATTTTCCCAGATCATTTTAGGACATGGGCATAAAAAAATCAGCGCGATCCAAAACTTAAGAGGGCCTGTTCATATAGGAAATTACATAAACGGGATGAACATAGGTTTGCATGTACATATCAAATATTCTAAGCTGTTAATCAAGCACCCTTAGTAGGGCTCGTATTGCCTCTTAAATATTTTAAGACAAAAAGTTACCAAGTTATAAATTAAAAAATTTCTTAAGAAAATTTTATTTTGCCAAATATTTGAAAACATACTTCAATTTTCTCGAGAAAATGTTGTTAATAAACAAACATGAGAAATATTATTTCATTTCCTACACTTTCATAGAAATAAGGTTTCCCCGAAAATATAATTTCCTTTCCCACCCTTTCTGCAAATCCAAACAGGCCCTTAGGGGATTTTGATCACTCTTGGTTTATATTAAATCACTTTGAATTTGGGGAGAAATCTCAACTCAAAATGAAGATGGTCCGGAACTCAATGGTGACCAAAATTCCATAAAATAATTATTTTTTAAATGTTAGCATGGATTGGTGAGAAATGGGGGAAATTGGTGAAATCCTAATTTTCCATTTTTATGTTGGAAAATGTGTTTTTCATTATTAATTAATGTGAAAATTTTAATATTAATGAGTGTTGGCTAATCTATTGATTGGCTACAAACTTTATATATTTATTTTATACTAATTTTTTCTACAACACAAGGTTAGGCTACTATAAAATGGAAACTTATTATGTATAATTATTTTTGGCAATTTTTTTTTTAGAAGAGAACAATAGTATTCAGAAACCGCAAAAGCGGAAAAGAATACACTGCTAGAACTACACAAAAGATAAGTAGCAAGAGCTGCCTACATAACAGGAGCCCATTCCAACAAAGAATTGATAATCTTCCAAATCAACCCATCGACCGAAGAGTGTTTGTCCCGAAAGCAGCGGTCATTCCGCTCCTTCCATAATATCCAAAAAACCGCCATAATGAGCAAGCTCCACGCTTTCTTCCCTCCTTTGGACCCTCCAGCACCTTGCCATGCCCACAACAGCACATCTACCGTCTTCGGCATCACCTAGGCCGCTTGCATGGCGGAAAAGAAGAACTCCCAAACTGTCCTAGCAATCGGGCAATGAATAAACAAGTGGTCAATTTACTCCACATCCTGCATACATATCAAGCAGATATTCGACAAGATTAGAGATCTTCGTTGCAAATTATCAATCATAAGAACTCTTTTTCTACCCACAAACCATGCAAAGACCACCACTCTAGGAGGGGCCCCATAAAACCAATGATGAAATGGGTGGAGGGGGCAGGGAAGGGGTCTTAAGGCATTAATCACGTCAAACATGGAGCGGATTGTAAAAATTCCAGAAGGATGAGCCCTCCACACAAGATGGTCCTCCTCTCGATCTCATTCAAGTCTCTTCGACAGGGAGGACTCCACACGACCACACTTCCCACGATGGAGAAACATCTGGCAATAGTAATAAGGTGGTCAGAGGCTAGAAGAGCCAATCGAGGGAAAACCTCCTGAAGCGCCTCCTCACCACACAAAATATCCACCCAAAATCTGATACGCTCCCTATTTCCGAGAGCATGCGTGACCCCACCTCGAAGCAGATGATCGGTTGTCGCAATTCCTTTCCACATACCCGAAGCCCGATATAAAGAGGATCGCCGAACAAACAATCCGCCATCACTCGCCCCATATTTATTGACCAGAAGTTCCCTCCACATCCTTCCGTGCTCTGTGCCAGATCGCCAATGCCATTTTGCCAGAAGTGCTTGGTTCATACCGTTCAAACTTTTTATCCCCACACCACCCTCCCTCACAGGTCTACACACCTCCTCCCACTTGAGAAGATTGAACTTATTTCCCCCATTGGCCCCTTTCCAAAAGAAATCCCGCCTCATCTTTTCTAATTTTTCGAGCACCTCAGACGAGCATTTGAATAGCGACATATTATATGTCGGCATGTTCGACAAGGCCGCTTTAATGAGCGTCAATCTTCCCCCATAAGAAATGTATCTCCGCTGCCATGTGGATAGCTTCCTCCCGATCCTTTCCGCAACTCTATCCCATAAATGAATCGACGTCTTTCCAATACACAACGGAAGCCCTAGATATGTAGAAGGAAACGAACCCGTCATGCATCCGAAAACTCTAGCAAGAAGAGAAAGATCATCCTTCGCCACGTGAATCCCAAGCATCTCTGTTTTATCAACGTACTTTTAACCCAGACACTGCTTCCAAAGAAATGATTACTTTTCGCAGATTGTCCACAACATCCACATCCGCATCGCAGAAAATTAAAGTGTCGTCAGTGTACTGCAAATGAGTAATTGTGCAACCATCATCCGCCGCACAAAAACCTCTGACAAGGTTTGCGGTCTCGGCCTTGAGCATCATCTTGCTAAAGGCCTCCCCAACAATGACAAAGAGATAGGGGGACACTTTGAAAAAACCATGTGGGGAGCCATTGATCATTACCGAAAAGGAAGCTATCTGAATACATGCCATAATCCAATTCCTCCACTTGATGCCAAAGCCCAACCGAAGCATCATATAGTCCAAAAAGCCCCAATCGACGTGGTCATAAGCCTTCTCCATATCCAACTTGCAAACCAACCTGGACATTCGCTGCCTATGTCTAGAGTCGATACATTCGTGCGCGATTAAGGTGCTGTCCAAAATCTGTCTTCCAAGCACAAAAGACCCTTGATTTTTCGCGATGACCTTAGAGAGAACTCCATTAACGCAAGTAATTTCGCAAGAATCTTGTACAACCCCCCAATCAGGTTGATCAGCTAAAAATCCTTCATCTGCTCCACACAATCCGTCTTTGGAATGAGGACTATGAAGGAGGCCCCCATCTCCACAGACAATCTACTACGCTCATGGAACTCGACCACGAAGTTCATAACATCCTGGTTGAGAACCTTCCAAAAAAGCTTAAAAGAAAGCCATGGGAAAACCATTTGAACCCGAAGCTTTGTCCCCACCCATCGAATCCAACACCGACTTAACCTCTTCAAAGGTTGTGGCTTCGAGCTCAAAAATACAATCAAAATCCAAATTATCGAGATGCGATCTATTCCATCTATCCACGGAAAGCAAAGAACTATAGTATGAAATAATCGCATCACAGATTTTCTCCTTGTCGGAAGTTCCTTCACCATTAATAACCAAGTTGGTAATCTGATTGGATCTCGTTTTTATCCCCCTCCTTGAGCCACACTTGTCTTAATCTTTGCCGCCATTTGATTTCATCTTCCTTAACTTTAGAAGCATAAGATTGAGAAAGAGCGTCCCTTTTGATCCTACCTTCCTCCGCCAAGCTTCCCGCTTCTTCCAAAAGATCAAGCTCCTGAATTCCTACAAGTATAGACATGTGTCTTTTAACATCACCTAAAGTTTCATTGAAAATTTTCACCTTTTTTCCCAATGTTTCCCTTAAACAATGATATTTTTCTGAGTATCAACAATGCCGATACATGTTTCCGTATCCCCGTTCATCGATACATGTAAATACCAATACTCTGAACACTAGTCACAAGGCTCAAAACTTTTCTCCCTATTGTTGTGCAAAAAGACTATAGGAAAGATGATGCAACTGGGATGGAAATCAAACCATCCGAGGAAAATTTGAAATTTATGAACCACTTTCTAAAACCAAAATTTTGCAAGTGACAACCTCTAGATGGACAGTAAAGTCAACATTAGATAACACAAGTTACACAATAAATGTGAATAATCCTCTGTGCCTAATGTGATGGGTGAGAGCAACACATGCTCAAAAGAGAGAGCAACACTAAGGTTTTGAATCATTGTATCAGTGGGCGTATACTACTGGTCGGGCCCAAAAGGGATACAATACAAGGTGCACCAGACTGTATCAGATCCATATTGGAAGACATAGGCCCGTATTGGCCAAAAACGTTTTGGCACAAAATACTAAAAAATATAGGGAGAAAAGGTAAAATGTAAACCATCAAAATCAATCATTTTTTGTGTGTTTTTAACATGCATTCAATGATGTAACAGACCATTCTTTGTGTGTTTTTAACATGCATTCAATGATGTAACAGACCATTCAGTGTGTTTTTAACATGCATTCAATTATGTATTAAACCATTCTTTGATAAGAATGTATTCTGTTAGCTTGAACTGTTAAAAGTCAACCAAGCATGATTTGTGTTTGCATACAACTACACCAAAAAGAAGACGGAAAAAAAAGGTGATGGTTTATACCTTCTTTTAAGCATCATTATCTTCTTCTCTTTTCCTTCTTTTTTTTTTTTTCCCTTTTTCCCCTTTTTAAGGATAATTAGATCATTTAATTAAGAAACTACTCGGCAATTGATGAGACAGCAAAAAACGAAAGAAAAAAAAAGAGAGAAAAAAAAGAAAAAAGAAAACAGTTATAGGGAACCAACACTACAGACCTAATACAAAAAAAGCAACATAGCTTTTAATAAATCCCTCTTAATTTTCCAAACAACTTCTTCCCAAGGCCCTGCTTTGTTACAAAAGCATCGAGCGTTACGCTCACCCCAAATATTCCAAAAAAGTTGTAAGCAAAGACGGGTGCTACAGAACAAGCCTCTCCTTAATAAGTCGGATGCCATGCCATCCAGAATACTTGGTCTTTCGATTGAGGCATCACCCAATCGATGCCAAACAACTTCAGCAAATACGACCACACCTGACACACAAAAGGGCAATGTAAGAATAAGTGGTTGATCGACTCTACGTCATCCTTAAAAAGAAGGCAAATGTTGGGAAGAATCATGGCCCGCTTCTAAAGATTGTCGATAGTTAGGATGCGCTTCCTTCCTACCAACCAAGCAAAGGAAGCCACTTTTGGCTTTTGGGGAGGGGGATCACTTTACGAACTTTTTTTTTTTTTTTTGGAAAGATGCACTCTACAAACGTAAAGCATGAAAAAACTCACGTTCTCTGGCATTAACCCCCAACCCAAGTCATGGAATAGAAAGACTTGACTGAAAACTTGTCGGATAGGGAGAAACTCAAAACCAAAAAATGTGGAGAAGCAATGGAGGGATGGAAATGATGAAGCTACTCCAATAACACACACACACACACACCCAGGTTGGAGGAGAACTAGCCAGGAACAAATTCCTGAGGGGGACAAGCTAGCCAATGATGGAAAGTCTGAATACCATCACCTAAGGAAAAAGATCAACCTAGGCTTGACCAAAGGAGCGACCGAATTGATGGACTTTAAGATTCCGGAAGCACGATAGTATGAAGACTTCTTGACCTCCCAAGCCCCCTTTTTTATGCCATATTTGGATGCAATGACTTCCCTCCATAACTTTGCTTCTTCAATTTTGAATCTCCAATGCCACTTGTCGATAAGCAAGACATTCATGGCTTCGATATCTTTGATACTAGCACTGCCCTCGGCTATTGCCTTGTAAACTTCTTCCCACTTGAGTAAATGGAATTTATGTTTGTCTTTAGGCCCTTTCCATAGAAAATCCCTCCTCAATTTCTCAAGCCTATACAAAACGGATTTCGAACATTGATACAAGGACAAAATATATAGGGAGATTGGAGGCCTCCTTGATAAGTATAATACTGATTGGGACATCATACATCCGCCATTACGCACGTATCAAAGGAAGAGGTAGGCCCCACTCTCTTTGTGGCTGGACGTGTAGCAGGACCAAAGGAGGAGCACCGTTCAGGGGGCTGATTTTCCCCTAGACACTTTTAGGTGTCTTCCGGCCTGACGAGGCAAATCAGGTCACCGACGGGCCGGACTGGGCCACAGGCGAGCCGACAGGCCCATCTCTTTTTTTTTTAGACATTTTTTTATTTTTATTCTGTTTGGAGAGGGCTTTAGTGCACTTTTTCTTATTATGAGATATATACTCTTGTAAACCCTTATTTTCTTATCTTAATGAATGTTAATGAGATTATTAGGTGTTTTATTCTCTCTTCTTTCCCCATTTCCATGAGATTGTGGTGTGTAGGAGAAAACAAAGTGTGAAGCCTTACCTCCATTAGAGAGTTTGCTACGTGGTATGAAGCCACCCTAGAACTTCCTAGGTACTCTCTCTCTCTCTCTCTCTCTCTCTCTCTCTCTCTCTCTCTCTCTCTTCTTCTTCTTCTTCTTCTTCTTCTTCTTCTTCTTCTCTCCTCTTTTCTTCCCCAAACCTCACCTCAACCAACATCTAAACCTTACCCCAAACCACCTCCATTGACAATCCAAGCCATCCATCCATCGCACACCCCACACGTACGCACGCACGTGTGCGCGCACGCTTACACGTGTGAACCTAATCTCTCTTCTCCCCTTTGATTTCCCTATTCTAATACCTTCACCCTCATCTAAACCCAATCTCCTATCCCCTCTAAAAAAATCTCATACCCTAAATCCTCAAATTTCCCCATCCAAGTGAAGCCCACAAAACCCTAAATCCCAAATCACCCATCCAAACCCGAATCCCTCTTAGATCCAGAATAATCCCATTGAACCAAAGCCTATACCTATGTCATAGATGGGATTTCTCAATCTCATAGATCCTATTTAGATTAAAATCTCAATAGTTCCCCTTCCGGAGCCATCAACGACCTACCCGCATGATTTTCACTTGATATGCCTTAATTTACATGTAATAGTAGTTGATTTTAATATATATTGTTTATTTTAATCTGATTTTATGATTCATCATGTATCCATAGCACATTTCATCATGTCATGCATCAAATACACCCCGCCAAGGACAAGTGCCTCCCTTTCCACTCAGATAGCTTCCATTCAAATCATTCTATCACCCTGCTCCACAAATGCTTAGGAGGTTTACCTAAACACAATGAAAGACCCAAGTACGTCGATGGAAAGGAACCAACTCCACATAGAACAGGTTCGCAAAGGCAAATATCTCTTCCTTGGTGAGCCCAATGCCGAGCATCTCACTCTTCCTGACATTGATTTTTAGCCCTAATACCTCTTCGAAGCACCTGAAAATCTCCCTCAAGTTGTCAACCATGGCTACATAACATCACAAAATAATAGTGTCATCCGCAACTTGAAGGTGAGAACTCTTCACCACATTTGAAGCCCCCACAAAAGCCAAAAAAGAGTCCCACCTCTTAGCCTTTAGATACCATGCCACTAAGAGCTTCCACAACCACTATGAATAAATAGGGCAGAGCGGATCCCCTTGCCTTAGACCCTACGAGACTTTAAAATACCCCTTAGGAGAGCCATTCACCAAGACCAAAAAAGAGGCCGAAGAAACACATTCATGCATCCAACTAATCCATTTATCTCCACAACCTAACCTTTTTAACATATAGTTAAAGAAACCCAATTCAACATGATCGTACGCCTTTTCAATATCCAATTTACCCACATCATCTTTTCTGCCTTCCTTGCGTCTTAGGTCGATGCATCCATGGGCTAGCAATGCACTATCTAAAATTTTCCCATCCACTACAAAAGTGCCTTGATTTTCTGATATAACCAATGGTAACACCAACTTGAATCTATTAGCTAAAACCTTCACCAGGATCTTGTAGGGACTTTCCAATTAGACTAACAGGTTGAAAGTTAAAAAGCAATTATGCTCCTTTTTATGGAATTAGAGCCATGAATGAGGCACCTACCTTTTCACAAAACTCTTGAACAAAGTCCACTACCACCTTCTCCATCGTCTCCCAGAAAACTTTGAAGAGTGCAATGATCGGGCCCTGAAGCCTTCTCTCTCCCCAACAACTCAATGGTGCACTTTCTTCTAGAATTGGTTTCTCGAGAGATTCCATGTCCGCCTCCAAAATGCGATGAAACGGCAAATATCTAGCAATGGACGCCAGCCATCGTCACTAGCTAATAATTTCAAATTGAACTAAACAACAATAGAGCAAGACTTGATCTTATTCTTCTAAACTATGGCAATCCACCAAAATGTTACTAATCTGATTGGTTCTAGCCCGGGCGCTAGCAATGCCATGAAAAATGGAGGTGTTCTTGTCGCCTTCTTTGAGCCACAATGCTCTCGATTTCTGCCTTCACATGATTTCCTCTTCCTTGAAATACTTAGAATACTACACCGATAGGAGCAACCGCCTATTCCAGTCTTCTAGAGATAGTTCAGCACCTTCTTCCTTAATATCAATCTCATTAAGCTCACTAAGAATACTTTCAACCATTGCAACTCTATTTGAAGAAGAAGAAGCAGAAGAAGAAAGAACTCCTTCAATTTAGATAATTTCATCTTGAGAAGTTTGATCATCTTGGCCAATCGAAAGCCTGTCGTGCCTAAAATAGAGAAGGATTGCCACTAGGTTCTAACAAGATCAGCAAAATTATCCACTTCCAACCATGCGAGTTCAAAACACAAGGGTTTGGGCCCCCAACTGTCCTACTCAAATTCCAACAAAACTGGTCGATGATACAAAACTGCCCCTTTCTCCTTTTTTTCCCCTTTGTTTCTTACCAAAACCCGCAAATCCCCCTTCTCAAAACCCCAAATCTAAAACCCTAATTTCTCGCAATTTCTTCCAATCCCAAACCCTAGATTTTCGAATACCCCAAATCCAACCATCCAAACCCTAATTCCCTCCAATCCAAGCCTAATCCTTATTCCTAGATTACTTCCAAAATTCCGTAACCACCCTATAACAACCGGTCAGCCCTATACCTTTTAATTTCCTTAAATTGGCACATGTTTTATACATGAATGCGGATGAACCCTATGTTAGATGGGAGTCCTACCTTCCATAGGGCCTTTCTCATCTTTATTTTATAGCTTCGTGCATTGTGGGTGTTTGTGGCTTGGATTGATGCATTAGTACAAATCTAAATTTTTTTGTTTGTGGTGGAAAAGGATAATTTTAATGTTCTCATTGCTTGATGTGAACCGTTTCGTGATCTTGCTACTTCATACGAGTTTAAGCCATTCATCCTGCATCACTTATAATCTAGTTTTTCATGAGCAAACAAAACATATTGAAGTTGATTGTTACTTTATTCATGAGAAAGTTTCTACAGGCATCATTTCCACTCCGTTTGTTCCGTCTTCTGAACAATTGGTGGATATTTTTACCAAGGCTCTTACTATGGAAGGTAGATGACATACTCTTGGCAAGGCTAGGCATGGTTGATATTTATGCCTCAGCTTGAAGGGGAGTGTTGGTGTTATGAGCGTGTGGGCCTAGTTCTTAGTGCGTGTGGGCCATGCATGTGCACCTGAATGTGCCTCTTCTAGGCCTCTGTGTTATGGGCTTTTAGTCCGTAGTTATTTAGTCTTTAGTTGTTTCTTCTTATTTCCTTTTTTGTCCTTTCCCTATCTCTTTAGTGTCTCTTAATATTAAGGGCATATTTGTGATTGTTCAACCTATCTATTATAAATAAGAGGGTTGGACATCCAACCCTAGTATGCTTTCTTCTCTCTCTCTCTCAAATTGTTGTCTACTCTGATAGCAACCAAATTAAGCATAACATTAGAAAATAAGGTAAGAGGTTTAAAACCTCCTCCCAAGCTAAGGCCGTGTTTGGATGGCTGAGTACCACCAAAATGTGTAGTAAGAGCATAGGTTACGATGAAATCTATCGTTTGGATATGCATAAGACTCGTCGTATTTCAGAGCTTCTGAGCTTCATAAAACGGGTCGTGTTTCCTTCCAATTTTGACCGCCATTCGATTTTACGGGTGGATTTCTCTCCACGTTTCCCAACTACGCCCATCGCTCATCAATTGCATTTAGATGGTCTTTTGGTGCACCGAGTGTCGTATGCAACCCCACAACAAGGAAGATAAATCCCTTCTTCCTCCTAGAAAGTCTCATTCCTCTGGACGAATCGACGGTGTGGTCTTGCCGGAGGAAACCTTCTAGTAGATGGTTTGTCGATCGTCAGCGGGTCCCTGTCGGCGACTCTACTTGCATCGTCCGGGCTGCCTTTCCAAGAGGTATCATCTTCCCTTGTAGTCAATTACCTATCCTGGTTGTTCTTTCGCCCCCTTGGGTTACCACCCAGTGCATGCAAGAAGAGCTTGCACCACAAATCGGGGGTAAAGCCATGTTGTGGGGCAATTATTGCGGACCCACGAAACCATGAGTCCATGCATGAGCACGGGAGGAAGAAGACGCATATGCATGACCCTATTTCGACATGCATGGCCTCCTCCTACCGATTCTGAGAAAGAAGGGGACATGCATGTCCTCATCTATCAGTGATGGATATGCGTCCTGCTGGGTCTGATGCTTGTTTTGACATGCAAGAAAGGGACATGCATGTCCGCAGGAGAGGAGGACCTCTATTAACATACACAAAACCTTGAGTCCATGCATGAGCCCATGAGTCAATGCATGAGTGCAGGGACAGAGGAGGACGTATGTCAATGACCTTATTACGAGATTAGCCCCTATGAATTTCTTCATGTTTACTTGTTTGATGTTTCCCCTAATCCAGGCCATGGATATAAAACTATGATTGACAAGATAAGGAGATAGGTATGATCGGTTGAATCGGAACTCAGCCCTATCAATGCATGTCCCCCAAACCTTGGGGTCCAAAGTTATTGTCATGTACCTCAGGTTGCATGTTGCAAATGTTGTGACCTCTGTAAATCCCTGCACCTGTCCTCTTTCAACTCTATGGTATGTATATATACTTCAATATGATGCTCGATACAATTACTTGTTCATACCCTCGCATCTTCCACATTATATGTATCACTAACGTGATCTTGGTCTACTTGTGTAGGTCGACCTACACAGAGAATCCCTTTGTTCCGAGCAGAGTAACCAGTCACTGAGAATAGGAAGACCGCAGCAAAAACAGGTCTGCATACCCCCGCTCAATCATTTTTTGTCTATTGCAATCTGCTTCTGATTTCATTCGTAAGGCCTCTTTGTCGGTCTATCTGCTTCTGATTTCATTCTTGGGATTGTTTTTGCTCCTTGTTCATAGTAATGTTTACAATTTTTCTTTTTATGCGAAATGCCCAACTTGTATTTTATTTCTTATCTTTCATTGCTTCTCAAATCCTCCTATCATGTTCTCTATTCCAGTTTTGGATTGTAATGACTTCTTCAACTGTTCACACTCTCATATCTGTTGAGAGGTTGATTTCTACATTAACAGGCATATTTGGAAATTCCTGTATTGGCTAGAGGTTCTCTTTTGACCCATTAACTATGCTTGAAAATATTGTATAACTTCATCTGTCTTCCCAAACTTGCACCAATTAATCAACCACTGTCTATCCATCATTATGTGAATGAATGGTTCTTTGGTTCTTTGTTCTCATCATCTTGCTTTCCTCTTGTTATTCTTTTTAATTTTTATGGATCTAACTTCCAAAGTTTTCAAAATTTCATATGAATTCTATCATATTCGAATTATATCTATATATATATATATATATATATATATATATATATAGAGAGAGAGAGAGAGAGAGAGAGAGAGAGAGAGAGAGAGAGATTCTCAAGCTTTAAGTTCAATAGCCCTTAATTTCCCAACTTTCTAAATTAGGGAGTTTTATTTTTTATCTTCTTTAATTGCCAAGTTCTTTCACTTATGCTCCTTTTGTTAATTGACCATTTAGTGAATTTATCAATCACCACCAAGCCAAAAGAAATGAATTTGGCAACTAAAAATTTGCCAAATTCATGAGTATGCAAACTCAACTGCTCATCGGTGAATAGAAGCATCTTGCATCTGTCACTAGTCCATCTGTTAGTTTATTAATGCGTCCTACGAAACTTCATAGTATGGGGGAAAACAGATTCTCCAACTTATACCAGTCTTATCTTCAATGTAATGTTTTTTTCACTATATCCTTTCTGTTTTAGAAGTCAATAGGACATCAAGAATCAAGATAGTTTGATGTGTGAAACATTCAGGACATACAAAATACAACTCCCATTACTTATATACGTCTGAAATACAAAAAATCAGTGAAATACTAATCACAGTATTTGTATCTGCCAGAAGATACGTCATCTTCTAGCAATTCTAGCAATGACAAAGAGCAGACAGCAGCAACCTCCACCACCCTTGCAGTTGCATATACAGTGTTGTCCGTAACAAAATATTACCAGACATATATGATGAGAGCTCCATCACGACAGAATGATCTTGAACGTAATTGATTTATTTGTGGGATTATTGCAAAGACGGAGGTTGAGTGTCTTTCTCAATTGAGGATGTCAAAGCCGACATTCTTTCGTTTATGCTCGATTTTGACGGAGAAGCATCTCCTCAATGACACGAAGAGAGTGAATTTAGAAGAGCATCTCGTCCTCTTCCTACAAACCGTGGGGCATAATGTCAGGAAGAGTAATCGGCCACTGTTTCGTCCAATCAGGTGAGACCGTTAGTCAACATTTTAACAAAGTGGTGGATACAATAAACTGTCTTTACCCGGCTGTTGTGAAGTTCCTGAGTCTTGAAACACCTACCGAGATATCGTGGAATCCTAATTGGAGCGACTACTTTCAGGTTTATTAAAATGAGTTACGTCAATTTCAGAAATAGTTTGCATTGTCCACGATATAAACAATATTTCTAATTAATTAACGTTACTGGTAGGATTGTGTTGGTGCCCTTGATGGTACGCACATTCTCACCCACCTACCAAAATGCAGGGGGGCAAGCTATCAGAATCGGAAAGGGTTATTGTCTCAGAATGTGCTTGCGGCATGTACATTTGACATGAAATTTATTATACGTGCGGGTGGGTTGGGAGGCTTCTGCCTTGGATGCCCATGTACTGCGTGATGCTCTCACTCGTAAGCCTAACACCTTTCTTGTGCAACATGGTAAAGACCTCAATTCTGATAGGCATGTAACTTTATGCTGATTGTTGCAAATATTGGGACCAAAAATTTACAATAAACAATGAAAATGTAAGTACTACATTGTAGACATTGAATATGTGCACACTCCTGTATTCATGGCACCTTACTATGGTGTACGGTATCATCTTCAAGAGTATCGAATGGGAAGAAACCCCTCCAATCCAAAAGAGTTATTCCATTATCATCATTCTCAGTTTGCAACGTTATTGAACGTTGTTTTCAGGTATTGAAAGCTCGGTTTCCAATCTTACGAACCGCACCCTAACATAAGATTGACACACAAGTCAAGATTGTCATCGCATGTTGTGTTATGCACAACTTCATATGAATCAATGACAATTCAGATTGGGAAGAGGCTGAGGATGGGGGAATAAACGATCAACCAAAAGGTGTAGCCTGTCACCTAATGATGACAATCAAAATGAGGATGGCAATGTCATTCTAAATGTGACTCGGGCAAAAAAAAAAAATGCATGGTGGTGGAAGCGGGATGAGATCGCGAACAAGATGTGGAAGGATGCCCATCCTACGGATGAGTCGGAAACTATTTGAATCTTTTTTTCTTAGTTGGTTAATGGGACTGTAATAACTACTCTTTTTCTTTGTACTTATTGCTTTGAAACTCTTTTCTTAGTTGGTAGATTATGGTTAAGTTTGGTTTACTTTCATCTTGCTTGCATAATTGTTGCAGTGTTTCTCTATTTGTATAATATTTACATTAATAGCATATCTGTTGTATAATAAAGTTGGTCGTCGAAGAAGCTCAAAGACTTCCAAACCTCGAATGCCTTACCAGAATCACATACGACTCGCGAGCGCCTCTAGACCCCGTAGAGTCACAACTAGATCAACCGACTAGCGAGCCTACGTGGTCGCATCTCATATATTGGATAAACCTGTGACTTCTAGACACTCCCAATATGTGAGCAGAACTGGTCTCTGGTCATTGAGTGGGGAGACCCCCGTTATTCGAGCAGCTCTGGTCTCTGGTCGTTGAGTGGGGAGACCCTCGTTATTCGAGCAGCCCTGGTCTCTGGTCATCTGGTAGGGACGTTCCTCGTCTCATAGTCTTAGCAACCCATATAAGCCGGTTTGGGCTTGTTTCTATTCGTAGCTCGGAACCATGGGGGATCTCCATCAAGGGACGTAATCAGCTAGACGTCTAGAGTGGTTAGGCCATCCCCTTATCTAAGGATTAACAGGATAAGCACCTTATCCCCTGAAATCAGCAGTGATCTTAATGGCTTGCGTAACAGATTGGATCACCCGGATCTGTATAAATAAATGGCCCCACAGATGATAAAGGTAGACAATCTTTAAGCCCACGTTTCACACCTCATCTTACTATCGAGCCATCTCTGACTAAAGCTTCAGAGGGCCAACGGCCAAACGCCGGCCACCCTTAGTTTTCTTCTTTGGCTTTCAGATTTGGAGGAGAGCTCACTTCGAAAGGGCGCGTATAATTAGGAGGAACCTGTTACCAGAATCTGACGTTAACAGACTAGCGCCGTCTGTGGGAAACAAGTATTCAATTCTTTCTCATTATCAATTGTTACCTCCGATTATGCCTCCTAAGAAAACAACTCATCCTTTCACCTTAAAGCAAATGCTGCTTTCAACAGAAATTCCTGAGCCAAATCCTAATCCCCCTCAAGCTGCACCACCAGGAATTCCTCTGGGGCAACCCAACCCACTTAATTCCACACTGCAAAGTCCATTTCAAGATATATCTGGCGGCTTCGACGATATTATGCGCTTTGTAGGAGATAAGCTCCTTACTCTCCAAGCTGGATTTCAAACCCTCTCTAAACGGTTTGACCAACATTTTCCTGAATCACAGCAAGCTCCGAAAGGACCGCCATTACAACCCACACCTGCAGTTTCTAGACACTCTCTACACGAACCGCAAGTTCAGACGAATCCCCCTCCAAACCGTATCCCTCGCGACAATCAAATTCCTAATCAGCACCCGCAATCTATCCGTTCTAGTGCTTCTCGACAACGTTAACCTGAAGAACAACTCGATGCCGAAACATCCAGTTATACTTTGCCTTGGGAGTGAAATCTCAGGAAAATCGAGGATCGTTTCGCTGATATGGAGCAGTGATATCAGTCTAACCTCCCGATATCCACTTTGGCAACAATCCGTCGATCTGAACCTCCTTTTACTCGCGAAGTAATGGAGGCTCCTCTACCTAAAAAATATCGAACGCCCGACATTGTTCCATATACTGGTATCGGCGATCCCCTCGAGCATCTGGAGACGTATAGATCCCTCATGGAGCTGGAAGGATATAGCTTGGAAATTATGTGCAGAGCCTTCTCTTTAACTCTAAAAGACGCAGCACGTACTTGGTTCCGTGGTCTAAAGCCTCGATCTATTGAATCCTTCTCTCAGTTATCGAATCTCTTTCTTTCTCAGTTCATGGGAAGCATCTGTATCAAAAAACCTGCATCTCATCTGTCAGATTTAAAGCAGCAGCATGGAGAGACAATTAAAGAATTCATTGTCTGATTTACGGCAGAAGCAGTCCAAACCGAGGGTTATAACGAAAATACGGGTCTCACCGCCCTTATAGCAGGTATTACGAGCGAAAAATTCCGATTCGCCTTAGATAAAAATCCTCCTAAAATGATGATCGAGTTCCAGGCCAAAGCTCAAAAATATATTAACGTCGAAGAAGTAGCATTGGCTCGTCATGGTATTCAAGGAAAGAAACGAAAGGCTGAAGATATTTCTCTAGCAGACAAGAAGTACCGACGTGATCACTCTCCAAAGATGTCTTATTCCAGGAAATATCGCAATTATACACCTCTCAATCGGTCTCCAGAAAAGGTACTGATGCAGATCAAACATAAGTCGCATGTTAAATGGCCGCCGATGATCAAATCGGATCCCGAAAAAAGAGACAAGAGGAAGTTTTATTACTTCTATAAAGATCATGGGCATAATACCCAAGACTGTATATCTCTTAAAGACCAAATTGAAACCCTCATTCGAAAGGGACACCTCCGAGACTATATCGCACGGCAAGATCGTTCGCCTAAACGATCTGATACCCCAGCGCGTCGTGATCATCAAAACCAGATGAAAAAGTCACCACAACATCATCCTTCACAGGAGGATGCCGAACCCGCAGGCGAAATCCGAACAATTGCAGGTGGCCCGGCTTGTGGAGGAGACTCGCAAGCCTCAAGGAAAGCGTATACTCCAAAGGCGAGCCAAAAGCCTCAGCATATTTATTGGGTGGAGAAATCATCCAGCGCGACAAGCTTGAGTCATCAATCATCTCCTTCTCTCACGAAGATGCTGAAGGAATCCATTTCCCTCATAAGGACTCCATTGTAGTGGCGTTAAATGTATCGAATTATTTAACTCACCGTATTATGTTGGATACAGGTAGTTCTGCAAACCTCCTTTATCTTGAAGCTTTCAACAAGATGGCTCTCACCAGAAATCTACTCAAACCAATCTCAACCCCCCTTGTCGGTTTCGGGGGTGAAGTGGCGGCGCCAGAGGGGAGTATTGACCTTCCCGTTACATTCGGAGAAGCTCCGACCAAAGTTCATGTTTTCACCAACTTTCTTGTGGTTGACCGAAAGTTGGCATACAATGCAATCTTGGGCCGACCCTCGCTCACCAAGATAGGAGCGGCTCTACATCCCCTCTACTTATGCATCAAGTTCCCTATTCCAAGTGGAGTAGGAGTGGTTCGAGGGAACCAAAAGGAGGCTCGGGCGTGTTATGAAATCTCGGTACAAGATCAAAAGAATGTCCAGGCAGCTCCTATAATGATGATTTCAGGAGATTCAGCAAGTTCTCCGATAGTAACAAACCTGGACACAAGGGAGAATATGTACCAGGCAGGAGCACCCGGAGAAGAAACGATCGAAATTCAGCTATCTAAGGACGATCCTTCCAAAAAGGTCCATGTTGGATCATCTCTGAATTCCGCATTTCGGATCCATCTGACCAACTTCCTGGTCGAATATCAAGATGTATTCGCCTGGTCTCATAAAGATATGTCAGGCATCGATCCCGATGTCGCAGTTCATCGCCTGAATGTAGACCTGAAATTTAAACATATCCATCAGCGTCGACGAGCGTTCACAGCTAAAAGGCAGATGATGATTAAAATTGAGGTCGAAAAATTATTGGCCCTTGACTTTATTGAAGAGGTTGATTACCCAGAGTAGGTCGCAAACGTCGTTCTCATGCGCAAGGCAAACGGTAAGTGGAGGATGTGTGTAGATTACTTTGATCTGAACAAGGCATGCCCGAAGGATAGCTTCCCAACTCCCCGCATCAACCAGCCGGTCGATTCAACAGCGGGACACGCCCTGCTCAGCTTTATGGATGCTTACTCTGGTTACAACCAAATCATGATGCATCCACCTGATCGTCAAAATACTGTCTTTATCAATGATCGAGGTCTGTACTGTTATAAAGTGATGCCTTTCGGTCTCAAGAATGAGGGGGCCACCTATCAGCGCCTAATCAACAAAATGTTCATTGCACAGATTGGCAAGAATATGGAGGTTTACTTCAACAACATGCTTGTAAAAAGTGTTGCAAATAATGATCATCTCACGAACCTCTGATAAGCCTTCGATCTGATGAGGAAATATCAGATGAAGTTGAACCCAGAAAAATGTGCTTTTGAGGTCTCTGCTGGAAAATTTCTCGACTTCATGGTTGGCCAGCGAGGGATTGAAGCAAACCCTGAAAAGATTAAAGCCTTGATTGAAATGCAATCTCCATCCACTCTCAAAGAAGTTCAACAATTGGCTGGTCGCATCGCATCTTTAAACAAGTTTATTTCGTGTGCCTCTAATAAATGCCTTCCCTTTTTCAAGCTACTCCGTACAACTGCGAAATCCGACTGGGTGTGGACCCAACAATGTGAGGAGGCATTTCAACAACTAAAACAGTACATGAGCACGCCTCCCATCTTATCCAAGCATATTCCACATGAGCAACTCTTTCTTTATTTATCTGTATCTTCTACGGCCGTTAGCGCCGCCTTAATAAGACAAGACTCTGGGGTGTAGAGGCCCGTTTATTATGTCAGTCGAGCAATGGTGGATGCTGAAGCTCGATACTCCGATATAGAGAAACTTGCTCTAGCCTTAGTAACAGCAGCACGGAAACTACGGCCTTATTTTCAAGCCCATTCTATAATAGTATCTACAAACCATCATTTAAGGAAAGTCCTTCAAAAGCCTAAAGTATCTGGACGGTTAACTAAATGGGCGATCGAACTTGGCGAGCACGACATCATTTCTGCTCGCGAACTGCCGTAAAAGCCCAAGCCGTAGCCGACTTCATCGCCGAATTTACATATTCGACCCCTATTACTCCTACCTCCAGTGACGACCCAATGGTGAGCGAGCAGGCACCCTAGTCGCTCTACGTAGATGGATCATCATGCTCCTCTAGCAGTGGAGCCGGTTTGATCCTAATCGCTCCTGATGGGTCACAATTCCAATATACTTTACGCTTCAATTTTCATGCCTCTAATAACGAAGAGAATATAAGGCCCTAATCGTTGGTCTCGAATTAGCAAATATACTCGCTATAACAAGCCTGCTTATTTACAACGACTCTCAGCTCGTCGTCAATCAAGTACTCAATGAATTCGAGGCGAAAGAAGAGCGGATAGGTTCGTATAAATCTCAAGTACGCATCTTGCTCGCTAAATTAAGCAAATATAAAATAACTCATATTCCTCGAGGAGAGAACAAGCTCACAGATTCTTTGGCAAAGTTAGCTTCTGCATTGGAGTCCGATCTGACGCGAGCTGTTCCTATCAAGCATCTCTCTACTCCGAGTATTGATCAAGTCGCTCTAAAGCCAGTCGCTACATTTCATTTATCTCTATGTTGGATGGATCCCATCATCCTTTACCTCCAAAGCGGACAACTCCTGGATGATAAAAAATCTGCGCGACAAATTTGTTACCGTGCTACCAGGTACATCTTACAAAACGGAAAATTGTTGCATAAAAGTTGTACTCAACCATATTTAAGGTGTCTCCATCCAGAAGAAGCACACCGTGTTCTAGATGAAATACACCTAGGGGGCATGCGGTAATCATCCCAAAGGACAGTCTTTAGCATATAAAGCAATGAGGCAAGGGTACTATTGGCCAACTATGAAGGCTGATGCAATCGAATTCTCCAAGAAATGTGATAAATATCAGTGATACTCTCCAGTCCCTCGTGTACCATCTGAGCAAATGACACCGATGGACGGCCCTTGTCCTTTCGCTCAATGGGGAGTCGATATAATCGAACCACTACCCACGGGAAAAGGCCAAAACAGGTTCGCAATTGTGGCAGTCGATTATATCACCAAATGGGTCGAGGCGGAACCCCTGGCTACCATCACTGATGCAGGGGCATGCGATGACCTAACCCTAGATGCATGTATATTCAGTTGGAAGATATTCAAATAATAAAATTACGAAACAAACTACTTTCAATCAGAGGAAACTAACAAATCTCAACACGAAGATGAGATCCGTCCGTCCGGATCATGCCCCTTCACATAAAACCATGTAAAATCGTAAAACACGGAGGATCTAGGGATATGAGGATATCCCAGATCTAGCATAGACCAGTCCACAGTCAAGTTTGGATCCGGTTCTCATGGCTAGGCATCCCTCTTTTCGATGGTACCCAAAAGAGGGGCGGGGGGGGGGGGGGGGGGTTCAGAAAAGGACGAGAGATATCGAAAAGCAATGGGTTCTCATGAAGCACGAATTAGGAATCAAAAGAAGCTTACCTTTCCTCGCACCTTGAAGAAATAGAGAAGAGAAAAACGGAAACTCCAGGGTGGAATCCTCAATACCCGAGGGCCAATCCTGAAATCCTAATCTCTCAAACAAAGAGGAAGGAACTCACGAATTTTCTATTCATTCAATAATTTGAAATAAACTTTCTCACAGTATATATATAAGCTACGAAAAAAAAATGCACTAAAGTACCTGAAAACCAAAGAAATAACATAAAAACGCCTAAAGTAAATAATGACACTAAAGCGCCTAGAAACAAGGAAATAAACAGAACAGCGCCTAAACGTAAATCCGCTCCATGGTCCAGCAGTCATGATGCTCCTGCACGATCCTGCATCTCGCGTACTCGTAACGAGTCAGAAAATGGGCCCAGTGGGCCCGGCGTCCATCCACATCAACTTGTCTGCTCCAACACTCGATCTGTGACGTCGCCTCCTCTGGTACACTCTAAAGGGTGCACCACTGATGTCCGCATCAATCACTAAAAAGCAAACTACTAAATTCATATGAAGGAACACTATATGCAATTATGGGCTCCCCCATACTATAATTTCTGACAACGGAAGACAATTCGATAATGTCACATTCTCCGAATTTTGCGAGAAATGGAAGATACGTAATATTCGAACTTCCCTATATCATCCTCAGGCTAACAGACAAGTAGAAGCGGTTAATAAAATTATCAAGCACCAATTGAAGACCAAGTTTGATGAACATAAGGGTATATGGCCGGAACTCCTACCTGAAGTTTTATGGGCTTATAGGACGACAACTCGTAATTCAACGGGAGAAACACCTTTCTCACTGGCATTCGGCACCGAAGTAGTCGTCCCAGTAGAAGTTGAAATACCTACTCATCAAGTAGAAAACTACGAGGCAGCTCGTAATGGGGAAAGTTTAAAACTTCACCTCGATCTCCTAGAAGATAAGAGGGATATATCTCGTCTTCGAGCAACGGCTTAACAACAACGAATAGCCCACTATCACAATTCAAAAGTCAAAACCAGGGCTTTTCAGCTCGGTGACTTGGTGCTCAAGCGAAATATCGGAACAGCCACTCGGTCATTAGATCCTAACTGGGAAGGTCCGTATCGAGTCATCAAGGTTGTTCAACCAGGTACTTACTATCCGGAAGATATGCGAGGAAGACCCCTACATCGCCCTTGGCACGTGGAACATTTACTTCGGTACTTTCCATAAAAGGTTCATGATGTAGATATCGGATCATATCTAAATAAAAACATTCTTTTTTCATTCTAGCTGTTCAGCTATGGAATCCATAACTTGGTCGCTACTCCATGTTTTGGACCCGAATAGCCCTGAAGATAATACAAACATTCTCTTGACCAAGTCTTCCACTCAGAACAGAGCCAAAGACTCAATTGATAGGCCAGCTTATCTCTAAGCGGGCATAGTCGTCAAGACCTCCCTAATTAAGCCCGATTCATTTTCATGAGTTGAGTAAAACATTCGAGCACGAATTCATTCCCATGAATCAGGAAAGAGAAAGCAAAATATTCCTTCATTCGATAATCGTCCAAATTACAAAAACGAAAAGAAGGAGAAAGGAAAACAGGAGCAGCTCGCAGTCGCTCATTTTTCAGCGTCGTGTGGAGGAGGTGCTTGGCTTTCCACTTCAGGTCCCGTCAAGAACTCATGCAGTTTCAGTAGCCTCCGTAACTTCATTTTCAGCTGCTGATCTTTCTTCAGCAGCAACAACGGCAAAAACCTTGTCAAATTCCTCCATGTTGAAAACTGGAGAAATTCGTTGCATAACCCTGATCACAAATTCGAGACCATCGACGTATGCTTCGTACCATTCGTCTTCGTAAAGTTATGAAGTCCGAAACTCCAGAACTGCACAAGGGCCTTCTTCAAACATCATTTTAACATATGCCACCCTCTCCTCATCCCAGTGGATGGAGTCGTCCTTCAGTTGAGTAAGGGCCTTTTTCTCCTTCTCTAGATTTTCGACGGCCTCCTTGAGGGCGTGATTTGCACTCTGCAAGCTGCTCCTCGCGAGATATCTTATCTTGACGAAAGATCTCTTTCTCCTTCTCGATCTTCTCCTTCGCCTCTGCAAGCCTCGCGAACTTGAGATCCAGCGATTAATACCTTTCGGTCAACGCCTGGATTTTGCCAACAAGAATCTTCTTCTCCTCATTCAGTTTGGCAATCAGAGTCTCGCGGGACTTTATTACTCGATCCCTCCCCTGGATCTCATTCTCCATGGCCTCTCTTCTCCTCTCCTTCATCTATGATACGACGAGCAGCAACGATGTCGCGTCTCGTTCTCAGAGTAAAGTCCAAGCCCTGCTCGAAAATGAAAGAAAGCGTCATTAAAGGTATACGAGCTTCTTTAAAAAGACAACAGAAATGGTGAAGTGCTTCATGCATACCTGGACCAACCTCACTCCTATATCCGTGGAGAGATCCTCAGAACTAGGCTCAGGAAGAGCTCCGAAAGACTGAGGAGTGATATTGTCAAAAAGAAACTTGCAAATAGGGTGCAAGTGACCCGGAATGGTATATACCCCAGTCCCCGAAGGCTGGGCTACCACCATCTCAGAAGTGCTCGCCTCGCGAGCAAAAGATGGCTCTCGGGCAGGAATTGACTCCAGAGTAGGAGCCAATTCGCGAGCAGCAATAGGCTCGCGGCCCCCTTCGCTCGAAGGATGACTTGGCCCTCCCTCATCACCCCTTGGTGAGTTATCAATTATGTCAAATACCGGCTAGTCGTGAGGACCAGCCGGGGGGGTCACTGCAACTTCTACTGAGGGAGGATTGTGCAACTGCGAGCTGTGAGCAGGCTCATCTGTTTGTGTGGGTGGATTTGAGGGATGTTGAGCTCCTAATTGTGCATATTCTAACCCCAATGCATCACTCATTGTGCGAGGTTTGCATGGTTTATAGATGAATCTAATGCATGTTTTGTGACTACAGGATTGAGAGTGAACTCCACCCATTTGAAGATGAAAAGAGCATGTTAGGACCTTGGATGAAGACCCAAAGGAGGGCCGAAGCAAAGAAGGAAGTAAAGAAGGAAGAAAGCAGAAGAAAGAAAGAAAGAAAACAAGAAGAAAAAGAGGCTAACCGGTCGTGACCGGTCGGCCAAGGAAGCCTGACCGGTCTAGACCGGTCAGCCATACACACTGAAGCTCTAATGAAGATGACCGACCGGTCTTGACCGGTCGGCCATGGCTGCTGGAACATGGATGAAGACGTCCGACCGGTCATGACCGGTCGGACATGCTTGCTGGAATGACCATCTATTGAGGCCGACCGGTCGGCTGTGCGTTAGAAGTTAAAAACTTCCAATTTCAGCCCGATTTTCTCTGCACTGCGTAACTCTTACAAAATTTCTCGATTCTTTCGAAGTTGTGGAGCCTCCAGACTATAAAAGGACACCTAGGGATCGTTCCTAGGGCGTCCTAGAAGGGTTCAAGTGAGGTTGGAGGCTGTGGAAGTGGATATTGGAGTTTCACAATTTCATGCTTTTTGTAGTTGTTTCATGTTTCCTTGAATCATGAGCAGCTAAACCTCTTAGCTAGGGCTAAGAGGTGAAGCTTGTAGTGGATCCAAGATGTTTTAATTCGTAGTTAAGTGGTTTTAAGTGTGGAATTCATGATTGTGAACTAAGGTTTGAAGTTTATACAAGCTTTTGAGTAGGTTTTCTTAGTCTTATGATGACTCATGGATGTTTGGAAGAATTACTTAATTGCTTAATTGGTTTGTGACGGTCTAGACCTGTATGATCCGAGGAATCGGAGTGCGCTCTAGTACTATGATCTTCATAAAGGAACTTCCTACCAAAGTTCTATTTTTCTGTTTTTCTGGAATATGTATGGAATGTGCATGTGATTTGAATCCAGTTCAAATCCTGATCTAGCCTTGTCTTGTGACAGGACTTGAAGATGGTTATGATTGTGAACTAGACCTTTTGAAAAGGGGAATGACCTATGCAATTGAGCATGCTCAGATCAGCCTGCATTGAGTGAATCTTATGCATAGAACTTACATATTACAGACTGTTTGGTTTAACAGCTCTATCATCCGACTAGATAGACCTTAATGTCGATTCTAGTTGAGAGAATGAGAAACCACAGCGAATTGAACATCAAGGATTGCTACAAGTGGATCCTTGAACCCCTAGTGCCTTCTTATAATTAGTTACTTTCAATTTAATTCAACTTTTCTTACTCATATCAATTTCATACAAGAATCTGGTTAGTAGATTTCAATAGACACTTGTGGATGAGTTTGTGAAATCCTATATAAGTCCCTGTGGATCGACCTCGGTTTTACCGAGATTATTACTACATCGCAACCCTACACTTGGGGTAACGAACAAGTTTTTGGCGCCGCTGCCGGGGACTTTTACGGTTTTCACAAATTTCTGAAATTAGTATCTATTTAGGATTTTTAGGATTTTAAGACTAACTTAGTTTATTTATTTGATTTTTCTTTTCAGGGATTTCTAGGAAGCTGAAGAAGATACAAGGATTTTTAAGTGCGAATCAGGTTCTATCTTTCTAAACCTTACTCTTCTCCTTCTCCTATTCTTTTCTATATTATTCATCTCTTGTAGAGTAGGTGGAGACTCTTTTTGGATCTCTGAAAGGTCGGCCTTTTTGCCACCTGGATTCCTATTGGTCGGCTCTACCGTCTTGGATCACCTTGTGCTCAGAGATTTCTTTTCTCATCTCTACTCCTCTTTCTCCTTTTTCTGTACTTTTTCTCAAAAGATTCAAAGAGTAGGTGGGGAGTTCTCTGAACCCCTATTAACCAAGAGAAATCGGTCTCTATCCTTGCTTCTGGCTTAGCCATTGCAAGACACCTTGTGCTTCGGTCTTAGAGAAAAGTAAAGAAAAGGGAGGAAGAATTCTTCTTTCTTTCTGTTTCTTATTTTTGGTTTTGCATGCCACATTGGGCTCGGGATTCCAATAACCGACTCATAAGTGAAGGGGGGATAGTAGAAGGAATTGATAGAGAGCCACGTGCTAGGAGACATCTAGACTCTCCAATTTTATCTGAAAATATGGCTGCAAATCAACCTAACCCGGTCCAAAATCAAACTGAAACAGGGGAGAATGTGGTTGAGAATGTTCCCCAACCTAGGACTTTACGTGATTTCTTGCAACCTGCAAGAACGAGCACTCCCTCATGCATAATATTTCCACCAAATGCAGGGAACGTAGATTTGAAACCGGGAGTGATTCAACTTCTCTCTAAATTCCATGGATTAGATAGTGAAAGTGCTTATCAACACCTTAAAGAGTTTGACGAGGTAATCACCACCATGCACTTTGCAAACATAACGGAAGATGTGGTGAGACTTAAATTCTTCCCTTTCACTCTTAAAGATAAAGCTAAGGGTTGGCTTTATGCATTGAGGCCAAGATCAATTGGTGCATGGACTGATATGCACAGAGAATTCATAAAGAAATTCTTCCCTACTTACAAAACGAATATGTTGAAGCGCCTTATCATGAACTTTGCCCAAAAGGAGGATGAAACCTTTTTCCAATGTTGGGAGAGGTTTAAGGACCTATTAAACGCATGCCCACATCATGGCTATGAAATTTGGCGGGTTATAAGCTTTTTCTATGAAGGACTGACTTCACCCATGCGCCAATTTGTAGAGATGATGTGTAATGGGGAGTTCATGAATAAGGAAGCTGATGAAGCATGGGATTATTTGGAAGAATTGGCTGAGAGTGCACAGTCTTGGGACACATCTAAACCAACAAATTCCAAGACTGGCCAACAAAAGGAAAAGGGAGGAATGTATGTCTTATCAGAAGAAGATAGCATAAGTGCACGGTTGGCTAGCCTCACAAGAAAGGTCGAAGCCATGGAATTAAGGAAAGGAGAAACAATCAACCCCACTGACGTTGAAACTGTTTGTGGAATTTGTGCTGGAAATCAACATGCTACACAAGATTGTCTCACAATTTCAGCAGTCCAAGGCATCTTACAAGAACAAACAAATGCCATAAACAGTTATCAACAGCAATATGGTGCTCCAAACTCAAACACGTTTAATCCTAATTGGAAGAACCATCCCAACTTCAGTTGGAGGAATGGACCCAATGCAAATGCAAACAACACTCCAAAAGTATCACTAGAAGAGATGTTGGGTGCATTCGTATCGGTCCAGAATGAGTATAACAAGACAAATTCTCTAAAAATAGATGGGTTCATGCAAGAGCAATTGAAATTCAATCAAAATTCAGCTCAAGCCATCAATGAATTGAAAACATCTCTGGCTAAAGTTGAATCTCACCTTAGTGTTAGAGAGAAGGGCACACTTCCTGCTCAACCTCTTCCTAACCCAAGGACCCAGTATGAGATACAAGATGCAAGTTCATCCTCCCACCATACGGAACATGTCCAAGCTATCACCACTTTGAGAAGTGGGAAAGAAATTGACAAATTTAATCCGGTGAAGGCTCCAAAGCCTAAGGATCCGGAAATTCCCAAAGAGGATGATAGCCCAAACAATATCCCACAAGAGAAAGAACCGGAAAGACAATACAAGCCGGTTGCCCCATTTCCACAAAGGTTGATTTCACCTAAACCTTTAGATAAAAATCTGGAGATTTTATAAGTATTCAAGCAGGTGAAGATCAACATCCCGCTGTTGGATGCAATAAAACAAATACCATCTTATGCCAAATTTCTAAAGGAATTGTGTACAGTCAAAAGGAAACACAACGTTCACAACAAAGTTCTTTTGACTGAGAATTTGAGCGCCATCATCAAACAAGAGGTGCCCCAAAAATACAAGGATCCAGGTAGTCCAACCATCTCATGCATCATAGGAGACTACCGGATCAAACAAGCCCTACTCGACTTGGGGGCAAGTGTGAATCTCATTCCATATTCAGTCTACGAACAACTTGGGTTAGGTGAATTGAAACCCACCAAAACCACACTCCAACTTGCTGATAGATCCATCCGGATACCGAGAGGAATGATAGAGGATGTTCTAGTCCAAGTTGATAAATTCTACTACCCAGTAGATTTTATTGTCTTGGACACACATCCCGTGATAGGCACCGGTGCTCAAATTCCCGTCATACTTGGACGACCGTTTCTAGCTACCTCAAATGCCATTATCAATTGCAGAAACGGACTTGTACAAATGTCCTTTGGAAAAATGACCCTTGAGCTTAACATATTTGATTTATGCAAACAACCACGGGAGGTTGATGATGATGTCCACGAATTAAACATGATTGAATCATTCGTGGAGGATACAATTCCATTGTCACTATCTTTCGACCCTTTGGAGGCATGTGTGGCCCATTCTCATGAGATAAATGATGACACAACACAAGAGATGGATGTCATTCTAGATGTGATGCCGGTGCTTGAGAATAAAAGATGGAGGGCCCCAATTGAACCTTTGCCTGTAAATGAGAACAAGGCCCTCCCATCCAACATCAAGGCACCAAAACTCGACCTAAAACCATAGCCAAGTGAGCTAAAATATGTTTATTTAGGTCGAGATGAGACATATCCAGCGGTGATTTCTTCCCACTTGGATGAGGAACAAGAGAGTAGGCTAATAGCCACTCTATTAGAGCACAAGAGTGCCATTGGATGGTCAATTGCGGATCTCAAAGGCATAGACCCACTGATTTGTACTCACCGCATACACCTTGAGGAAAATGCAAAGACATCCCGACAACCACAAAGACGACTAAATCCAAACATGAAGGATGTGGTTAAGGCCGAAGTGGTGAAACTATTGGATGTAGGTATCATTTACCCAATATCCGATAGCCAATGGGTGAGTCCAACCCAAGTGGTGCCTAAGAAATCCGGAATAACCATCGTAGCTAATGCCAATAACGAACTCGTGCCAACTAGAGTTACTACCGATTGGAGAATGTGCATTGACTACAGTAAGCTAAACACTGTCACGAGGAAAGACAACTTCCCCCTACCATTTGTTGATCAGATTTTAGAACGGTTGGCGGGTCATTCCCACTTTTGCTTCCTTGATGGCTATTCAGGGTACAACCAAATAGAAATTGCCTGTGAAGACCAAGAAAAGACTACATTCACATGTCCATTCGGTACTTTCGCCTATCGACGGATGCCGTTTGGACTATGTAATGCCCCTGCCACCTTTCAACGTTATATGATGAGCATCTTTTCTGACATGGTGGGGACCATTCTCGAAGTCTTCATGGATGATTTTTCCGTATTCGGTTGTAGCTTTGATGAGTGCCTTGAGCACTTAAAATCTGTGCTGAAAAGATGTGAAGAGAAGAACCTTGTGCTGAATTGGGAGAAGTGTCACTTCATGGTTCAAAAGGGAATTGTACTTGGTCACATCGTTTCACAAAATGGAATTGAGGTAGACAAAGCGAAAATTGATCTTATCTCTAACCTTCCACCACCCAAAAGCATACGAGATGTACGGTCCTTTTTAGGACACGCAGGATTTTACAGAAGGTTCATAAAGGACTTCAGTTCACTCTCTCGCCCTTTATGTAACCTACTTCAAAAGGAAAATTCATTCGAGTGGAATGAAGAATGTCAAAAGGCCTTTACCACCCTTAAAGGTATGTTGACATGCGCTCCAATAATGCAACCACCTGATTGGAGCCTTCCTTTTGAGATTATGTGCGATGCTAACGACTATGCTATTGGGGCCGTGTTAGGCCAAAGAAAAGATAAAAAGCCATGTGTTATCTACTATGCAAGTAGAACCCTAAACTCAGCCCAAGCAAACTACACCACTACTGAAAAGGAACTTTTAGCCGTAGTTTTTGCCTTGGACAAGTTTAGGTCCTACTTGATTGGATCCAAGATCATTATATTCACTGATCATGCCGCGCTTAAGTATCTTCTTTCTAAGAAGGATGCTAAACCATGGTTGTTAAGATGGATCCTTCTACTCCAGGAATTCGACATAGAAATACGTGATAAGAAAGGAGTAGAGAATGTAGTAGCTGACCACCTCTCTCGATTTGTCCTCACTGATTCCCCTAAAACGACTGCAATCAATGAGATGTTCCCTGATGAACAACTTTTTGCTGTTTCCCAATTGCCATGGTATGCGGACATTGCTAACTATCTTGCTACAGGTATATTTCCTACATATTGGAAAAAGCAAGATAAGGATAGATTCTTCACGGAGGTACGGAAATTCCTATGGGACGACCCATACTTATTCAAGTATTGTTCCAATCAAATCATAAGGAGATGTGTCCCAGACGATGAGCAACAAAGTATCATCTCCTTCTGTCATTCTCAAGCATGTGGTGGCCACTTTTCGGCTAAAAAGACCACAGCGAAAATTCTGCAATGTGGGTTTTATTGGCCCACCATGTTCAAAGATACACATGAGTTTTGCAAAGCATGTGAACCTTGTCAGAAATTAGGAGGAATCTCCCGTAGAAATATGATGCCACTCAATCCCATCTTAATAATCGAAATTTTTTATTGTTGGGGCATCGATTTCATGGGCCCATTCCCATCTTCTTTTGGAAACCTATACATCTTGCTTGCCGTCGACTATGTTTCCAAATGGGTCGAGGCCATCCCTTGCCGGAATAATGACCATAAAACGGTCATTCGATTTTTAAAAGAAAATATTCTTTCCCGGTTTGGAACGCCTCGAGTCATTATAAGTGATGGAGGGTCTCACTTTTGCAATCGCCCTTTTGAATCCTTAATGAAGAAATATGGCGTAACACACAAAGTGAGCACTCCCTATCACCCACAAACTAGTGGACAAGCTGAGATATCCAATAGGGAGATTAAACACATTCTAAAGAAAACGGTGAATCCCGATCGCAAGGATTGGTCACTTTGGCTTACCGATGCGCTTTGGGCTTACTGTACTGCCTTTAAAACCCCTATTGGAATGTCTCCCTATAGACTTGTCTATGGGAAGGCTTGTCACTTGCCCGTGGAGTTGGAACATAGGGCATATTGGGCTATTAAGAAGATGAATTTCAATTCTGACAAGGCAAGCTCGTTACGCAAACTACAATTGAATGAACTTGCAGAAACCCGGAATGAAGCTTATGAGAATGCGAGAATTTACAAGGACAAAACGAAGATATTCCATGATAAGCAGATTCTTCGCAAGACATTCACGATCAATCAAAAAGTCCTCATGTATAATTCTCGCTTACATCTATTTCCGGGAAAATTGAGATCTCGATGGACCGGTCCTTACATTGTGCAAACTGTCTATCCATATGGGACTGTCGAGCTATTGAATCCGAACGGCAACATTTTTAAAGCAAATGGGCAGCGATTAAAGCCGTTCTTTGAGAAATTCCCTTCAGAAGGTATGTCCATACCTCTGAATGATCCTGTGTATCAGGATGATTGATCTCCCAGTCTGATGGAGGTATAGAGTAGTTAGGATTAGGATTTTGCTGCTTTTGTTTTCTTTTTCATAGGTTTGTTAGAAGGAGGAAGATTTCCACTTTTCATTCTCTCAGGTACTATCATTCCTCACTCCCTTTTATTTTCAAATTGCTCTCATGTTTTGCTCATTGCACATCTTTTACATTGAGGACAATGCAAGATTTGGTTGGGGGGTGTAGGATCACTTGGATGAATCCAGCGTTTTGCAACATTGCAAGCAATCATGTGGAAATTTTTTCGATTTTTAAAAAATTCGAAACTCTTTTGGAAAACACCGGTTCTATGCATTCAAGTTGATATGAGCATAAGAGGAGGAGATATGAAGTGTATGGGGCTGGATGTCTGGAATCCCTCATAGCATAATGGTTTTATATGTGAACTCCCCTATTTTTGTGATTGATAGAAAATCTGAACACTTTTACACCTAGTTCACATTACACGATTTTCATGAGTTGAAGGGATTATGTGATTTATGGATTAGCTAGACTTTGAATTAAGGTGTTGAGAAATCAGGCCGGGGTACTTTGTCCATCCTTGTCCATGGGAAAACAATGAAAGATACGGATTTTTAAAAATCCTATCTAATTTAAAAAGAAAAAAAGGAAAAGGAAGGATGAAATTGGGAATGATGGAAAAATGGTGGAAAATTCCGATTAGGGCTACCTACTACCAACCGGGGGATGGTCTACCCATAACCAAAGCCGGAAATGGGACGTAGTGTGAAAGTCGTCGGAAGGACGGTAAGGCAAATTCCTGTCATTGGCTTGATGTGGCTCTATGTACCTTGATTCTATAGTCTACTGGATCTATGAAGAAGATAATCCTAGAAACTCGTGAGATGAATTTTCACTACACACACTAGGTTGAATTTGTTCAAGTCCTTCTATTTATCAACCAATCAGCGGGAATTTCATATGAATGCTTATTATGTTTTGAGGATTTACGGTTTCAACCTTTGACGCCTAACCTTTCTGAATCTTACACTTATGAACCTTGGAATGTATAGAAGGATGGTTTCTGAAAGAGAGTTGAGTTTTGAAGAATGGGATTAGTTTCACGCATGTTTTGCTCGGGACTAGCAAAATGCTGGTTGGGGGGTGTGTTGAGCTCCTAATTGTGCATATTCTAACCCCAATGCATCACTCATTGTGCGAGGTTTGCATGGTTTATAGATGAATCTAATGCATGTTTTGTGACTACAGGATTGAGAGTGAACTCCACCCATTTGAAGATGAAAAGAGCATGTTAGGACCTTGGATGAAGACCCAAAGGAGGGCCGAAGCAAAGAAGGAAGTAAAGAAGGAAGAAAGCAGAAGAAAGAAAGAAAGAAAACAAGAAGAAAAAGAGGCTGACCGGTCGTGACCGGTCGGCCAAGGAAGCCTGACTGGTCTAGACCGGTCAGCCATACACACTGAAGCTATAATGAAGATGACCGACCGGTCTTGACCGGTCGGCCATGGCTGCTGGAACATGGATGAAGATGTCCGACCGGTCATGACCGGTCGGACATGCTTGCTGGAATGACCATCTATTGAGGCCGACCGGTCATGACCGGTCGGCTGTGCGTAAGAAGTTAGAAACTTCCAATTTCAGCCCGATTTTCTCTGCGCTGCGTAACTCTTACGCAATTTCTCGATTCTTCCGAAGTTGTGGAGCCTCCAAACTATAAAAGGACACCTAGGGATCGTTCCTAGGGCGTCCTGGAAGGGTTCAAGCGAGGTTGGAGGCTGTGACAGTGGATATTGGAGTTTCACAACTCCTTTTGGTTTGCTTTGCTGTTTTCATGCTTTTTGTAGTTGTTTCATGTTTCCTTGGATCATGAGCAGCTAAACCTCTTAGCTAGGGCTAAGAGGTGAAGCTTGTAGTGGATCCAAGATGTTTTAATTCGTAGTTAAGTGGTTTTAAGTGTAGAATTCATGATTATGAACTAGGTTTGAATTTTATACAAGCTTTTGAGTAGTTTTTCTTAGTCTTATGATGACTCATGGATGTTTGGGAGAATTACTTAATTGCTTAATTGGTTTGTGACGGTCTAGACCTGTATGATCCGAGGAATCGGAGTGCGCTCTACTACTATGATCTTCATAAAGGAACTTCCTACCAAAGTTCTATTTTTCTGTTTTTCTGGAATATGTATGGACTGTGCATGTGATTTGAATCCAGTTCAAATCCTGATCTAGCCTTGTCTTGTGACAGGACTTGAGGATGGTTATGATTGTGAACTAGACCGTTTGAAAAGGGGAATGACCTATGCAATTGAGCATGCTCAGATCAGCCTGCATTGAGTGAATCTTATGCATAGAACTTACATATTACAGACTGTATGGTTTAACAGCTCTATCATCCGACTAGATAGACCTTAATGTCGATTCTAGTTGAGAGAATGAGAAATCACAGCGGATTGAACATCAAGGATTGCTACAAGTGGATCCTTGAACCCCTAGTGCCTTCTTATAATTAGTTACTTTCAATTTAATTCAACTTTTGTTACTCATATCAATTTCATACAAGAATCTGGTTAGTAGATTTCAATAGACACTTGTGGATGAGTTTGTGAAATCCTACATGAGTCCCTGTGGATCGACCTCGGTTTTACCGAGATTATTACTACATCGCAACCTTACACTTGAGGAAGCGAACAAGGGACCAGCAGCCGTCTTCTTCTGCCTCTTCGAGGCAGCGCCCTTCAGACAGGGCAGTACTCTCAGCACTCTCCTCTTCTCTCCGACGATTACCACTGCTTCCTCCTGGGAGATAAGACCGGAGGCAGTTAGACGTGGAAGCGAGAGGGAGAGGTTGATATTTCTGTCGTCCTCCAAGAATTTGAAGACTTTAATGATCTTCTCGTTGATTCCTCCTCTCAAGCTGGGTTTCGTTCCAGCTGGAACGCCTGAGAATACAAGAAGAAGCAAGTTAGTAGCAGAAATGGAACCCTGTTTATATTCACAAAGGAGTGAAGATTCACCCACCTTCGCAAAAGAAGCGACTGAAGTTATGTCCCCTGGAATTGGACCCCACGTCAGACTCCCAGTTACTGGAAACATAAAACCACTATCTCCTCCACCCGGGATAGTTCGAAGAGGGATTCCCTAAAATAAAATTCTCCCGGTGTCAGTAACATAAATAGTACCAACCCTCACTGGATGGGGCTTTCTTGAGTTGGTACATTTTCAAAAACTCATCGGCCGTTAAGTCCTTGTTGTCAGCTTGCTTCCAGAAGACGTAGGAACTCAATACAACCCTCCAGCCATTTACGATAAGTTGGCCGGGGGCAATCTTGTAAATACGGAGCACGTCTCGAACGAAGAGATGAAGGAAGAGACATACTCCAAGTTTGAAAAAACTACTCATACAAAGCCACACAACCCGGCGGTGGAGAATCCGGAGTTTCTCCCTCTCCGGGCAGTCTGAGAATGACGGAGCCGGGAATCCAATATCTTTCCCGTAAGTCGGTCAACTATTCCTCCATCATTATCGAGGGATATCCAAACGCAGAGTATCTTCCTACTGGCATCCTTGCGTCATTCGATTCAGAAGAAACCGGAGTATCATCTCCCAGAGAAACAACCTCATTATCAAAATCCGTCATAGAAAGAAGATAGAAGAAAAGAAGGAAAGGAGAAGGAATATCTCAGCAACGAGGTCACACCAGAGACAGACAAAAAAATGAGGAATTTTTTTATTATCTCCAGCAAAACCTCGAAGTGAAGAAACCTATGCAAGTTCCGGATATTTATAGACAATCATTTCATTAGGATTTGAGTGACACGCGGCGACCCTTCATTTGGCATGACAGTCGAACGGGACGAGCATTAACTCTTGAGACACGCGGCAAGTGCCGCTTCATTTCTCTTGGCCGAAAAGTTGCGGAAAGCTAGCGCTCATAAATGCGGGCTCAATCATGTACGGCTTCTCCATCGAAAAACGCACCAGACGGTTACATATATAATCAAGTCCTTCGTTTAGCTGCTCGATGCTAAGGACTTGGGGGGCATCTGTTGTATAATAAAGTTGGTCATCAAAGAAGGTCAAAGACTTCCAAACCTCGAATGCCTTACCAGAATCACATACGACTCGCGAGCGCCTCTAGACCCCGTAGAGTCACAACTAGATCAACCGACTAGCGAGCCTACATGGTCGCATCTCATATATTGGATAAACATATGACTTCTAGACACTCCCAATACGCGAGCAGCTCTGGTCTCTGGTCGTTGAGTGGGGAGACCCCCGTTATTCGAGCAGCTCTAGTCGTTGAGTGGGGAGACCCTCGTTATTCGAGCAATCCTGGTCTCTGGTCATCTGGTAGGGACATTCTTCGTCTCATAGTCCCAGCAGCCCATATAGGCCAGTTTTGGCTTCTTTCTATTCATAGCTCCGAACCATGGGAGATCTCCATCAAGGGACGTAATCAGCTAGACATCTAGAGTGGTTAGGCCATCCCCTTATATAAGGATTAACGAGATAAACACCTTATCCCCTGAAATCAGCAGTGATCTTAACGGATTGCATAACAGATTGGATCCCCGGATCTGTATAAATAGATGGCCCCACAGATGATAAAGGTAGACAACCTCTAAGCCCACGTTTCACACTTCATCTTACTATCGAGTCATCTCTGACTTAAGCTTTAGAAAGCCAACGGCCAAGCGCCGGCCACCCTTAGTTTTCTTCTTTGGCTTTCAGGTTTGGAGGGGAGCTCACTTCAAAAGGACTGCGTATAATTGGGAGGAATCTGTTACCAAAATCTAACGTTAACAATATCTAAAGTTGGTTATTTAAGTTTAACATTGTATTTATATCGTCCACTTTACTATAGGATTCATATTAACTACCGATAAGAAAATGAGTTTGCAAATGATAGATTTGGAATTGGCCCCCAACAATGTATACAACTACTCGGTCGAACCACTACCCAAAAGGTCTCCAATCAAGCATAAAGAAAAATCACTTGTCGAAAGCTCACCATCCGAAAACAAGTGGATTGAGTGGACTGTTGACATGGACAACATTTTTATCGACGGTTTGTTGGAGGCAGTAAGTTTAGGCCATAAAGCCGACAACAGGTTTCATGATGACTCGTATAAGGGTATATGCTCCGAACTTAGCTGGATCCTCGAAATAGAATTAACCCATGAGAAATGTCAAAACAAAACGCGTACATTGAAAAGATGGTATAATGAAGTGAAAGACATGTTGGCAACTAGTGGATTCGAGTGGAAACCAAAAAGGGAAGTAGTTGTCGCGTCCGACGAAGTGTGAGAAGAATATGTGAAGGTATGACATCTGTTTAATGGTTAACATAACTTATGTTTACTTCCCAGGCTTCCAATAAGTAACAATTACTTTCATTTGAATAGTACAATAAATAAGCAGGAACGCTCCGAGGGAAGTCAATACGAAGATTCAACGACCTTGCGACTCTTTTTGGAGTTGACTCCGCGAGTGGGCACACAGCTAAATCAGGTTACTCCGTGTCATGACGACAGGGCAAAAGGTGAGTTGTAGACAACGACGATAGTCCTGAAGGATTAGGCCAACAATTCGAGGACATCGTTCGATTGTCCTCGAAGGATTGTTTCAAAAATTAACCCGAGAAACACTAGTTGTTTAATTCAAGGCTAGGCGACGCTCCTTCGCCATGTCCCAATCTTACACCAAAAAATTCTCAAGCAACCCAGACTACAATTAACTCCAAGAAAAAAAAGGTTGGAGAAGCCAACGGAACTTCTTAACAAGGGAATGGAAAAGGTCATTGACTCTATCAATAACTTGGCCCAGGCTCAGTCCCTTGGAAAAGGAATGGCACGAATGGGTTCTGTTATACAGGCATTCGAAGAGTTGGACCGCCAAAGTGGTGACCTATACATCTATGTTTATGAACACCAATCACAGAAGAAGCATGACGCTGAACTCTTTCTAAGCCTACCTTTGAGCAAGAGGCTGATATGGCTACAGAGAGTTCTGTGGTGACGAGGCGTATACTATGGGTTGTCACTAGCCTCGGGGCTGTCTAACAAGAAACTTTGGTTACTATTTTTTTTAGTTTTTTGGTTCGTGGTATGAATTGTGAATGTTTTTTTCTCATGTGCCATGTACAGATATGTGATTGGTCTCATTCAGGTAAGGTGGTACCCGAAACATACTCTCCAAGTCCGCACATTCACATCTATGTGGACAGCTACATTAACTTCTATTCCTTTTGGACAATGGGCTGTCTACTATAGGTAGACTATAGATGGGTTTTTTTTTTATTTTGGCTATCAAAGGATAGCTACATGGGGCGGGTTGGTTCTCATTTGGGACTGTTTACGATATTATTTTGCACACAACCAATATGGCTATAGCTGTTTGCACACAACAGATATGTCACATAAGTGGACCACCCACAGTAGGAAAGTTTGTTGATTCAAAACTAATTTCATTTTCGGATCTGTAAATCCCCTAGATCGGGGGAGCAGATTAGGTGAGACCCTGGATCCACCGAGGTCAGTGGGACCCCAGGCTGTGGGACCCACTATGATGTATGTGACAACATCCGCACTGTCCATCCGTATTGAAATCTCATTTTAGGGCACGATCCAAAAAAATGTAGTTCCAAATCCCAGATGGACCATAGTACAGGAAACAAAGGTGATTGACCATTAAAAACTTCGTGGGCCACAAGCGTTGGATCAAGATGATATATGTGTGGTCATAACTTCTAGGTGTTTGTGACCTTATCAACAGGTTGGATGGCAAATAAACATTCCGGTGGAATCCTTGAAGTTTTTAATGGCTTGGATTTGACCACGACTGTTTCCGATGGTGTGGTCCACCTAAGATTTGAGTCAACTTCATTTTTGGGCTCATGCCCTAAACTGAGCTTTCAAGATGGTTGGACGGTGTGGATTTAAGGCACATACATGATTGTCAGTAAGGATGGACGATGGGGTTTGTAAGGTACATACAACAAGGTGGCCCCACAGTCAGGGGTGACACCAACTGCGGAGTATATGGTGATCCACCATATCCGCATCATGAACGTGAAACGGTATCTGAAGTAGTCTTGTGTTGCATATCCAATCATCGCACTTAGACACTCAATAGGAATGAAGGGCATATAAGGCACGTTTTGCTGGATTGTAATGTAATCGAATGGAAAGGTGGAAATTCCACGGAAGGCCTGGAAAAACATAATCATTGAGGATATATACTCCATTACGGTGGTAATCGGCCATCCAAACATGCCCTAAACATCCTTCATCAACATCACGCTTTATAGAAGAATGGATTATTCTAAGTAACACCTCGATAAGATTTCAGCTTATCAATAACATGATTAATGCAGGGGCATTTTTCACGGTCCGGGCTCAAGTGGAGCGACATGTGCGACTCAGGGGCACACTCGGGGTGGGCGGCTTGTGTGGGGTGGGTGGCCCGTGCAACTCAGGCCCCACCCGCGCGAGTGGTTTGTGCAACTCGAGCCCCACCCGTGCGACTCAGGTGGCTCGTGTGACGCGACCCATGCGACTTGAGGCCGACGTAGAAGGGTTCGACCAGGGGGCTGGCTTAGCCTGGGCTATGAGATAAAAGGATATTTCGTGTCTCCCCCATCATCTCTGAATCTTTTGGTGAGTTGGTCGGATGTCCTGCGTCAAATTGGTATCAGAGCAGGAGGTCTCGTGTTCAAAACTCATCACTGGGAGTGAATAATGCAGGGGCATTTTTCACGGTCCGGGCTCGAGTGGAGCGGCCTGTGCGACTCAGGGGCACACTCGGGGTGGGCGGCTTGTGTGGGGTGGGTGGCCCGTACAACTCAGGCCCCACCCGCGCGAGTGGTCCGTGCGACTCGGGTGGCTCGTGTGACACGACCCATGCGACTTGGGGCCCAAGTAGAAGGGTTCGACCAAGGGCCTGGCCTAGCCTGGGCTATGAGATAAAATGATATTTCGTGCCTCCCCCATCAGTTCTGGAGCTTTTGGTGAGTTGGTTGGATGTCCTGCATCAGTGATTCAAGCATGTGAGTACAGCATGTTGCCTCAAAACCAAATATTTTCTCTTGTAGAAGGGTGATCCTTACAGATTACAACTATGTTTTCTATTATACAGTACTGACCAGATAGAAGAAGCTTTATTTTGATTAACAATTTACTGAAACAAGCTTTCTCATGCCATCTAACGTGGCCATGATCCATTTTCTATGCATCCACCCAAACAGAATTTACATACATATGCATGAAAATGTGCAAGCATGTATACATGTGTATTGCTCCAAAAACGAGTTCCAAGTTGCAACTAAGTAGTGATTTGTCTAGCTACATCAATCTAGAATAATCAAGAGGTGCAAGTTTGTCATACCTTTGATGATTGCTGGCCTCTTTCTACATCCTGCAAACGCATTCACATTACGTTAGTCTTCACACAATTAAGTATGACTATGTAACTGGCAAAGAAAAGACATGATTTATGATGGGGGAATTTGGGCCTTGAATAGGCCGCAACCATATAAAGCTTAAATGATAGTGACTGCCCAAATGACAAAACAGTAAATCATTAGATATAAACATGTAGAAGAATTGACACAAATCTCTTCATCGCATCCTTATAAAATAAGGAACCGTAAGTATCAGGTGCAATAATTGGTGGCTGGATGACCGAGTATCAGGCATCATGATATATCTCGAGGAATAGACATCAGACATGAAAGAAAAATGAGTACAAAAAAAAAGCATATTAATCATCAATAAATTTGGAGGGGGTAACAAAATAAGACAAGAAACATAATGGAAAGTGTAGAGTGATGATAAGTAGTCATGCAACTTATCAAGTCATGCAACCCATCCGTCCAACCATCCCACAACTATCCAAACATCCATTAATATTTCAGAATATTGACAACACAAGATACTTCGTTGAGAAATCATTGACAACTAGAAAGGAAATGAAAGATTGTGGTCTCGATATCGCCCATGTTGTGATAACGATAATATCGCAATATTATCAATATTATCGTCGACAAATTGAACACTGCATACAACCATGCGCCCATAAAGGGAAAAAAAATTGAAATGGAAATTGTTTTAATAAACAATTTTTTTTGCAATTCAATACATGGTGATATTATCGAAACATCGCTGATACACTGGCAATATAAGTGGCATCCGGAATTTACACAGTCGAAAATATTAGCGATACATTGGCAATACAAGAAACACCTAGAATTTAAAAAGTCGAAAATATTGACGATATCAATATATTAGCGATACATTGTCAATACCTGGAATTTCTTATACTACCAGTATTATCAGTGTGTAGAATAAAGTTGGTCGAAGCTATTTGCGATCGACATCTCTCGAGCAGCTTCATATGGTTCACGTGCGACACACGAGCGCCTCATTATTATATCCCGCGAGCAGAGCAACATAATACTTCGTCTAGCGAGCCGAGTTGGGCGCATCTCGTATCTTCAGGGGGCCTGCCTGCTTACCATTTGTCATTCATATTTGAGCAGCCTTGCTCTCTAATCGTTTGGTGGAGCTGTCTCTCGGGTCATAGTCTCAACAGCCCATATAGCTCGTGAGTTGGACCAGATTACAGGCCTAATTGGTGTATTACTCGTGGCCTCAAATTAGATGGGATCTCCATTAAGGAACGTAATCAGCTAAGTGTCTAATCTGATAAGATGACATCCTATCCCGTGAAATCAGGAAGATCTTAACAGCTTACGTAACAAACTAGTCCACTCGGACCTGAATAAATAGATGGCTCCATCGATGATGAAGGTACACAACCTATCTTAATCCACGTTTCACACTTTATCTTACTTTCAAGCCTATCTCTAACTTAAGCGTCAAAGGGCTAATGGCCGAGGGCCGGCCACTCTTAGTTTCTCTCTTTGATTTTCAGGTGAGGAGAAAGGATTCGTCTTCGGGAAGATCGTGCATCTGGAGGAAGGAAATCTGTGACCAGAATCTGACGTTAACGGATTGGCGTCGTCTGTGAGAACGAGTATTCAATTCGTTTTCACCACAAATCTTTACCTTCCATTATGCCTCCTAAGAAGACGAATCATCCTTCAACCTCGAGGCAGACGTTGCCTCCAGTGGAAGTCTCTGAACCAAATCCAAATCCCCCTCAATCTGCGCCAGCAATTCCCCCTGTGCGGCCTAATCCACCCGATTCCGTGCCCCAGAATCCATTCCAAAATATATTGGGTGGTTTGGATGGTGTTATGCGTTATGTAGAAGATACTCTCCTCACCCTCCAAGCTGGATTTCAAACCCTTTCTAATAGGTTTGATCAACATTTTCCTCAGCCACAGCAAGCTCCAGAAGGACCACTATTACAACCTACACCTGCGACTTCCAGACACTCTCCAGGCGAACCTCAAGCTCAGCAGAATCCTCTTCCAAACCATGTCTCCCGCGGAAATCAAGTCCCGATCCAACGACCGCAATCTATCCGCTCCAGTGCTTCCTGGCAACGCCAACCTGAAGAACCCGACGCCGAAACGTCCAGTTATACTTTACCCTGGGAGGGAGACCTCAGAAGAATCGAGGATCGTTTCGCTAATATTGAACAACGATATCAATCCAACCTCCCGACCTCAACTCTCACATCAATTCATCGAGCTGAACCTCCCTTCACTCGTGAAGTCATGGAGGCCCCTCTACCTAAAAAGTTTCGAACGCCCAGCATTGTCTCGTATACCGGTATCTCTCAAACATCTAGAGATGTATAGATCTCTCATGGAACTAGAAGGATATAGCTCGGAGATTATGTGCAGGCTTTCTCTTTAACCTTAAAGGATGCGGCGCGTACCTAGTTCCATGGTCTGAAGCCTCGATCTATAGAGTCCTTTTCTCAACTATCAGATCTCTTCCTTTCTCAGTTCATGGGAAGTATTCATACCAAAAAACCCGCATCACATTTGTCGGATCTGAAGCAGCAACATCGAGAAACAATCAAAGAATTTACGGTTCAGTTTACGGCCGAAGCAGTTCAGATGGAGGGTTATACAGAAGATGAAGGCCTCACCGCCCTTATAGCAGGAGTTACAAGCGAAAGGTTCCGGTTCGCTCTAGATAAAAATCCTCTTAAAACTGGCTGAATTTCAAACCAAAGTTCAAAAATATATTAATGCAGAAGAAGTAGCCCTAGCCCATCATGGTGGCCAAGGAAAGAAGCGAAAATCTGAAGAAATTCCTCCACCTGACAGAAAATATCGACGGGATCAACGAGATCATTCACCGAGGAAGTCTTATACTGGAAGATATCGCAATTATACACCTCTCAATCAGTCTCCAGAAAAGGTACTGATGGAGATCAAGCACAAATCTTATGTTAAATGGCCTCCAAGAATCAAATCGGATCCAGAGAAAAGAGACAAGAGGAAGTTCTGCTACTTCCATAAAGACCATAGGCACAACACCCAAGACTGTGTATCTCTTAAGGATCAAATAGAAACTCTCATTCGAAGGGGACATCTTCGAGATTATGTTGCACATCAAGATCGCTCACCCAAAGAATCCAGCGCCCAAACGCATCGTGAAAATCAAGTGCGGAGGCAAAAGTCGCCGCAACATCGTCCTTCACAAGAAGACGTTGAACCTGCAGGCGAAATTCGGACAATTGTAGGTGGCCCGGCTTGTGGAGGGGATTCCCAAGCCTCGAGAAAAGCTTACACTCGAAAAGCATGCCAGAAGCCTCAACATATTTACTGAGTGGAAAAGTCATCCAGCTCGTCAAGTCCAAGCCACCAACCAATCTCTTTTTCCCATGAAGACGCTGAAGGAATCCACTTCCCTCATGAGGACTCCATCGTGGTAACATTAAAAGTATCAAATTACTTATCGTATTATGTTGGATACAGGTAGCTCTGCAGACGTCCTTTATCTTGAAGCTTTCAACAAAATGGCCCTCGCTAGAAATCTGCTCAAACCAATCTCCACTCCTCTCGTCGGTTTCGGGGGTGAGGTGGTTGCACCAGAGGAAAGTATCGACCTCCCCGTCACTTTAGGCAAAGCTCCAACCAAGGTCACAGTCTTTATCAACTTTCTCGTGATTGATCGAAAATCTGCGTACAATGCTATCTTAGGCCGACCGTCACTCACCAAGATAGGAGCAGCTCTACATCCCCTCTACTTATGCATCAAGTTCCCTAAGCCAAATGGAATTGGGTTAGTCCGAGGGAACTAGAAAGAAGTTCGAGCATGTTATGAAATCGTAGTTCAAGATCAGAAGAACGTCCAAGCAACTCCTATTATGACAATTTCAGGAGATTCAACAGATTCTCCAATTGTAGGGGCTCCCGGGGAAGAAACAAACGAAGTTCAGCTATCCAAGGATGATCCTTCCAAAAAGGTTCATGTTAGATCATCTCTGAACTGTATCTTCGAAGCCCGCCTGACCAGCTTTTTGGTTGAGTATCAAGACGTGTTCGCCTGGTCTCATAAAGATATGCCAAGTATCGACCTCGAAGTTGCTGTTCGCCATTTGAATGTTGATTCAAAGTTTAAGCCCGTTCATCAGCGTCGATGAGCATTCACAGCCGAAAGGCAGACGATTATAAAAACAGAAGTCGACAAGCTGCTGGCTGTCGATTTTATTGAAGAAGTCGATTATCCGGAATGGGTCGCGAATGTCGTCTTCGTCCGTAAGGCAAACGGCAAGTGAAGAATGTGCGTTGATTATTCTGATCTAAACAAGGCATGCCCAAAGGATAGCCTCCCAACCCCCCGTATCGACCAATTAGTCAATTCAACAGCAGGACATGCTGTACTCAGTTTCATGGATGCCTATTCTGGCTATAACCAGATCATGATGCATCCACCTGACCGTGGAAATACCGCCTTTATCACCGATCGAGGTCTGTACTGTTACAAAGTGATGTCGTTTGGTCTTAAGAATGCCGGGGCCACCTACCAACGCCTAGTTAACAAAATATTTGCCGCGCAAATTGACAGGAATATGGAAGTATACGTCGATGATATGCTCGTAAAAAGTATTATGGCTAATGATCATCTTGTGGATCTCCAAGAAGCCTTCGATCTGATGAGGAGATATCAGATGAAGCTGAACCCAAAGAAATGCGCTATCGGAGTTTCAGCTGAAAATTTTCTTGGGTTTATGGTTGGTCAACGGGGGATCGAGGCAAATCCCGAAAAGATTAAAGCCTTGATAGAAATGAAATCTCCCTCCCCCGTCAAAGCGGTCTGACGGCTAGCTGGACGAATTGCGTCCTTAAATAAATTTATTTCGCGTGCCTCCGATAAATGCCTCCCTTTCTTCAAGTTACTTCGTGTGACTGGAAAATCCGACTGGGCGTGGACCCAACAATGTGAAGAGGCGTTTCAGCAGCTCAAGCAGTATATGATCGCGCCTCCTATTCTATCAAAACTTGTCCCGCATGAGTAGCTTTTTCTTTACTTATCTGTATCTTCCACGGCCGTTAGTGCCTCCTTAATAAGAGAAGATTTCGGGGTGCAGAAACCCATTTATTATGTCTGTCGCGCAATGGTGGATGCTGAAACTAGATACTTGGATGTTGAGAAACTTACTCTGGCATTGGTAGTCGCAGCATGGAAGCTACGGCCTTATTTTCAAGCACATTCTATAGTAGTCCCTACAAATCAACCATTAAGGAAAATTCTTCAAAAGCCTGAAGTATCTAGGCGATTAACTAAATGGGCGATTGAACTTAGTGAACATGATATCACCTTCTGCTCGTGAACTGCTATAAAGGCCCAAGTCATAGCAGACTTCATTGCCAAATTTACGTATTCGACCCCTATTCATGTTAATACAACTATTCCTCCTACTTCCGAAGATGATTTATCAGAAAACGAGCAAGTGTCCTGGTCACTCTATGTAGATGGATCATCCTGTTCCTCTGACAGTGGGGCTGGATTGATTCTAATCGCTCCTGATGGATCACAATTCAAATATGCTTTGCGTTTTTACTTTCGTACTTCAAATAATGAAGCGGAATACAAGGCCTTAATAGTAGGTCTTCAGTTAGCAAATATTCTCGCAATAAAGAACCTGCTCGTTCATAGCGACTCACAACTCGTCGTAAATCAAGTGATCAATGAATTTAAGGCAAAGGAGGAAAGGATGGCTTCATACAAATCCAAAGTATTAATCTTACTTGCCAAATTCAACAAATATGAAATAATTCATATTCCTCGAGAAGAAAATAAGCTCGTAGATTCTTTGGCGAAATTAGCTTCGGCACCAGAGTCCGATCTAACACGAGTTGTCCCTATCGAGCACCTCTCTGCCCCAAGCATCGATCAAGTAACTGCAGAGCAAGTCTCTACAGTGCAACTATCTTCATGTTGGATGGATCCCATTATCCTTTACCTTCAAAGCGGAAAGCTCCCAGATTACAAAAAATCGGCTCGACAAATACGCTATCGTGCTACCAGGTACATCCTACAAGATGGTAGATTATTGAGAAGAAGTTTTACTTTACCATATTTAAGGTGTCTTCATCCAGAAGAAGCACAACGTGTTCTAGATGAAATACATCAGGAGGCATGTGGTGATCATCCCGAAGGACGATTTTTGGCTTACAAAGCAATGAGGCAAGGTTACTATTGGCCTACTATGAAGGCAGACGCCATCAAATTTTTGAAAAAAATTGGATAAATGTCAATGATATTCTCCAATACCTCATGTACTATCTGAACAAATGACACCCATGGATAGTCCTTGGCCTTTTGCTCAATGGGGAGTCGATATAATTAGACCGCTACCCATGGGAAAAGGCCCAAAACAGATTTGCGATTGTAGCAATTTATTATTTCACCAAATGGGTCGAAGCAAAACCTCTGGCCACCATTACCGAAAGGCAAACCACTAAATTTATATGGAGGAATATCGTGTGCCGTTATGGACTTCCCCACACCATAATTTCTGACAATGGAAGACAGTTCGATAACGTTGCGCTCTCAGAGTTTTGCGAGAAATGGAAGATACGTAATGTACGAACCTCCTTATATCATCCTCATGCTAACGGTCAAGTAGAGGCGGTCAATAAGATAGTCAAACATCATTTAAAGACCAAGCTCGACGAATGCAAAGGTGTATGGTCAGAACGTCTACCCGAAGTCTTGTGGGCTTACAGAACAACAGCTCACACATCGACGGGAGAAACACCTTTCTCTCTAGCATTCGGCACTGAAGCAGTCGTCCTAGTCGAAGTCAAAATGCCCACTTATCGAGTGGAGCACTACGAGCCGTTGAACAATGAAGGTCTAAAACTTTACCTTTATCTCCTAAAAGAAAAAATGAACACATCTCGACTCCGGGCAGCGGCCTACCAACAGCGTATAGCTCGTTACCACAATTCAAAGATCAAACCCAGAGCTTTTCAGCTCGGTGACCTGGTGCTCAGACAAAATATTGGAATAGCCATTCGATCGCTGGATCCTAATTGGGAAGGCCCATATCGAGTTATCAAAATTATTCGACCAGGTACCTATTATCTAGAAGACATACGAGCAAGGCCCCTACGTCGCCCTTGGCACGCGGAGCATCTACTCCAATATTTTCCTTGAACATTCATTTATTGAGCAAATGAATCATATTTGAATAAAATGTGATATTTTCATTCTAGTCCATCGACTACGAATCTACACAACTTGGTCGCTACTCCTATTTCTAAGGACTTGAACACAAGGAATCCCAAAACGAATACGTATCGGAAACGGCCAAGGCCGTTACGCGATACAGGGTCTAAAACGATGACCCCCAATTTTCTAAGCCGTAACCTCCCGTAACGGTCCAAAAAGGGCTAGTTTTTTTTCTTTTTTAAACCTAGTGTTTTTTTATTTTTTTCACACTTTTCTTCTCCCATTTCTTTTCTACTATATTCTTTTGCTAAAACCAACCTCTTAATCTATTTTGAAGAATTAAAACAACTAATTTCTACGATTTGGATGAATCAAAGCTCCGTGGGCCATTTTTCGAAGAAATCCGAAAATAGGCATTTATACCTTTTTCTTCCTCTAATCGCTTTTTTTTCACCTTGATATGATGCTCTAGCCATTGTAAAATATTAAAATGTGTATTTCAAGATTATGCAACTGATTTTTATATTTTTTTATATTTTTTTAATTTCAAACTATTTTCGAAATAATATTAAAAATTAGTAAAAATCATGTTTTTTCTGGTTTAATGGTTGGATAACATGTGTTACTTATAGTAGAACACAATCATGTGCATTTTACAGATAATGCACATGATTTGCTATTTTTTTGTATTTTTTTAATTTCGGATTAATTTCGGAATAATTTTAAAAATCAGGGAAAATCATTTTTTTTTTAAATTCTGGTTGAAAGGTTGGATAACATGTGTTGCTTATAATAGAACATAATCATGTGCATTTTACAGATTATGCACATGATTTGCTATTTTTTTCTATTTTTTTAATTTCGAATTAATTTCGGAATAATTTTAAAAATTAGGGAAAATCATTTTTTTTCAAAAAAAAATCTGGTTTAAAGGTTGGATAAGATGTGTTACTTATAGTAGAACACAATCATGTGCATTTTACAGATTATGCACATGATTTTCTATTTTTTTGTATTTTCTTAATTTCGGATTAATTTCGGAATAATTTTAAAAATTAGGGAAAATCATTTTTTTTTTTAAATTCTGGTTTAAAGGTTGGATAACATGTGTTACTTATAATAGAACATAATCATGTGCATTTTACAAATTATGCACATGATTTGCTATTTTTTTGTATTTTTTTAATTTCGGAATAATTTTAAAAATTAGGGAAAATCATTTTTTTCAAAAAAAATTCTGGTTTAAAGGTTGGATAACATGTGTTACTTATAGTAGAACACAATCATGTGCATTTTACAGATTATACACATGATTTGCTATTTTTTTGTATTTTTTTAATTTCGAATTAATTTCAGAATAATTTTAAAAATTAGGGAAAATCATTTTTTTCAAAAACAATTTCTGGTTTAAAGGTTGGATAACATGTGTTACTTATAATAGAACATGATCATGTGCATTTTACAAATTATGCACATGATTTGCTATTTTTTTGTATTTTTTTAATTTCGGATTAATTTCAAAATAATTTTAAAAATTAGGGAAAATCATTTTTTTCAAAAAAAATTATGGATTAAAGGTTGGATAACATGTGTTACTTATAATAGAACACAATTATGTGCATTTTACAGATTATGCACATAATTTGCTATTTTTTTTGTATTTTTTTAATTTCAGATTAATTTCGGAATAATTTTAAAAATTAGGGAAAATCATTTTTTTCAAAAACAATTTCTGGTTTAAAGGTTGGATAACATGTGTTACTTATAGTAGAACACAATCATGTGCATTTTACAAATTATGCACATAATTTGCTATTTTTTTTGTATTTTCTTTAATTTCATAATAATTTTAAAAATTAGGGAAAATCATTTTTTTCAAAAACAATTTCTGGTTTAAAGGTTGGATAACATGTGTTACGTATAGTAGAATACAATCATGTGCATTTTATAGATTATGCACATGATTTGCTATTTTTTTTCATTTGATTATATTTACAGATTAATGACTAATGTATGTTTATATTTTTACTTTTTCGACAGGTTTTGCCGTTTTGGAGCTTCATAGTTGTATTGTTGTAGCTCGTAGGGTTTAGTATTTGAATTTAGTAGTTAGTACTTGATTTCATTAGCTATATTTAATATTTACAATTACATTTATAAGTTTCAAAATCTAAGTAATTCACTCTTAGACTTAGTATCTAAGTAACATAAGCCATCTCTAATTAAAAAATGTCTGGAACTGGAAGTGGAACTGCAAATGAGGATATTGGATGGGAACATTGTCAGAGGGTAGGTGGTGGAAGGCACCAAATAAAATGCAACTATTGTGATAGAGTAATAAGTGGTGGAATTACGCGACTTAAACAACATTTGGCACATCGAAAGGGTCAAGTTGCGGGATGCACTAGAGTTCCCAAAGAGATAATGACACTGATGCAAGCCAATTTAGACGAGTCGAAGGGGAAACAAGCTGCTGTGCAGAAAAAGAAAGATATCCTGAATGCGGCCCGACAAGAGGTGTTTGGTCCAGAATATATGGGCGTTCGTGGCGAAGATATTATTGATTCTGGGGAAGATTCTGACTGAGAAATGACTATAGCTAGGAGAGAAAGCGTGCGTTATATTCGTGAAGAGGAAGAACGTCGACGCATGTTTGGTTCAAGTGCGAGTGGGAGTGGGAGTGGCCAGGGGAGTACAACTGCAGCCCCAACGGAAAGTACAACTGGGGTTGGAGGGGGTATGTTTGGTGGATTAAGGCGTATGTTTAGCAGCCCGCGGGACACATCTTTACATGCAGCTCGTAATCCTATAGATGTAGATGTGGAAGAAGATGTGCCTAGGAGACCCTCTGTTGATCCAATCCTCTTTAGGAAAAAATCAAGTAAACAAAAGAAGATAAAACAAATGTGGAGTAAAACTTCTGTTGAGAAACTGGGTAGGGCAGCAGCAAAGTAATTTATACATGCCAACATACCCCCTAATGTGGCAAATTCTCCATATTGGCAAGTGGTGATTGATGCAGCAGCAAAAGCAGGCGAAAGAATAAAGCTCCCACAGCCAAGGAGAGTAGGGGAAAATGGACAAATGCAGAGTATGCGGATACAAAGGCATATGTAAATACCTTTAAACCCATATGGCAAGCCAGAGGATGCACGATCATGTGTGATGGTTAGACTGGCCCAACAAGACGCAGCATGATCAACTTCATGGTGTATTACCACTTGGGAACAATGTACCACAAGTCAATGCCTCAGATGAAATAAAAAATGCTAAATATATTTTTAGCTTGATGGATAAAGTAGTGGATGAGATTGAGGAGGAGAATGTGGTGTAGATTGTGACAGATAATGAAGCAACATATAAGTCTGCAGGAAATTTATTGATGCTAAAGAGACCACATCTATTTTGGTCACCGCGTGTTGCACATTGTATTGATCTTATATTGGAAAGATATTAGAAAGAAAAAGAATGTCAAAGAAATGGTTGAAAAAGCAAAAGAAATGACAACATTTATTTACAACCATAATCACCTAGTTGCAATAATAAGGAAGTTCACGAAGGGACGAGAGTTGCTTAGGCCAGCGGCGACTAGATTTGCAACTAACTTTATAGCTTTAGAGAGTTTGTATCAGACTAGGGGAGAGTTGAGTGAAATGTTTGCTTCCCAACAATGGCTCAACACAAAATATGGGAAGAAGACATCAAGGACGCCGGTTAATGTTGTAAACACCATAAGAGACAACAAATATTAGAAGAGGGTAAAGAAAATTTTGAAGGTGATGGAACTACTAATGAGTACTTCGTCTTGTTGAAACCAATGAAGCACCTACGATAGGCTTCCTCTACGATGCCATGGATAAAGCAAAGTTGGCAATTCAACGTGATTGTTCAAGCTGGCAATCTTACTGGAATTTGATCGACAAAAAATGGACAAAGCAGCTCCACCACGATATTCATGCAGCAGGTTATTACCTAAATCCTAGGTATAGTTATGCCCAATCATTTATTATAGATGATGAGGTTCATATTGGATTAAAGAATGTGATAAAGAGATTAGAGCCCGACTTAGATGCACAAATAAGGGCTTTGAATGAATTGGATATATTTGGAAGTCGTCAGGCTAACTTTGCAGATGCTCTTGCACAACATGCAGTATCTAGGTTGCAACCCGCCGAATAGTGGATAAATTTCGGAGGGACTACACCGGCTCTCCAAAAAATTGCAGTGAGGATTATGAGCCAGACAACGTCTTCCTCTAGTTGCGAAAGAAATTGGAGTTGTTTTGCACTTACTCATACGAAGAATAGAAATAGATTGCAGACTAGGACGTTAGATAGATTTGTCTTTATGCATTACAACATGAGGCTAAGAATGCACATGCATTCAAGGAGGCTTAGCGCCAATAATGCCGGTGATGTGGATTATTGTCCGATAAACTTGGACAATATTTATAATGAGGAAGACCCACTTCTACCTTGGTTGGAAGCAAGGGAAGAAGAAATAGAAGAGGATAGTGAAGAAATAGAAGTTGAAGACCAAGAAATATGCAAGGCACAGCAAGAGAGTTGTACATTTGACACAAAAAGGGGGGCGGATTTCATGCAAACTCAGCAAAGTACGAGCTCTAGCGATACTGAAACAGATTATGATGATGATAATGATGATGATGATGCACCTAATGCTGGTCCCACTTCTGGCATTGCTCAACCCACCAAGGCCACTGATACCATACAGCCGTCTATGGATCACGAGGCTGATGAGCTTCGACGAAGCAAGCGAAGCCGGGAGGGTCGAACTTATAAGTGTACTGAGTCACGATACAGCCAGCAGGAGGAGCCTCGCTCCAGTAGTGCACCTGCAGGTCCTACACCTACAGGTCCTGCACCGCGATCGACACAGGCAAATCTGAAACATCAGCATGCGTATGGCTATGATCCGAGGAATTATGGGTATTCTTACGGCCAATGGGATTATAGGGAACCTGTTCCACCACTTTCATGTTGGAGTAGTCCTCTTGACATTGTTCCACATCTACCATATGAACCAAATCCAAGTTATTCATCTCAATCTCAACAGCCTGAATACGAGTACCAGTATGGGCATGGCCATTCGATGGGCACTGGTGGATATCCTTACTCAGGGTCAGAATCTTTGCCTAGTCAGGATCAGTCATCATCGGGTTTCATTGACCTAGTCTTTCCCTCCGGCACTAAATATTATGGATATGCAACAACAATACCGCAACAACCTGATGATAATGACAAGGACGTGGAGGTTGAGCAACCACAACAAAGCAGGTTTTCATTTTGGTTGTAAGTTCAGTCTGGTGAGTTTTTTCCATTACCCACATGAGCACACATTCACCAAGAAAACACACATTTACATTGTTGAACTTGTGTTTAAAATAACTCCCCTGACAAGTGACAACCAGTCAAGTAATCTTTAATCAACATGCTTGCAGGGGAGTATATCAAGTACTACTATTTTTTTTTTCTACTTTAGAATGTTCAATTGGTAGGAGAAGAGTCATAGATTCAAGATAGGAGAAGTCTTATACATTATTTTTTTGCAAGTCCTCAGTCCTTATTCCCTAATCCTCATTCCTCACTCATCACTCCTCAGGTATGTAAATAATATAAAGTAAATTATAAAAAATAATAGCACATGTAAAAATTGAAATACTTTGATGTTACATTTATTCTAATATACATATTATTGGTATTAGACAGTTAGAAATTTGAATTTATAAGTTTTGCTGCTAATTCCAGGTTATCAGCTTCATAAATTCATGAGACAACCCGATACAACTTTTTCACCAAAGAGTAGACCGCTTCCCCACCATAAACATGTTCAAAATTATAAATGAATGCATATTTGGGATGTTTGGAATTTTCTGGATTTAATCCATATTTTTTTAGATTTTTTTGGCAACAAAAAAAATTTGGACCGTTACAAGGGGCGTATTGACTGATACGGCACCGTATCGGCCGATATAGCCCGTATCCATATCGTTAATGGTGGGCACCGTTACGCCCACCGATACCACTATGAGACACCTTGCTTGAACAGCCCCGAAGAGAACAATAAACATTCTCTTGACTAAGTCTTCTGCTTACCGCAGAGCCAAAGACTCAGTTCATAGATCAGTCTATCTCCATGCGGATGTAGCCAACAAGGCCTCCCTGACTGAGCCTGACTCATTTCCATGAGTTGAGTAATCACACATTCAAAGATAATTCATTCTCATGAATTAAGACAATTGAAAAAGAAGCCAAAACGGTCTTTTCATTAAAATTCATACAAATGGCGATTCAATTACAAAACCAAAATTATTCATATGAGATTACCAAGAAGTGATCAAGATTGATCTTCCGCTGCTCTTTCTTGCGTGTCGCTTGGAGGAGGTGCGCGGCTCTCGACCTCTGGATTAGTTTCAGGAACCCCCGTGACTTTAATAGCCTCCGTGACTTCATTGGTAGCAGCTTCTCTCTCTTCAGCAACTATGATAGCCGCGACCTTATGAAATTCCTCCAAGTTGAACGTTGGAGAAATTCGCTGCATCACTTTTATTGCAAAGTCACGACCAACATCGTACGACTCATATCGCTCATCATCATAAAACTGCGAAGTCCGAAACTCCAGAACAGCGCGGGGGCCCTCTTCAGATATCATCTTGACTAGAGCCACCCTCTCTTCCTCCCAATGAATTGAATCAACTTTCAACTCTGAAAGAGCAGCCTTCTCCTTCTCCAAATTTTCGCTGACTTCTCTGAGTCGCGACTTGCTCTCTACAAGCTGCTGCTCCAAAGAGATCTTATCTTGACGAAAGATCTCTCTTTCCTTCTATCTTCTCCTTCATCTCAGCAAGGCGAGCAAACTTCAAATCCAGCGCTTGATACCTCTCGATCAAGACTTAGACCTTATCAATGAGGATCTTTTTCTCCTCATTCATCTTGGCTATTAAAGTTTTGCGAGCCTTTAGGACCTGATCCCTCCCTTGGATCGCATTCTCCAAGGCCTTCTTATTCTCTTCGGCCTCATCTATGATACGACGAGCAGATGTCGCGTCTCGTCTGTATGGTAAGGTCCAAGCCCTGTTTAAAAAGTTAAAGGGAATGTCATGAAGGTAGGAGAATTTCTTTAAATAAACACAAGAAACAATGAAGTATTTCGTATGCCTAGACCATCCTCATCCCAGCATCCAGAGAGAGATACTCTGGACTGGGCTCAGGAAGAGCACCAAAGGATTGCGGAGTAACATTGTCAAAAAGGAACTTGCAAATAGGGTGCAAGTGACTCGGAATGGTGAAAGTCCCAACCCCGGAAGGTTGAGCTACGACCATTCCTACTTCAACAGTGCTCGGCTCTCGAGCAGGAGTCAGCTCCCGAGCAGGAGCCAACTCACGAGTAGCAACAGGCCCGCGATTCCCTTCATTCGAAGGATGACTTGGTCCTGCCTCGTCACCCCTCGGAGAATAATCAATAATATCAATAACCGGTTGTTCAGAAGGAACAACCAGAGTAGGAATTGTAGTTGTGGCAACTTTAGCTGAGGGAGAGTCATGTGGCTGCGAGCCGTGAGTAGGCTCATCTGTTCGTTCAGGTGGACGAGAGGGGCCAGCCGCCGTCTTCTTCCGCCTCTTCGAGGCGGTACCCTTCAAACGGGGCAAACTTCCCCTACCTCTTTTCTCACCCGCTGCCATATCCTCTTCTCCGGAGATAAGCCCGGATGCAGCAAGTCACGAGAGCGAGAGGGTGAATTTGATATCTCTGTCGTCCGCTGACAGTTTGAAAACTTTAACAATTTTTTTGTTAATTCCCCCTCTCAAGCTAGGCTTCCTTCCGGCTGGAATACCTGTAACACAAGCAACTGAAGAGTTAAGGAAAGCAAGATCGTACTAGTATTCGTACAGAAGTGGAGATTTACCCACCTTCACAAAAGAAGAGACTGACGTTATGGCCTCTAGTGTTAAAACCCACATCAGAATCCCAGTTTCCAGAGACATAAAACCATTGTCCCCTCCATCCGGGATAGTTAGAGGAAGGGTTCCCTAGTATGTCATTCTCCCGATGCCAATAACACAAATAGTACCAACCCTCACTAGAAGGAGCCTTCTTGAGTTGCAACATCTGCGAGAATTCATCGGCCGTTAAGTCCTCATTACCGGGTTGTTTCCAGAGGACAAAGGCACTCAATACAACCCTCCAGCCATTCACTATAAGTTGTCCTAGGGCGATCTTATAGATACGAAGTACGTCTCGGATAAAGGGATGAAAGGGGAGACGCACACCAAGCTCAAAAAAATATTTATACAAGGCCACACAGCCCGTCGATGGAGAATCCGGAGTTTCCCCCTCCCCGGGTAATCAGAGAACGACGGAATCAGGAATCCGATATCTCCTTCGCAAATCATTCAAGTTCTCCTCCGTCATTACAGAAGGATACCCAGACGCAGAGTACCTCCCGGCAGATACTCATGCGTTGTTCGAGGAGGAAGAATATGGAGTTTCATCCCCTAAAGGAACGGCCTCATTATCAGAATCCCTCGCCATTGGAAGAAAAGAAACAGAAAGGAAGAAGGAAAATACCTCAGAAGAGAGGTCTCGCCAAAGGAAGAAAAAGGGAAGAATTTTTTAATTTCGCCAGGAAACTTCTAAGTAAAGAAAACCTCCACGAGCGTTCGAATATATATGCAATCATTCCTCTGAAGATTTGAATGACACGCGGCGATTCTTCGTTTGGCACGACGGACGAACAGGCACGCGCATTAATTTTAGAAGACACGTGGCAAGCGCCTCTTCATTTCCCTCCGCCAAAAAGCTGGCACTCATTAATGTGAAAGCTCAATCATGTACAGCTTCTCCCCTTCGAAAAACGCGTCAAGCGGTTACATACACAGTCAAGTCCTTCGCTTAGCTGCTCAAAACAAAGAACTTGGGGGGCATCTGTTGTAGAATAAAGTTGGTCGAAGCTATTTGCGATCAGCATCACTCGAGCAGCTTCATATGGTTCACGTGCGACACGCGAGTGCCTCCTTATTATTATATCCCGCGAGCAGAACAACATAATACTTCGTTTAGCGAGCCGAGTTGGGCGCATCTCGTATCTTCAAGGGGCCTGCTTGCTTGCCATTTGTCATTCATATTCGAGCAGCCTTACTCTCTAATCGTTTGGTGGAGATGTCTCTCGGGTCATAGTCTCAGCAACCCATATAGCTTGTGAGTTGGACCAGATTACAGGCCTGATTGGTGTATTACTCGTGGCCCCAAATTAGATGGGATCTCCATTAAGGAACGTAATCAGCTGGGTGTCTAATCTGATAAGATGACATCTTATCCCTTGAAATCAGGAAGATCTCAACAGCTTACGTAACAAACTAGTCCACTCGGACCTAAATAAATAGATGGCTCCATCGATGATGAAGGTACACAACCTATCTGAATCCATGTTTCACACTTCATCTTACTTTCAAGCCTATCTCTAACTTAAGCATCAGAGGGCTAACGGCCGAGGGCCCGCCACCCTTAGTTTCTCTCTTTGATTTTCATATGAGAAGAAAGGATTCGTCTTCGGGAAGATCGTGCATCTGGAGGAAGGAAATCTGTGACCAGAATCTGACGTTAACAATCGGTATCGCTACCAGTGTTATCAGTATCGCCAAGCTGGAGATACAGATAATATCGGGGATAGTTCGAACAATGGTAATGACATTATTGGTAGACAACATTACTTTTTGACAACTCTCTTTTTGTTGAAGCAATGAGTAAATAGTCCCTGAGGAAGGAAGAGGCCCTCTGCTGAGAATTTGTATACGGGTCGTTTACTCCTCTGGATCGAGTCCTACTAGTAGTTTGAATATTTTTCATTTTCAACCTCGGCTATTCATTCCCGATCACAACGTGGCCTGATGGGTTGATGATGACTCAACTCAAGCCGCATTCCCAGAAGAATTGTGTAATAATCCCCCACAAACTCAGCACCTTGACAAAAATGAGCAAAATCTCTCTGATCAACTAAAATATAGTCTCACAATTTATGAATGTCAAAGTGGTTTCAAATTTCATGTAATGAAGCAACCTTGACATGACTGTGATATTGCATGCTTCCTAGTCATCATGTGAAGGATCATTAGCCTTTGGCTCCACAACTTTACCATCCAAATAGCCTTTTCCGTCTCCCACCAATAAACATTTACACATACTTAGACCATTCAAGTAATTATCTCCGTTGAACTTCGCATTAGTGATATGTGAGCTTTGGGCGTCCTACAACAGCAAAGGCGCACCCAAAGAAAACCTAAATTAGATGGCATCCATTCCGTCAAACTGCGGCCCTTATCCATTTCAAATAGATCAATTCATAAACTGAGATCTAGTCCACAATAAATCTCTAATACACCCTAGAACAAACGCACATACATCCCCATACACAGATTAAAGGCACATCATCTGAAAAGCACACCCAAACAATGTCAATCTCACAAAGACTCACACGAGTTATCAACCAAATCCTTTGATAGCCCCAATAAATCACCAAACATCACTCAAAGGGAAGATTAACATCAAACAATTTCCAAACAATCGCAAAACTAGGCTAGAATAGCAACATCTCCACCAAAAAATGACCACTCTTAGAACTTGAGAGACTCCATTTTCTGATGGTTGCAATTTGTCTAAAGAGGCAAAATGTTAAAAAAAAAAAAAAAAAAAAGAAGAAGAAGAAGAAAAAGAAAAAAGCTCCAGAACAGTGATACACCCAAAAACAAAACACAATCATTTTTTTTTTAATTTTCTCTATATATGAGAAGAAATCACCTCTGAAAGAAAATCCTCTGAAATCAACCTCTAGTAGAAGATTTTTTTTTTTTTTCCCTTCATAAAGACGACCATCATAACCTGTTAACTTCATCCAGCTCGACTAATGATGTCAGTGGTGGTCCCCTCTGTTCTAGTCCTCAATCAACATGCAAAATTGGCTTTGGTACCAAGTTGAAGAGATTAGAGTGAAGGGAGGAGGGGGGAGAGGAGGACAAAGAAAGGAAAAAGTGGAAGAGGAAAAGGTGACGGAGAGAGAAGGGTTGTATGCGTGTTAGTTACTTTGACTAACACTTTCTTATTAATATAAAAGGAGAGACCAGAATGATACTCCACATAACTACAAAGATGTGTACAAATCATGCAAGAGGATAAAATAATACAAAAAAATACTCCATACTGCACTCGACTACATACCTAACACTCTACAGAAACAAAAGTCAATCTTCCTTAATCCACAAAATAGATCCTATGTTTGGACCGTAGGATCGATCAATCTACTACCAAGACATGACATATGAAAGGCTATGAAAACAAACAATTGGATCATAACACTGACACAGTAACACCAGCTCTGATTTTCATTGTCACTACATGAACAAATAGCAAATATAGAAGATATCTTTTCAAACATGGGAATCAATTTGATTTAATAATCAGTATGATACATCAATGACCACTAAGACGTACAATCCAACTAGAATATAAAAATCAAGTCAAATAATCAATTTAGATCATCCATTATGTGGATCCCATGATTGGATTGTCTGTATCTTTCAAGAATCACTTTGGCAGGACGATCCTAAATATCTTATTGATGGCCTGTTAAAGGGATGATCTATATGGATCAAAATTGGGTTACTAAGAATGGTTCATCCATTATATGCCCCACGTTCGTTTGCCCATGTCTCTTAAGAGTGATTTTGATCATGCACTCATTACCCTCTGATCAATTATTAGCAGAATGGATAGCTAAATCATACCAAAATGGTCCATGATCGATCTGGAATTTTCATCGTATTTGCCCACCTAGATTGTCAATAGCTGTTAAGAATCACTTTTATTAGACGATCCTAACATCCAGTTGATAGACAATAAAATGGAGGGTCGTGATCAATTATGATGAATCTGGTCCAACAATCAAATCTACACCATCCATAATGTGGGTCCCACCTTGGATTGCCGTGTCTCCAAAAATCACTTTGATCAAACAATCCTAACTATCTGATCAACATCCACTGAACAAACGATCTATTAGTAATAAGTTGTTAAGAATGGTTCATCCATCATGTGGGCCCCTCCTTGAAATGCCCATAACTCTCAAGAATCATTTGATAGGACAATCCTTACCACTTAATCAATTGTCAATAAAATTGATGGCGACGTCAATATAACAAAATGGTCCAATGATCATTTTGGACAGTTCATCACAGCACTCATATTGGATTGCTGATCTCTTAAGAATTTCTTTGGTTAGAAACTCTTGAGATCGAGTGATGGACAATAAAATGGACAGTCCATAATAATCATAGATAAAATAGTCCAATAAACAATTTGGATCATCCATGACGTTATTGAAAATCTCTTTGATTAGACAATTCTAACCATCCGATCCATTGCACGTAAAACGTATCATCCATAATGTTTATGGTGAAAGGATTGATGATTAATCTAGAGAAGCCATCACATGGAACCCCCAGCGCCACACAGACACAAATTGTCCATGTCTCTCAAGAATAACCATCTGATCAGTGACGCGGTGATCCAAATGATATGATCAATGGCCGGTAGCACAAAAGATCCAAATTGATTGCAGAAAAATGATTCCAATAATCAATTTGGACCATCCATTGTGCTGTGTTCGCTTCGGATTGCCCATGTTTCTCAAGAACTACTTCAATCAAACAATTCTAAAGTGAGTAAAATGGACAATCAATATCAATTATAAAAGGCGTCTAATCACTGATCTAGATTGTTGAGACCATAGGACACTTCAGTTGCCCATGTCTCTACCGAATCACTTTGATGGATGATCTTAACCATGTGAGCAATTGCCAGTTAAACAAATGGTCCTAATCTGCCATGGTGAAATAGATCCAAAAATTGATTTGGACTAATGGTGTCAACAGACTAGGCTAGCCAAACATTGCGAGGGCCAAGACCAAACTTGGCATGGGCATAGTATAATAGGCTGAAGCCTGAGCCCAAAAATTCACAGTTGGGCCTTGCCCTGATCCAGCCTGGCCTTGGACCCAGTTGACCAACATAAGAAAAACAAGAGAAACTTTGATACACTGGAAGAGTGTTATTTATGATATGCATGCGCTTATAAATTATTTAGAGATTGTTGCATTCATCGAGGGGGGAAAAAAAACTTAAATTATAGTATTCGAGTAATTGGTCCCAGTTTAGATGCACCATGAACCAAAAATTATGCTCACCTTATTATCTGACTATTGGATTGTTGGATATTGATTGGAGAGTTCAAAAAAATACCATTATTCTAGTTCCAAACCAACAAGTGTCAACGAATTAGAGGTTAGGTGATGGGGCCATCACACCAACTACGTATCAGGTCTATCAAAGGAGGAGGCGCACCCAGGCCCTCATGTCCCTTTACTTGGACGATTATTACATGGGGCCCGCTGGGCCATACTGAAGACCCCACGTGCATTATGTGCATCATGAGGACCCCACATTGGAAAGATGCACGTGGGTTGCTTATTGGAGTCCTATCGACCGTTGGATCGCGATCAAAGCACCTTCACACAAACGCACGTGTGAAGGTGCACACGTGGCAACCTTTGTACCGTTTCCTTCTTCCCTCTTTGTTTCATCTACAAAACCCCTTTCATTAAAACCCTAATTCACCGCCAATCAAAACTCTGATCTCATTTTCCCCAATTTCAAAACCCTAAGTTTCTATTTTTTGAACCTAAGAACTAAATTGGGTTCCAATACATGAAATCTGGATTTTATTAGTATGTTGGGATGTTTCCTATGCTAGAATGAGATTCCTACATCCCGTAGGGCCTTTTCTTTTGTGATTTTATGTTGACTATGCATGATGGTATGTTATTTTGGTTCGAATCCAAGTAGTTATAACTGAAATTTCTTTTTAAGGTAGAATTACATGAGATTTTAAGCTTGAAGTACTTGCGTTATCCTGAGAATTGATTTCATCCATCATAGTAGTTGAGTAGAAATTCATCCTACATCATTTTTGGTATCAGAGCCTAGGTCTAGCGTAGGATAGATGTTTGTTGACATTCCTAACATATCGTAGAGCATATTGTTCACATATAGCATGCTGAATTTTCTGTTGTGGCTTGCTGAATTTTCAGTTTAGGTATTTTAAAGTCCTATAAAGCTGGAATTTCCCAGGTTTAGTGATTTTTAAGACACCTAGTTGCTGGATTTTCAGTTTTGGCCTTATTTGAAGCATCTTAGGGTTGTCCATAAGGTTTAAAGCGACGGATGTTTAGACCCCAAAGTTTTTCTGAATTAGCTAGCAGACATGGACCACTTCTTTGAATGATATGATATGAATGAACAACGTCGGCTCAAATTCGCCAAGATGAAGTTAGTGGGTCAAGCTAAGTTGTTCTGGACCAATGTTGAGCGTACTATGGGGAGGCGTGGAGAAGAGCCAGTTGTGCGCCAGTTGTGCTCTGGGCCAAGATGAAGGAGGTTCTGAAGGAGTACCGCCCACTTTCCTACTGCCAGAAAATGTTGGACCAATGGCAGTCCCTTAGGCAGGGAACAATGATCGTGACAGAATACATCGCCAAGTTTGACGAGTACATAATGCGGTGTAACATTCAAGAGGACCCCTCAATGACCTTATCTCGATTTAGGATGGGTCTCCGATCAGAGTTGTGGCATGAGCTCATTCCTCACAATGTAAGCACATTAGAGCATGCCTATCAGATGGTACAAGAACTGAAGCAATACGCCAAGCCCTAGTTCATGAGGCGGGTTGATACGAATGTTAGGTCCACTCCTCAAGGAGCCAGGCCAGGCATTAGTAATCAGAGCAAGACCCTCACCGGTACGCAATCCAATCCTAGAGATGCCAAAGGAAAAGGAGTAGCTACTACCAGTGTTGTGGCTTATGAGCACACCCAATGTTTCAAGTGTTGAGGTTACAACCATTTCGCGCACCATTGTCCCACAAAAGAGCATGGTAAGACACTTGTCATTGAAGAGGCAAGTGAGGAAGAATAGGGCGAGTATGAAGAGGAAGTGCATAAGCCCATTGGAGGTGCTAGTGATGAAGAACTGGAGGAATATGAGACCACACCACTTGCAGTTGCCAGATGTGACCTAGCACAAGCTAAGGGTAATGATGATTGATGCAAAAGTACAATTTTCTATACTTACGCCAAGTGTGGAGAAAAAAACTGTAAAGTGATCATAGATAGTGGGAGTTGCTCAAATGTGATCGCCACTAGCACATTGGATCGCTTAGAATTGAAAGTTAGTCCCCATCCTGAGCCATATAGAGTTTCTTGGGTAGACAAGACATCGCTACCATTCACCCAACAGTGTCAGGTACCTATCGAGTTTGGATCTTATAAGGAGATACTTTGGTGCGATGTGTTGCCTATGGATGTCGGCCATATCATTTTGGGTAGGCCCTGGTTGTTCGATCGTGATGTGGACAATATTTGGCCGCTCGAAAACTTGTTCATTCATACATGAGGGAAAGAAGATCAAGTTGGTCCCTCTTCCACCCAGGAGCACTACCGAAAAGGAGGATGTTAAGAAAATCAATCCTAAAGTGTCGAGGAAATCTCACCCTAAGTCTTTACATATCATAAATGCTAGAGAGTTTGAGAAAGAGATTAAGACGGATTCAGCGGTGTATGCCCTTATAGCTAGAGAGGTTACACCCCAGGGTAACTTAGAGTTGCCACGTGAAGTGAATCCGGTTCTCAAGGAGTTTAGAGACGTTTTTCCTAATGATTTGCTGAATGAACTTCCACCCATAAGGGACATACAACATGCAATAAATTTGGTCCATGGGCCGACCCTACCGAACCTTCCTCACTATCGAATGAATCCTACGGAGCATGAAGAATCAAAGAAGCAAGTGGATGAGCTCCTTAGGAAAGGATTCATCTAGGAGAGTATGAGTTCATGCGCCATGCCTGCCCTTCTCACGCCTAAGAAAGATGGCACGTGTCGTATGTGTGTGGATAGCAGGGCTATCAACAAGATTACCGTTAAATACCGATTTCCCATACCATGTCTTGACGATATGTTGGACATAATGGCCAATGCCACAATTTTCTCCCAAATTGACCTCAAGAGTAGATCCAGATTCATATTTGCCAAGGTGACGAATGGAAGACTACCTTCAAGACGAAGGATGGGTTGTACGAGTGATTAGTCATGCCTTTTGGGCTAACCAATGCCTCGAGTACATTTATGCGGGCGATAACCCAAGTGTTGAGACCTTTCATGGGGAAGTTCCTAGTGGTATACTTTGGTGACATTGTTATTTATAGTACCGCTAAGAAGCAACATCTCCACCACTTGAAGCAAGTTTGCGGGGTCCTTAGAGTAGAAAAGTTGTTTGTAAACCTGAAGAAGTGTACATTCATGTCAGATAGAGTCATCTTCCTAGGGTTTGTTGTGTCGTCAGAGGGCATGTCTACAGACCTCAAGAAAGTTAAGGCCATGGTGAGTTGGCCTGAACCGCAGAACATTCATGAGGTGCGTAGCTTTCCTGGCTTAGCCACCTTCTATAGACGGTTCATTAGAGGATTTAGTTCCATCGTGGCTCCCATCACAGATTGCATAAAGAAAGGGGAGTTTAAATGAACTAAAGCGGCCTTCAGAGCTTTTAAGGAGATTAAGGGCAAGATGACAGAGGTTCTTGCCATGCACCTTCCTGACTTTTCTAAAGTATTCGAAGTTGCGTGTGATGCTTCAAGCGTCGGTATAGGTGGAGTTCTTACTCAGGAGGGGCACCCCGTTGCTTACTTTAGCGAGAAATTGAATGAAGCAAAGCAGCGGTATTCCACGTATGACAAGGGGTTATATGCGGTTGTGCAGTCTTTACGCCATTGGCGTCACTATCTTCTACGGCAAGAATTTGTTTTATTTTCTAACCATGAGGTCTTGCGCTATCTCGACTCCCAAAAGAAATTAAACCCAAGGCATGCCAAGTGGGTCCAATTTCCTCAGAAGTATTCGTTTGTATTGAAGCACAAGGCCGGGGTTGAAAATAAACTTGTCGATGCCCTTAGCCAACACTACTCCAATGCATGAGTATTGAGGTCACTGAGTTCAAGCATTTGAAAGAAGAGTATCCATCATACCAAGATTTTGGAGAGGTGTATGCGTCATTGCTAGGTGATCAGATGAAGAATGATCGGGGGTTTGTCATTGTTGACGACTTCCTATTCAAAGGTGACAGACTATGTATCCCTCATACCTCTCTCCGGGATTTTATAGTGATGCAGGACAGCCCTAAATATGATGCATGCTCATGAACACAATTATCCAGCGTAAGTAAAAGCAGTAATAATAGTAAAATCTAGCATCATTCATCATAAACTAAAGAAATCATAAGGAAACAAGCAATGGGACGGGCCATCATCACAACCATGGAGTATGGGATTCAATTAGGGCGTAGGTTGGATCCGACAAGGGATGGGACCTCCCGACCTTGCATGGCTATACCCAATCAATCAATGAGGATCTCTAGTCCGAAGAACCAGGAGGTTTCTCGGATTAGGGATTTGAAAATTTGGGGTTTTAGGGTTTAGTTTGATTCCCAAGGTTTAGATCGTGGGGAATAAACAAAACAGAAGTTTAGAAGGATAATAATAGAAGATAAAATACCTGGAAGAATTTGGAGGGGCACAAGAAGAAATCAGAAGAAGAAGATCAACGAGAAGAAAAGAATCACCATGAGAGAGAGAGGAGGCAGGAGGAAGCTCAAAGAGGCTTTCATTAATCAATATCAAAGTTCAAATTCGTACTTAGGGCCTAGCCCTCTTAAATAAACAATTAAAACAAGTAAAATACTAAACTACCCCAAAACTAAGCAAAAACGCGTAAATAAACAAAAGTGCGCTAAAGTTCGGGCGCTCGGTCGGGCGCCCGACGTCCAAAAACGTCCAGAGAGTTTCGGGCGCTCGAAAGGCTAAACTCGGGCGCCCGAAGACAGTGGTCGAGCGCCCATCTTCAGTTCTTTGGCCTGTTTTCTCCATTCTTCCTTCACACGTGTCCTCCCTGGATGGAGTCTTCTATGTGTCTGATCACGTGTGGAGGGTCTTTAGCTCCTCAATAGTCGCCTAACCACAAGGACGGTGCTTGTGGTGGGCGCTTTCTTCGTTGGTACACTTGAAATGGTCTTGTGTCCTCATCAACTCCCCTCGGGTGAGAAAAACTCGACTCCGACGAGTTAAGACTCTTGTAGCACTCTAATAGATCCGGATCAATACTCTGCAAGGCGTCGCCCGACAACCACGTAACTTCCGACAATGGTTTGTTCTTCCACTTGACAAGATACCTCTGAAAGCCTCCATCTCGCATGGAAACTATCTCATCATCCAAGATCTCTTCAATTTCTTCTTTATGGACAATAGGTGGAGGGAGGGGTGGAAGGGGTTGTGAAGCAAAATCAGAGTAGGGCCATGAATGAAATGATGGATCAATGGTAGGGTCAGGAGAACAGACTAGATCTTCTACATTAAAAGTCGGGTTAATGCCCATTTCAGATGGAAGGTCAATCCGATACGCATTGGACCCAATTTTCTGCACTATCTTGAATGGTCCAGCACTACGTGCTTGTAATTTCTTAGCGGAACCCTGTGAGAACCACTCTGGCCTTACCCTCACAATTACATAATCTCCTTCTTGAAAATCTTGTAGTCTACGATGAGAATCAGCTGAAATTTTATAATTATCATTACTCTTACTTATCCGCTGTCTAATATGCGTATGCAATTCATGGATATGTCGTGCAAATGCATCGGCTGATTCAAAAGACCTTTGGGTGACAGACATGGGTAAGAGATCTATTGGCATTCTAGGTTTATACCCACTAACAACTTCAAATGGACTCATCCCTGTAGATCGATTTACTGACCTGTTATAAGCAAATTCAGCAGTTGGTAAAATTAGGTCCCAAGTCTTAACATGATCACCCACTAGACAACGTAGAAGATTTCCAAGACTACGGTTTACCACTTCAGTTTGACCGTCTGTTTGTGGGTGGTAAGCAGTAGAGAATTGCAAACGAGTTCCCATAATGTGCCATAGTGTCTTCCAAAAATAGCTAGTAAGTCGAACATCACGATCAGACACTATGGTTTTAGGTAACCCATGGAGACGCACCACACCATCAAAAAAGATACGAGCAACATGAGACGCATCTGACGTTTTCGAACATGGGAAGAAATGCACCATTTTAGAGAAACGGTCCACCACGACAAAAATGGAATCGTGTTTTTTTATTGTCTTGGGAAGCCCAAGCACGAAGTCCATACTAATGCCCTGCCACGGAGCATGTGGCACTGGCAATGGCGTATACAGCCCGGTATTTTGTTTTCTCTGCTTTGCCAGTTGACATGTACGACACTGCCCTAAAACTTTGGCTACGTCTCGCTTGAGACTTGGCCAATAGAAACGATCTTCCACAAGGGCAATGGTCTTATCACGACCAAAATGGCCAGCTATCCCCCCTGAATGAAGCTTCCAGATGAGGAATTCACGAAGGGACATACGGGGAATGCAAAGTCTGTCTCCCTTGAAAAGGAAGCCATCTTTAAGAACATATTCGCCCATAATACGCTAGTCACTAAAGAGCAACGCGTAAGTACCCCCAAAATCAGGACATGTGGGGTATTCATTTTTCAGTTGTTCAAACCCGACTATCTCTACACTCAAGGAGTTAAGCAACGCCACTCTTCTACTAAGGGCATCCGCTGGTTTGTTTTCAACCCCGGCTTTGTGTTTTAAAACAAACGAATATTCCTGAAGAAACGCTACCCACTTGGCATGCCTTGGGTTGAGTTTCTTTTGAGAATGCAAATATCTCAAAGCCTCATGGTCAGAAAACAAGACGAATTCCTGCGGTAGGAGATAGTGTCGCCAATGTCTCAGGGATTGCACTACCGCATAGAACTCTTTGTCATAAGTGGAGTATTTCTGTTTTGCCTCATTCAATTTCTCACTAAAATAGGCTACTGGGTGGCCCTCCTGGCTCAACACTCCACCTATACCAACACCAGACGCATCACACACCACCTCAAAGACTTTAGAAAAGTCAGGTAGACGCATGACAGGAGCTTCTACCATCTTGCCCTTAATCTCCTTAAAAGCCTTGACTGCGGCTTAAGACCACACGAACTCTCCCTTTTTCATGCATTCTGTAATGGGAGCCATGATCGTGCTAAAACTCCTAATGAACCGACGATAAAAAGTTACTAGGCCATGAAAGCTTCGCACCTCATGAATGTTCCTCGGTTCTGGCCACTCAACTATGGCCCTGACCTTTTCAGGGTCTGCACGCATCCCTTCAGATGACACTATGAATCCTAAGAACACAACTTGGCTAGACATGAATGCGCATTTCTTAAGATTAGCGTACAACTTTTCCTTCCTAAGGACGCTACAAACCTTCTTTAAATGTTCAAGGTGTGATTCCTTAGTGGTACTGTAAATAAGAATGTCGTCAAAGTACACCACTAGGAACTTTTCCATGAACAGCCTCAAAGCTTGTGTCATCACCCGCATGAACGTACTGGGTGCATTAGTCAAGCCGAAGGGCATGACCAACCACTCATACAGCCCATCTTTTGTTTTAAACGCAGTTTTCCATTCATCCCCTGGGCGTATACGGATTTGGTGATATCCACTCTTGAGGTCTATCTTAGAGAATATAGTGGACCTCGCCATCATGTCAAGCATATCATCAAGTCTAAGTATGGGAAACCTATACTTGACGGTAATTTTGTTTATGGCACGGCTGTCCACACACATGCGCCACGTGCCGTCTTTCTTTGGCGTCAACAATGCAAGCACGGCACACGGGCTCATACTCTCTTGGATGAAACCCTTTTGCAGAAGCTCATCAACTTGCCTCTTCAATTCTGCATGTTCTGCAGGGTTCATCCTGTAGTGAGGAAGGTTCGGTAGAGTAGACCCTGGGACAAGATCAATGGCATGCTGTATGTCCCTCATAGGTGGCAACTCATTCGGTAAGTCTTCAGGAAATACATCACTGTATTCCTTTAGGACCGAAGTCACCTCACGGAGCAACTCTAATGGAACCTCAGGTGTAATCTCTCTAGCCACAAGGGCATACACCATAGAATCCTCCTTAGTCTCTTTTTCAAACTCTCTAGCCTTGATTATATGTAGAGACTTAGGCTTGGATTTCCCCACTCCTTTAGGCTCACTTGCCTTCTCATCATTTTTCTTCCCTAGTGTGCTCTCAGGTGGCATAGGGTTAAGTTTGATCTTTTTACCGTTATGCATGAAGGTACACGCATTGGAACGGCCAAAGATCGTGACATCATTATCGAATAGCCACGGTCTACCTAGGATAACATGTCCCACATCCATAGGTAAAACATCACACCACAGGGACTCTTTGTATGACCCAAACTCGATGGGGACTAGACATTGATGGGTGACAGGTAGGGATGTCTTGTCAACCCAAGAAACTTTATATGGGTCTGGATGAGGTGTGGGTTTCAGTTTCAAGCGCTCTAAGGTGTTAGTGGAAATCACATTCTGACAACTTCCACTGTCCACTATCACCTTGCAATTCTTTTCACCACACTTGGCAATAGTGTAGAAGATAGTGCTTCGACGCCAGTCAGCACTACTCCTAGACTGAGCTAGCACACGCCTGACTACTGCAAGCGTTGCTTCTCCATCTAACTCTTCATCATCGGTAAGTCCTCCTTCAGGATGATACTCTTCAACTTCATAATCACCCTGGTCATCTCCACCCTCGTGGGACTCGCCTATAACTAAGGCTTTCCCACGGCTCTTCGTAGGACACTGATTAGCCATGTGGCCCAGATTGTCACACTCATAACACCTCACTTGGCTCATATTGCTAGGACCGGCACCAAGAACCCCTTTGCCCTTGTCCTCCCTAGGCCTAGGCGGAATGGTCGCCTGTGTCCTAGGTTGACTTCCAACATTAGGTCTAGTCCCCTGGGAACTAGATCTAACACTGGAGTCTCGAGACTCGAAACGACCGACAGGAGTCTTTAGATATTGCTCTAACTCCTGCACGACTTGATATGCTTCATCCAAGTCCGTCAAGGGCCGAGTCATAAGCTCGCGCTGAAGATCCGCACGAAGGCCCGTCTTGAAACGCGAGAGCGTTACTAGAGGGTCTTCTTGGATATCACATCGCATCACATACTCTTCAAATTTAGCGATGTAGTCAGCGGCAGACATTGACCCTTGGCGTAAGGATTGCCATTGGTCAAGGAGCTTCTGACGGTATGAGAGGGGAAGGTACTTCTCCTTTAACTTCTCTTTCATCTCATACCAATGTGTAATAGGGGCTCTACCAACTCTTTCTATCCTACGCTTGGTGTTGGTCCAAAAGAGCTTGGCTTGACCCACAAGCTTCATCTTAGCAAACCGCATTTGACGGTTTTCTGACATGCCATACCACTCAAAGTAGTGGTCCATGTCAGCAACCCAGTCAAGGAATGCCTTGGGGTCCAAGCGCCCATCAAAACTCGAGGCCTCGACTCTAACACTCTTCATCGCACGCTCATCTGGATCATAGCGGTCTTGATGATCATATGTGGTTCGTGCCTCTCGCACAACACCACGACCGTTACCACGATCTCCATCTTCACTACCTCCACGTGTGGCAGCGCGTTCCTCTATGATTCCTCCCACTTGGGAGTGCACATCATCCCCAACAGTGGGGTTTTCCTTTTGGGACGCCTCTAGTTGCTCGACTTTGGTCCTGGTAGTGGTGATCTGGTTCTCAAGGCGGGCAAAATCACGCTTGTGACTTGCCTCTAGGGCGGTTATCTTTTGTATCAATTGAGCAAGTTGCTCAGATAACTGCTCGTTACTCATGATAGGCTGAAGTCTGAAACCTCTACCTCTTCTTGTGGGCATACAAATAAGACTTGGACCAAAACTCTACCCAACTAGACACTAGGTGTTTTGACTCACAAGATGAATGCGATGAATGCAAAACTAATATGAACTGACACAATTAAACTAAAACAGAAAACGACTCAAATCTGGAAATTTTCCAAATTAGGAAACTTTCTAAAATTAAAAAGTTTCTAAAATCGGAAACTTTCTAAATCTGGAACTTTCCTAAAACAAACCTAAAAATCAAAACCCTAATTTGGTAACTCGATCTAGACACAAACCATGCAAGCCTATTCTCTGATACCAAATTTGATGCAGGACAGCCCTAACTATGATGCATGCTCATGAACACAATTATCCAGCGGAAGTAAAAGCAGTAATAATAGTAAAATCTAACTTCATTCATCATAAACTAAAGAAATCATAAGGAAACAAGCAATGGGACGGGCCATCATCACAACCATGGAGTATGGGATTCAATTAGGGCGTAGGTTGGATCCGGCGAGGGATGGGACCTCCCGACCTTGCATGGCTATACCCAATCAATCAATGAGGATCTCTAGTCCGAAGAACCAGGAGGTTTCTCGGATTAGGGATTTGAAAATTTGGGATTTTAGGGTTTAGTTTGATTCCCAAGGTTTAGATCATGGGGAATAAACAAAACAGAAGTTTAGAAGGATAATAATAGAACATAAAATACCTGGAAGAATTTGGAGGGGCACAAGAAGAAATCAGAAGAAGAAGATCAAGGAGAAAAGAAGAATCACCATGAGAGAGAGAGGAGGCAGGAGGAAGCTCAAAGAGGCTTTCATTAATCAATATCAAAGTTCAAATTCGTACTTAGGGCCTAGCCCTCTTAAATAAACAATTAAAACAAGTAAAATTACTAAACTACCCCTAAACTAAGCAAAAACGCGTAAATAAACAAAAGTGCGCTAAAGTTCGGGCGCTCGGTCGAGCGCCCGACGTCCAAAAACATCCAGAGAGTTTCGGGGGCTCGAAAGGCTAAACTCGGGCGCCCGAAGGCAATGGTCGAGCGCCCGATTGGGAGCCCGAAGACAGTGGTCGAGCACCCAATGGGCGCCCGAAGTCTTCAGTTCTTTGGCCTGTTTTCTCCATTCTTCCTTCACACGTGTCCTCCCTGGATGGGATCTTCTATGTGTTTGATCACGTGTGGAGGGTCTTCAGCTCCTCAATAGTCGCCTAACCACAAGGACGATGCTTGTGGTGGGCGCTTTCTTCGTTGGTACACTTGAAATGGTCTTGTGTCCTCATCATATAGTCTGGGAGCTTCATTCCGAAGGGGTAGCTGATCATTTGGGGAGGGACAAGACCATTGCCCTTGTGGAGGACAGATTTTACTGGCCAATCCTCAAGAGAGATGTGGCCAAAATTATTAGGCAATGCAGAACTTGTCAACTAGCCAAGCAAAGAAGACAGAATACAGGGTTATGCACGCCTTTGCCAGTACCTCATGCTCCATGGCAGGACATTAGTATAGATTTTGTGTTTGGGCTTTTCAAGACAATCGAAAAGCACGACTCCATCTTTGTGGTGGATCGGTTTTTTTTTAAATGGCTCACTTTCTGCCATATTCCAAAATGTCGGACGCCTACAACGTAGCTAAGATTTTCTTTGGAGAGGTGGTTCGCCTACATGGTTCACCAAAGACTATAGTGTCTAACAAGGATGTGCGCTTCATGAGTTACTTCTGGAAAACACTTTGGTATATGATGGGCACGAGACTTCAATTCTCTTCGGCTTACCATCCTCAAACCGATGGGCAGACAATAGTCAGTAGGAGCCTAGAAAATCTATTGTGTTGTTTAGTGGGAGACCATACTAGGCCCTAGGATGCAATTTTACCTGTTACAAAGTTTGCATATAGCGGTTCAGTAAACAAGTCTATAGGTATGAGTCCAATTAAAGTCATTCATGGGTACAAACCTAAGAAGCCTATAGATCTCATCATCATGCCCATTTCACATAGGCCATCTAAGTCAGCATCTGCATTTACACAGCATATCCACGATTTACACACTGAGATCAAAAGAAGGATTAATGTAACTAATGAAAAGTATAAAATTCATACTGATTCTTACTGCAGGTTTAAGGAATTTCATATCGATGACTACATCATGGTTCGCATACAACCAGAGCGGTTTCCCCAGGGAGCCTTAAAAAAATTACATGCCCGCAGTATAGGCTCATATAAAATCTTACAAAGAATGGGCTCTAATGCATATGTGGTGGATATTCCATTTGACATGGGCATTAGTTCCACATTCAACACAGAGGACCTGATTTTTTGTAATGGACCTGTTGTTACACCCACTAGCCCTCATACAAGCCCCCATACCCCAGATATGTCCCATAGCTAATGGCCTTTACCGGACCCATTAGCCCATCCATTACCTACTCTACCAACCATACCTAAGAGGAGAGAGAAGTTGAGGATGTGCTGGATCACCAAGTGGTTTCCACCCAACAAGGAGGATTTCAGAGATTCCTAGTCAAGTAGCAAAATCGACTGGTATCAGACAGTACCTGGATCACAAAAGCGAAATTCCAGAGGGTGGATCCTGATCTCCTAGAGCACTTTCGTAACCTTATTTCGCCAGAGGCGAATCCTTCTCAGCCGGAGAGGATTGATGGGACATCACACCATGTATCGGGTCTATCAGAGGAGGAGGTGCACCGAGGCCCAAGCCCCCATGTCCCTTTATTTGGAAGATTATTACATGGGGCCCGGTGGGCCACACTGAAGACTCCACGTGCATTACGTGCATCATGAGGACCCCACATTGGGAAGATGCACGTGGGTCGCTTAAATGAGCCCTATGACACAATCTGACCATTGATCGTGGGCCATCATGGCCACATTATCTAGGATTTGTATATTCTTTCGTACTTTCAAATTTAGATTATTTAGATTTGAATATTTTATGTGTTTTGGACATTAGATTAGATTTTAGTTGGATTTTACATTGTTTCAGGGGGTATTTATGAAATACCACCCACGTAGGGACTTAATTGTAATTTTTGGTTTTTGGACATAAATAAGAGGGGGCGGGGACATCTCCAACCCTAGCCCATGTTTTTTTAGAAATTCGAAGGAGAGAGCTCTTTTTCTTTCTTCTTCTGCATGTGATTTGCAGGTAGACACTTGAAGATCTCCAAGGATTGGAGAGGGTGTGAAGCCCGAGGGTGATCCTCTCTATCTACATCATTCTTCTCCAAGGGAAGCCTTCATCTTTCATTTCTTCTTTCTCTTCCTTCCAAAACCCTAGAAACCTTTCTCTTTTCTTCAATCTTCTTCTTCCTTCATTCTAACCAACCCAAGATAGAGCTCTCCTTAGAGAGAGTCCATCCGTACAACCCTACCCCAGGGCGTACGCACGTGCACACACCCACACACACGCACGTGTGAAGGTGCACACGTGGCATCCCTTGTGTCGTTTCCTTCTTCCTTCCTTGTTTCGTCTACAAAACCCCTTCATTAAAACCCTAATTCACCCCCAATCAAAACCCTAATCTCATTTTCCCCAATTTCAAAACCCTAAGTTTCTATTTTTTTTAACCTAAGCCCTAATTGGGTTCCAATACATGAAATATGGATTCTATTAGTATGTTGGAACTTTTCCTGTGCTAGAACGAGATTCCTACATCTCGTAGGGCATTTTCTTTCATGATCTTATGTTGACTATGCATGATGGTACGTTATTTTGGTTCAAGTCCAAGTAGTTATAACTGAAATTTCTGTTTAAGGTAGAATTACATGAGATTTTAAGCTTGAAGTACTTGCGTTATCCTGAGAATAGATTTCGTCCATCATAGTAGTTGAGTAGACATTCATCCTGCATCATTAGGATTATTCGACAAATCTGATTTTTGGATTGTGAGTCAGAGAGAGTGAATCAGTTTAATTCGAGTTTATGTATGCCACAAGTGAAAATTCTCAACGCCTGCATTTCAAGCGCCATACGCTGGCGATGTATCTAATAACTCCCAAAAATAGAGCAAGCTACATGAACTTAAGGTGCACACTACTAACATCAACATTTGAGAATGGTGAAAATGCTCCTATGGAGCACTTCGCCCTTAGGTTTGGTCTAAATCCCTTCATGTATCTTCTAGAAATGAAAGTGTGAGGGGAAGAAAAAAGGCTACTTGTGCTATGCATATATAGTAGAAGTCGGGCCGAGCCAAACTAAAATAATCAAAAGCCCCAACCTAGGCTGGTCCGAAAGATCAGGCCTTACATGTTAGGCACAAGCCCCACCCATGGGGTTTGACTCTTTTTTTTGTCGAACAAATCCCCACTAAGGGGATCCTATGCTTCGTCATATATATAGGATGGTTCATGAATGAACAATCAAAAAATTCCATGTAATTGTGGAATAAAGATCCAATTTCCTTTCTATCTGAAACCTTGGCACAGATCTAAGCTATGATCCCATTATAGAGATCAAATGAAAAAGAAAGGAAAAAGAGAAAAAATTTGCTTTTTAACAGTCTAGGGAACTAACGCGCTTGCTCTTCTTCGAGTTCTTGTCTCCCACCTCGCCTAGTATGAATGACTGGTGGATTCAACAAACAGGTCCAAGATCGGCCCAAAGGCAGGCCACCCAGCCCATTGCCACCCTTAATTTCGACTGACCATCATGTGCGCCACCTTGAATGGTCCATATCTTCAAAAGAATCACCATATGGACAATCCTAACCATTTGATCAATGACCACCAAAAATTAATTGCACATGTTGATTACCAACCATACCATCCTACAAACCCCACATTTGATTGCTTGTCGGCCACGTTATAGCCTTCAAAGCTCAACACCTCTTTCCTAATGCATATAGCAAATTCATTAATTAAGGAAGTTTATCTTCTTCTTTTCTAGTCTCTCACTCCATGAATTTGGGCTATATTCTGTTAGTGCACTTTTCTGTGGCATACTAGTGCACCTTATCTGTCAATTACGTAGGTCTTAAATCTAGGTGTCGGTTGAGCTTAAAGAAGATGAAGACCGAAGACTCAAGCGGACCTGTTGCATCAAGGAAAAAGAAACAGGTAAAAGAGATGCCTTGATGAACCTTGAGCCTTGAACCAAACTAAAACCCAAACCTCTACATGACCTTGACCAAATAGGCATACTTTCAGTCATCTTATATTGGCCTTAGGTGTCCCAAAAGATCACCTAAAGAATGGCCAAAGAGGTTGCATGAGCTGCTGTAAAACAAGACAAACCATGTAAAACAAGACAAACCAAACAGCACAACTCATGTGTCTACCGACCAGTCACAGCCCCTGGCCGACCGGTCGTCAGAGGCCCCAAATGGGAAAGCAACAAACTGTCTGAAACAGCTTGTCCCTGGGTAATTCGACCGGTCGCCCGACTAGTCGTCAGGTCTGTTCGACCGGTCGGTAGAGGGCAAAAACTAGACAGAAACAATTCATATGTCCAAGCCCTAATTCAACTGGTCGTGCCTCAATAGGCAGAGAGCCATCGGCAGGCATTTTATAACCATTGGAGCTTTTCTTATATAAAGGTTGGGCTCGATTTTGGGAGTAAGAAGAGAGATTTTAGTGCATTAGAAGCCACCCTTGTTGCCCATACCATTAGGCTCTAATCCTAAGCATTCCAAGTCATCTTCCTTGTGTTTAATCACAAGATAGAGCATTCAAAACACATATGAAGATGGATTTGCTCTCTTGATCTTTAGATGTTGAAGCACCTTGACCAGAGGTAGATCATTTGTCTAAAACTCTCTAAAGATCCTATTAGGCAGAATTCCTCTAGGCAACCAACTCCTACTAGTTGTAAAGAATTCACACCATCTCCTATTACATTGGGCATCTTAAGAGCATCATATGCGAGGTGACTGATCGGGGAGCTAAGGCATTGGCAACAGCGGCAACACGATCGAGGGAGCATCGAGGAGCTGATTAAAGTACAGGAGAGCGGAGATCAAGCAACCCAACAATGCGTTGTACAAGGGGCTCAATCAAGGTGTCCCGTATCGGTTTCGGTGGGCGTAACGGTGCCCACCGTTTCCGATACGGATACGGGCCGTATCGGCCGATACGGCCCCGTATCGGCCGATACGCCCCCCGTAACGGTCAACTTTTTTTTTTTTTGCCAAAAAATTTTAAAAAAATATGGATTAAATCCAGAAAATTCCAAACATCCCAAATATGCATTCATTTATAATTTTGAACATGTTTATGGTGGTGAAGCGGTCTACTCTTTGGTGAAAAAGCTGTATCGAGCTGTCTGGTGAATTTATGAAGCTAATAACCTGGAATTAACTGCAGAACTTATAAATTCAAATTTCCAACTGTCTAATACCAATAATATGTATATTAGAATAAATATAAAATCAAAGTATTTCAATTTTCACATGTACTATTATTTTTTTATAATTTACTTTATATTATTTACAATTTATTTACATACCTGAGGAGTGAGGAGTGAGGACTTGCAAAAAATAATGTATTAAGACTTCTCTTATCTTGAATCTATGATCGACTCTTGTCCTGCCAATTGAACATTCTAAAGTAGAAAAAAAAATTAGTAATACCTGATATACTCCCCTGCAAGCATGTTGATTAAAGATTACTTGACCGGTTGTCACTTGTCAGGGGAGTTATTTTAAACACAAGTTCAACAATGTAAAGTGTGTGTTTTTTTGGTGAATGTATGACCATGTGGGTAATGGAAAAGACTCACCAAATCGGAACTCACCACCAAAATGAAAACCTGCTTTGTTGTGGTTGCTCAACCTCCACGTCGTCGTCGTCATCATCATCGGGTTGTTGCGGTCTTGTTGTTGCATATCCATAATATTCAGTGCCAGAGGGAAAGATCAGGTCAACGAAACCTGATGATGACTGATCCTGACTAGGCAAAGATTCTGACCCTGAGTGAGGATATCTACTAGTGCCCGTCGAATAGCCGTGCCCATACTGGTACTCGTATTCAGGGCCAGGCTGTTGAGATTGAGATGAATAACTTGGATTTGGTTCATATGGTAGATGTGGAACAGCATCAGGAGGACTACTCCAACATGAAAGTGGCGGAACAGGTTCCCTATAATCCCATTGGTTGTAAGAATACCCATAATTCCTCGGATCATAGCCATACGCATGCTGATGTTCCAGATCTGTCGGTGTAGATTGCGGTGCAGGAGCAGGACCTGTAGGTGCAGGACCTGCAGGTGCACTACTGGAGCCAGGCTCTTGCTGGCTGTATCATGACTCAGTACACTCATAAGTTCGACCTCCTCGGCCCCGCCTGCTTCGTCGAAGTTCATCAGCCTCGCGATCCGTAGACGGCTGTATGGTATCAGTAGCCCCGGTGGATTGAGCAATGCCAGAAGTGGGAGGACCAGCATTAGGTGCATCATCATCATCATCATCATCATCATAATCATCATATGTTTCAGCATCGCTAGAGCTCGCACTCTTCTGCTGAGTTTGCATAAAATCCGCCCCCCTTTCTGGGTCCAACACAAATGCACGACTCTCTTGCTGTTCCCTGCGTATTTCTGGGTCTTCAACTTCTATTTCTTCATTATCATCTTCTATTTCTTTTTCCCTTACTTCCAACCAAGGTAGAAGTGGGTCATCCTCATCATAAATATTGTCCAAGTTTATTGGACAATAATCCCCATCACCGGCATTATTGGTAGGCCTCTTTGAATGCATGCGCATTCTTAGCCTCATGTTGTAATGCATAAAGACAAGTCTATCTAACGTCCTAGTCTGAATTCTATTTCTATTCTTCGTATGAATAAGTGCAAAACAACTCCAATTTCTTTCGCAACTAGAGGAAGACGTTGTTTGGCTCAAAATCCTTACTGCAATTTTTTGGAGAGCCGGTGTAGTCTCTCCGAAATTTATCCACCAGTCGGCGGGGTGCAACTTAAGTACTGCATGTTGTGCAAGAATATCTCCAAAGCTACCCTGGCGAGTTCCAAATATATCCAATTCATTCAAAGCCTTTATTTGTACATCTAAGTCAGGCTCTAATCTCTTTATCACGTTCTTTAATCCAATACGAATCTCATCATCCATAACAAATGATTGGGCATATCTATACCTAGGATTTAGGTAATAACCTGCTGCATGAATATCGTGGTGGAGCTGCTTTGTCCATCTTTTGTCGATCAAATTCCAGTAAGATTGCCAGCTTGAACAATCACGTTGAATTGCCAACTTCGCTTTATCCATGGCGTCGTAGAGGAAGCCCATCGTAGGTGCTTCATCGGTTTCAACAAGACGAAGTACCCTCATCAGTGGTTCCATCACCTTTAAAATTTTCTTAACCCTCTTCCAATATTTGTTGTCTCTTATGGTGTTTACAACATCAACCGGCGTCCCTGATGTCTTCTTCCCATATTTTGTGTTGAGCCATTGTTGGGAAGCAAACATTTCACTCAACTCTCCCCTATGCTGATACAAACTCTCTAAAGCTATAAAGTTTGTTGCAAATCTAGTCGCTGCTGGCCTAAGCAACTCTCGTCCCTTCGTGAACTTCCTCATTATTGCAACTAGGTGATTATGGTTGTAAATAAATGTTGTCACTTCTTTTGCTTTTTCAACCATTTCTTTGACATTCTTTCTCTTTCCAATATCTTCCAATATAAGATCAATACAATGTGCAGCACACGGTGACCAAAATATATGTGTTCTCTTTAGCATCAACAAATTTCCTGCAGACTTATATGTTGCTTCATTATCTGTCACAATCTGCACCACATTCTCCTCCCCAATCTCATCCACTACTTTATCCATCAAGCTAAAAATATATTTAGCATTTTTTATTCCATCCGAGGCATCAGTTGACTTGTGGTACACTGTTCCCAAGTGGCAATACACCATGAAGTTGATCATGCTGCGTCTTGTTGGGCCAGTCCAACCATCACACATGATCGTGCATCCTCTGGCCTGCCATATGGGTTTAAAGGTATTTACGTATGCCTTTGTATCTGCATACTCTGCGTCTGTCCATTTTCCCCTAATCTCCTTGGCTGTGGGAGCTTTAATTCATTCACCTGCTTCTGCTGCTCCATCAATTACCACCGGCCAATATGGAGAGTTTGCCGCATTAGGGGGTATGTTGGCATGTATAAATAACTTTGCTGCTGCCCTACCCAGTTTCTGAACAGAAGTTCTACTCCACATTTATTTTATCTTCTTTTGTTTACTAGATTCTTTCCTAAAGAGGATCGGATCAACAGAGGGTCTCCTAGGCACATCTTCTTCTTCCACATCTACATCTATAGGATGACGAGCTACATGTGAAGATGTGCCCCGTCGGCTGCTAAACATACGCCTTAATCCACCAAACATACTCCCTCCAACCCCAGCTGTACTTCCCGTTGGGGCTGCAGTTGTACTCCCCTGGCCACTCCCACTCGCACTTAAACCAAACGTGCGTCGACGTTCTTCCTCTTCACGAGCATAGCGCACGCTTTCTCTCCTAGCTATAGTCATTTCTCGATCAGAATCTTCCTCAGAATCAATGATGTCTTCGCCACGAACGCCCATATATTCTGGACCAAACACCTCTTGTCGGGCCGCATCAAGGATATCATCTTTCTTTTTCTGTACAGCAGCTCGTTTCCCCTTTGACTCTTCTAAATTGGCTTGCATCAGTATCATTATCTCTTTGGGAACTTTGGTGCATCCTGCAACTTGACCCTTTCGATGTGCCAAATGTTGTTTAAGTCGCGTAATTCCACCATTTATTACTCTATCACAATAGTTGCATTTTATTTGGTGCCTTCCACCACCTACCCTCTGACAATGTTCCCATCCAATATCCTCATTTGCAGTTCCACTTCCAATTCCAGTCCTAGACATTTTTTAATTAGAGATGGCTTATGTGATGTGGCTATGTCACTTAGATACTGAGTCTAAGAGTGAAATACTTAGATTTTAAAATTTATAAATGTAATTGTAAATCTTAAATACAGATAATAAAATCAAGTACTAACTACTAAATTCAAATACTAAAGTAACTAAACCCTATGGGCTACAGCCTACAAAGTACAACTACGAAGCTCCAAAGTCCAAAACGGCAAAACCTATCGAAAAAATAAAAATATAAACATACATTAGTCATTACTCATTAATCTGTAAATATGATTCTCCATGTTTTTGAAAAAAAATGATTTTCTCTAATTTTTAAAATTATTCCGAAATTTAAACAAATACAAAAAAAATAACAAACCATATGCATAATCTGTAAAATGCACATGATTATGTTCTATTATAAGTAACACATGTTATCGAACCTTTAAACCAAAATTTTTTTTTGAAAATATTAATTTTCCCTAATTTTTAAAATTATTCCGAAATTAAAAAAATACAAAAAAAATAGCAAACCATGTGCATAATCTGTAAAATGCACATGATTATGTTCTATTATAAGTAACACATGTCATCCAACCTTTAAATTAGAATTTTTTTTTGAAAATATTAATTTTCCCTAATTTTTAAAATTATTCCGAAATTAAAACAATACAAAAAAAATAGCAAACCATGTGCATAATCTGTAAAATGCACATGATTATGTTCTATTATAAGTAACACATGTCATCCAACCTTTAAATCAGAATTTTTTTTTGAAAATATTAATTTTCCCTAATTTTTAAAATTATTCCGAAATTAAAAAAATACAAAAAAAATAGCAAACCATGTGCATAATCTGTAAAATGCACATGATTATGTTCTATTATAAGTAACACATGTCATCCAACCTTTAAATTAGAATTTTTTTTTGAAAATATTAATTTTCCCTAATTTTTAAAATTATTCCGAAATTAAAACAATACAAAAAAAAATAGCAAACCATGTGCATAATCTGTAAAATGCACATGATTATGTTCTATTATAAGTAACACATGTCATCCAACCTTTAAATCAGAATTTTTTTTTGAAAATATTAATTTTCCCTAATTTTTAAAATTATTCCGAAATTAAAAAAATACAAAAAAATAGCAAACCATGTGCATAATCTGTAAAATGCACATGATTATGTTCTATTATAAGTAACACATGTCATCCAACCTTTAAATCAGAATTTTTTTTTGAAAATATTAATTTTCCCTAATTTTTAAAATTATTCCGAAATTAAAAAAATACAAAAAAAATAGCAAACCATGTGCATAATCTGTAAAATGCACATGATTATGTTCTATTATAAGTAACACATATTATCCAACCTTTAAACCAGAATTTTTTTTGAAAAAAATGATTTTTCCTAATTTTTAAATTTATTCCGAAATTATTCCGAAATTAAAAAAATACAAAAAAAATAGCAAATCATGTGCATAATCTATAAAATGCACATGATTGTGTCCTACTATAAGTAACACATGTTATCCAACCATTAAACCAGAAAAAAAAATGATTTTTACTAATTTTTAATATTAATCCGAAAATAGACAGAAATTAAAAAAAATATAAAAAAATATAAAAATCAGTTGCATAATCTTGAAATACACATTTTAACATTTTACAATGGCTACAACATCATATCAAGGTGGAAAAAAAGTGATTAGAGGAAGAAAAATGTATAAATACCTATTTTCGGATTTCTTCGAAAAATGGCCCACGGAGCTTCGATTCATCCAAATCGTAGAAATTGGTCGTTTTAATTCTCCAAAATAGACTAATTGTGGTCGTTTTTAGCAAAAGAACAGATTAGAAAAGAAATGGGGGAAGAAAAGTGGGAAGAAAATGCAAAACAGCAAGTATTTATAAAAAAAAAAAAAAATGTTACCGTTTTTTTACCGTTACGGGGCCGTAACGGCCGTTACGGCCCCGTAACGGATTGGTACGGTCCAAATTTCCGGGGTCCCCGATTTGGACCCCATATCGCGTAACGGTACCGGCCGTTTCCGGTACGTATCGGCCGGTACGGCCGATACGTAACCGGTACGGCCCACCTTGGGCTCAATCCGACAAGTAAGTTGTCATTTTAGGAGTCCTTGTACTCATTCTTTTTGGGAGGATTGAGTGTGAATTTAAGGTTGATGGTTATCCTACTTAAAACCACGTAGGGTCGTTTGACGATCCTTGGCACGTTAGTCGAGTCTAAACTAGTCTCCAAGGGGAGCCACCAACACGGGTGCGTACATGTAGGTTGGGAGGAACCTGTAAACTCCTAGGTTGGGTGGAACACCCGAGTTTAGAGTTATCCCATGTCCAAAACTCCGTTCGGGTTTAGAGTTATCCCTTGTCCAAAAACTCCGTTCAGGTTGAGAGATGAACCTGTGCCAAAACCTCCATGTAAAGGTTGAGAGGTAAACTTAATTTAAAACCTCTGTTATAGTGAAATCTAGTGTGCTCGAGGGATGAGTACGTGGGCCGAGAGTGGAGCAGACAAGTAGTCGAACCACTATACATGCTTATGTTTGAGATTGTCATTTGAGCCATTTCTATTCTTACATTATCTTTATTGTTAATTACATGAATGCTTAAATGAAATGTATGCTATGCATTGATAGGTAAATTCTCATACACATCTTGTAGTTTCACTTCTATACTAGTTGCTTAGAAGCTATATCTTTTGTAGTCTAGTTAATTGCACATTGATTAGAAGCTCATAATATTGTATCTTTATAATCTACGTGCTTAGGCTAGTTTGCTTATTTGTTTACTCTTTGCTAGCCTTTGTGATTAGACCCACTTAAGCTTGGAAGCTGAGTGTTATTGCTTTAATTAGTTTATAATTGTTAAATAGTTTAATTAAGTAAGAAGTTTTTAAAAGGATTTTAAAACGGTCCTAATTACCCCCCCCCCCCCCCCCCCCCAAGGAGTTAGCCATAGTTCTAGTAGCTCCACTAAGCTTCCGCGTATAAGCGTAGGGTGTCATGTTAAACTACCAACGCAATTTTATATTCTGCTAAGCTTTTAACAACTGATCTAAAAAGATAGTTTAATCAAATAATTCCACCTACAATTAAAAGTCTCCTCTTTCAAACCCTACTAGCCTCTTATGGGAACACCAATCAAATTTTCAAGGCACTCGAAAGATGATTTTTGTCGTTGTTTCAACTCGGGGCCTTAGAAACCTAAAGAAGTAGCTCAAAAAAAATCTCAAAAATAAAAAAAATAAAAAAAAAAAAATCATGATGTATGAGGCTACGTAAAACTGATATTCAAAACCTTGCCAAATAGCAATGGCACCACAAGTTGTGGTTCATACCATCTTTCTTGCCAACATGACACTTATGTCCATTACATGAAAAATGATAGGCCCAACCTTGTAGATCACCTACCACAAAAATCAAGACTGTCTAATCATTACATTGGTCACAGTTTTGGAATTAATGGATAAATGACAGTCTATATCAACATACAGGGGTGACTCTGCGGAGCCTTTACCTTGTTAGAAGACTCTGCGGAGTTTCAACAAGAGGTCTAGGTATCGAAACCCATCAGGGTGAAACTCCCGCTGCTAACCGCACTAGTGGGTGTGACGTATGACTGACCGGGTGGGTGTGTACCACGATTAACTGGGTGGGTGTGTTGCATGACTAACCAAAAAAAAAAAAAAACATACAGGTGTGACCAACAAGTGAGAAGATGGCCTCACTTCCAAGAATGACGATTTTCGAAGGGGGGCCTATTAGTGCACTTTTCTATGGCATATTAGTACACCTTATTTGTCAATTACGTAGGTCTATGAGTCTAGGTGTTGGTTGAGCCCAAAGAAGATGAAGACCGAAGACTCAAGTGGACTTGCTGCTTCAAGGGAGAAGAAATGGGTAAATGAAATGCCTTGGTGAGCCACAACCCTTAAACCTAAACGAAAAAACCAAACCTCTAAATGACTTAACCCAATAGGTATACTTTTAGTCATCTTAGAACGACCTTAGGTGTCCTGAAAGACCACCCAAATGAAGGCCTTGGAGGTGCTTGAGCTGCTGTAAAAATTCATGCAAAACAGCAGAACTCAAGTGTCTGTAGACCTGTCAGCGACCGGTCGCAAATGGCCATTTCGGGACAGCAACAAAAGATTAGTCCCTGGCCTAAATTTGACCTGTCTGCAACCGGTCGACGACAAGTCGCCAACTAGCCATTGCCAGCCGTTTTCTATCCGTTGGAGCTTTCTTTATATATAGGCTAGGCTCAGTTTGAAGGTTAATGAGAGAGAATTTAATGAGTTAGAAGCCACCCTCATTGCCCAAATCATTAAACTCTAATCCTAACCATTCCAAACCATCTTCCTTATGTTTAATCACAAGTGGGAGCATTCAAAAGCTCAATTGAAGATGGATTTGCTCTCTCTTAATCTCTAGATGTTTTAGACACCTACACCATAGGTACATCCTTAGTCTAAACCTCTTTAGAGATCTAATTAGGTGGAATTCTTATAGGCTACCAAATCCTACTAGTCGTAGAGAATTCTCACCACCTCCGATCACCTTGGGCATCTCAAGAGAGCATTACATACGAGGTGATTAATCGTTGGAGCTGAGGCATTGGCGACGCATTGGCAACATGATTGGGGGAGCAACGAGGAGCTAATTGAAGCACGAGAGAGCAGAGATCAAGCGATCCAAGCGGCGTGACGAAAGGGGCTCAATTAGACAAGTAAGCGTCAAATTGTAAGGGTCCAGTTGCACTCTTTCCTTGCGGAGGATTGAGTGTGAGAGTTTAGAATCAAACTCGACCAAATCTTCAAGGGGAGCCTCCAGCAGGAGTGTACCCTATATTCTTGGATTGGAATCAAAGGGTTGGGAGGAACCTTGTCAAACTCCTGGGTTGGATGAAACCCGTAAATATCTTGGTTGAGAGATGAACCAATAAAATCTCCGTAATAGGTTTGGAGGAAACTTGTCAAACTACCCGGTAGGGTGGAACCAATTTAAAACACTTAGGTTGGGAGGAACTTAATTTAAACTCCCTTAGATCGTGTTTGATTTCCATTTACATGGTGTAAATACTAGCAAATGGGTAATTATAGCTTACCATGTAATTCCTATACTTTTTTATAATTACAGGTTTGTTTCCTATGCACTAAAATTGAGGAAGGTACATATTTTTTGTGGGGCCACTGTGATACATGTGTCTTATCCACACCATCCATCCATTTTGCAAGGTGATTTTAGGGCATGGACCTAAAATTTAGGCAAATCCAGAGCTCAAGTGGACCATGCTACGTGAAATAGTGGTTTGAATACATACCATAAAAAATCATTTATGACCATGATTTCCTATGGTGTGGGCCACTTGAGCTTCAGATATACCTCATTTTTTAGCTCATCCTCTAAAATGTTCTGTTAAAACAGATGGACGGCATGGATATGTAACAGAGATCACAGTGGACCCCACGAATGAATGGCTATCCTTTTTTACACGTATTTACAACAGTAAATGCTCTTTGTATCAAACGGAAGGAAACTTTAATAATTACCTACTTGCATTCATTTGCCTTCATTTACACCATGTAAATGGAAATCGAACACACCCTTAGTGAATTTCGGTGTGCTCAAGGGATAAGTACAGCAACCAAGAGTGGAGTAGACAAGTAGTCGAACTACTATACATGCTTGTGTTTGGGATTGATTTGAGCACATTGTTATTCTAGCATTGTCTATTTTATTATTTATTATATGAATGATTGGATGAAATGTATGCTATGCATGATAGGCACATTCACACACAAGACATATGTTCACTAGGCTTGTAGACATATGCTTAGCATAATGAATCTCATATTGTCTACATAGTCCTCTAGACTAGTTGCTTAGGTAGTTATATCCTTTGTAGTCAAGATAATTGCACATTGATTAGAAGCTCAACATGTTGCATCATTATAATCTATATGCATAGGCTAGTTTGCTTAATTGCATTATCTTTTGTAGCCTATGTGATTGGACCCACTTAAGCTTGGAAGCTAAGTGTTCTTGCTTAACTAGTTTAATTAGGCAAGAGGTTTTTAAAAAGATTTTAAAACGGTCCTAATCACACCCCCTATAGGACTTAGCCACAGTTCTAAGCTCCACTCTAAGCTTCCGCACGCTTAGCGTCTACAAAGTGTGAACAATAGACGCAATTTCAGGGCCTACCATCTTCATGATACAAATGTCCTACACCAGTCGTATCACGTATGTTAGTGGAAAAGATAGTACAGCATGATGAGTTTTGGTGGCGTTCTTGTTGGTGATCAATCCTCGAGGTTTTGAATGGCAGTATTAGCAAGGCCCAAAAATGAAATGATGCGAAGCTTATCGGACCTGTAGTAGCCGAATTTTTCTTAGCCTAAAAAATTTTTGAAAAAACTATCAAGAAACTAGGAAAAAAAATGTAAACTACCAAAATATATCTCTTTTATGATTTTAACATGTAATCAATGGTATATCAGACCATTGTTTGATAAGAATGGTGTCTTCGACTTGAACTACTAAAAGTGAACAAAATAGGCCTAATCAAACATAATCAAGCATTATTTAATAGATTATAACAACAAAAGATGATGAAATTTTCAAAAGCAAAAAAAACAAAAGATGATTTTCCTTTTTTTTAAATGGTTCATTGCACTTCAATTCATCAAATATCATTCAAATCTTGTGTTTTGAACTCCAAAATAAGCCTAGATCTAGTATAAATTGAGTTTTAAAGCTTCCTCAGAGTTGAAATGAAGGAAGAAGTAAAAACCTAGAGAAAAGTTGGAAAAAAATGTTTTGAAGTGGACCCCTTATGACCTGTATCGGCTGTATCAACCAATATTGCCTTTTTTTCTTTTGAAAATGAACACTTCACCCCCATATGGCGAAACAGGGGGTGGCAGATATGGTTAAAATACGGCCTTATCGTAACTGATTTCCTCTACAATAAAATACATCTAAGGAACTATTTAATAAAACATGGTTTCATGAAATCATATCTAATTTCGCCTTTCAATTACTACTATTTACTAGATAGATGGTTGCGTGTTTATAGATTTGTAAAAAAATGTTCAGACATCAGAAGTATTTTAATGCATTCAAGTTATTGAATTAATTAGAGTTCAATAACCGAATTGCTATAATGGACGAAGAACACGCCACAAAAGAGTACTTGAGTAGAGAAGACAAACAACTTGTTAAAACTTAAACTTTCACTAGTTAAAAGTTAAAAAAAAACTCCACAAAACTCAGAACATATGCAGCGCCTTCTACCTCCTAGAAAAGCCCTTTTGTAGACACCGAAAGACCCATTATTGAATCCCTAAGCACTTTTAATTAGGATCGTCCACCTTTTAATTGATTTCAAATCAATTTAATGAATTTAAGATAAGATGCTAAATAGCAACAACTCTTATCTACAAATATTTGGCCAAATTGTAATGTCCTAAAAATACTAAAAGTGGATCTAGAAAATCATCCCCAAAATCTTTAGAATCTTCAAATTAGCAACCACAATCTTCAAATCAGCAACTATAACCTTCAAAGAATCATAAATGTAGTGTTTGAAATTTATCCCCCGAAACTAGATTTGTCAGCAGGCTAGCCCAGGATCAACTTTGGCCTGTATTTTTAACTATTCGGGAGGGCAACAAACAGCCAAAAAATCATCATGCATTGGGCCCCACTGTAGGCCCCGGGCCTACATCTTTCGTAAAATTGTAGTGACATGATGGTTGCTTGTCATTTTGTCAACACTCTATCTCTCATACTTTTTGTTTCTCATTCTATTTAACTCTTTTTTTCTCAATTTCAAGGACTGTTATTTATTAGAAAAATAAAGGCAACAACCAAGGGATTCTTAAGGTTTTGTTTTGATGCATTGGGGAATTAATTTTGCTACACTTAGTTTAATGTATGAGGCAGCATGTGCGAGATGCAGATTGTTCATCTATTGTGCCAGATCATGGATAGGCTGAATGCTAAAAACCACACCAGCCAGATGATTCTATCCATTGAGTAGGAGAAGCTTGTTCATCACAAGCCAACCATTGGTTGCACTTTTCACAGACGGCACCTTTGTAACTTTCAAGGGCCCTCCACTTAGTGGCTAGGATCACTGGACATTTGTGATCTTTGGGGTACAACCCATACATAAGTAGGACCCAACAAATGAAAGGTCAACAACGAATACTTCATAACTAAGGGTCCGTCAGTGTGACAAAAATCACCAAGATTTTGAAAATATCAAGAAAAATACATCAGATGATATTATTGCAAGATTTTCAAAATCTCAGCCGATTTAGAACATAGCATTTGTATCACGATAATATCACAATATTAACTCTAAAAATAGTAAAAACTTATGTAAATATATATTTATATTTTAAATTTACTTAATAATTTAAAATAAATATTTTTAGTTTTGGCAAGATTTTCCCAATAGTATCCTGAGAAATTGCTGAGAACAAGATTTTGTCACTATGGGGTATATTTGGTTGCGCAAGATTTCATGGAATAGCATGAAACTTTGCCCCAAATTAAGTCTGATTAATCACTAAATATAATGAAATTTCATGATATTTTGTGCAACCAAACGCACCCTGAGTATTTATAGGTCCCATTCCTCTTTCTTCTCCTAATATTTGTAAGGAAAAAGCACCCCTCCAATTGCAATTGTGTTCAAATTGCTAAATGAAGCCCAGTTCCTCAATGTGAATACTAGTTAGGTGATCCCATCAATGCATCCAAACGAACCGTGAAACAAACGCTAAAAACATAACATACAACACATCCATTCAACAATTTGGGGCTGAAATATGAGAACCCATCAGAAAAGACAGGGAGAAGAAAGAGAAGGAAACAAGAAATAGAGAGAGAGAGAATGAACTGACCGAGGTGCATTTGTTCTTCCATTTTGCAAGAGAGACGGGCGTGGAATGAAACAAAGAAAAATGGGAAGATGGGGTGATGGAATTTCTCAGTATTAACAGGCACTTCCATTTCGGTACTTGCATCTCTCACCCTCCCTCTTCACATCCAAATACCTTTTTTCTTTTCTTCCTTTTTTCTTTTCTTTTTTTCTTTTCTTTTTTTTTTTTTATTTGGCTCCTGCGCTGATGTGTGGGGAAATCCACCTGTTTCAGGGGCGCGAATCAGGTGTACGAGTAACTCAGTACGCTAAGCGTACTGAGTAAACTCGGCGGGGTCCACCGTGATTTATGGATTTCATCCCATCTGTTCATCCATTTTAACAAATAATTTTATGGCTTGAGGTAAAAAATGAAGCATGTAAAAATCGTAAGTAGACCACACCACAGGAAACAATGCAAATTGAACCTGTAGCTATGAGAAATTCTTGGGGGCATGGAAGTTTTGGATCAAGCTGATATTTCTTTTTTCCCTTCATCAATGTCTGTGTGATCTTTTGTACAGGTTGGATGACAAATAAACATAACTGCGGTCCCTGGAAAGGTTTCAACTGTGGAAATCATTATACCCACTGTTTCTTGTGGTATGGTCCACCTTAGTTTTGGATATACTTCAATTTTGGTTTCAACCCCTTAAATGATATGGAAAAGAGGATGGACGGTGTAGATAAACTACATACATTTATAGTGTGCTCAACTGAGTTTACTCAATACGATAAGAGCGTACTGTGCAACTCAGGACACAATCCGATTTCGTGTTACCCTAACCACATGGGGGCCATATCGATGTATTTTTTATATATCAAAGCTGTTTTTTCATATCATTTTAGGATGTAATCCAAAACCCTAAGAATATCCAAATCTCAAGTGGACCATACCACTAGAAACAGTGATGAATAACCATTAAAAATGTTTTGTGGCCCACAAAAGTTTTGGATCAATTTAATCTTTATATTTTCTCTTCATCAAGACCTTATTGACACTATAAAGAGCTTGGATTGCAAATAAACACTACCAAAACCTTACGATGGGCTCTTTGGAAATTTTAATGCTGGGGCACTCAATCACATTGTTTCTAGTTGTATGGTCCACTTGAGATTTGGATTTGCATAATGTTTGGAACCTCATCCTAAAATGGGCTTTAGAAACGGATGGACGGAATGGATATACAAAATATCATCCATGTGGGCCATATGGTAGGGGTAACACCCACTAACCTGTTTCGAGGGTGACACCTAATTCGCACCCTATTTCAAGGAGCTACGTGTAGGGCGGAGTTGTGGTCTACCCCACCAGGACCTAGCTAGAGATGGACGGTCATGTCAGGGGCTCTATGGGGCCCACTGTTTTATCCATGCCGTTCATGTATTTTGACATGTCATTTTAGGGCATGAGATAAAAGGAGGCGCATCGAAGGCTCAAGTGGACCACACCACATGAATTGAACTCTTACGTAGAAAACTTCTTAAGGCCCACCATGATGTTTATTTGCCATCCAACCTGTAAATAAGGTCACATAGACATGAAGGGAAGACATAAATATCAGCTTGATCCAAAACTTCTATGGCAATTAAGAAGTAACTTTTGGGGCCCTCAAGAAGTTTTCAATGGTAAGCTTTAAATCCCCACTGCTTCATTTAGTGTGGTCCACTTAAGACCTTGATCTGCCTCCTTTTTTGGCTCATGCAATACGTTAAAATAGATGGATGGGGTGGATAAAAAGTATAGATCATGGTGGGGCCTATAGAGCCCCTAATATGACCGTCTGTCTCCATGTCCTGGCAATGGGGTGAGGGGGAGTCCCCAATCCATGCCCTAAGGAGCCCACCACGGTGTCCATGTAATATTCCATCCACTTAGTGTAAGTGCACATATTTGTCAATTAGCTTGTTGGTTGAGTCGTCAAGTCTAATGACCCAAGTAGATACTGAAGAATGAAGCCTTGAAGATCTCTGGCAGTTCAACTCAGAAGATTCATGAAGATATCTTGTTCTAAACCGGCTCAAAACCAACTCCTTGACTTCATATTTATGATTGTCCCAAAACCCTTTGGTCCCTATATGGTTTGAACCCTTAGACCTACTCTTTTAGCCTTTAGGAATGATCTGGTTCCAAGTAATCAGCCTTTGAACCTTTTCGTTGACAGCACTTTAAAGAATACTGAAAAACAGGTAAAACAGGATTTTCGATAAACCTCTGATTTATCAAAAAAACAGTTTGATATATCGAGGAAATTGTCCAGCAAACATGAACTCTCTGGACATAAAAATCAATCTATCGAATAACCATTCGATATATCGAATTTGGGGTTTTCGATATATCGAAACCCTAGTTCAATATATTGATGAAAAGGTCCAGCAACCTTCAAACTCTCTAAGCATAAAAATCGATATATCGAAATGACATTTCAATATATTAGAAAAACCTTTCGATATATCGAAACCCCATTTCGATATATCGAACTATCTATTCTTCAATTCGACAATTCTTTTGAACAGAAATTCCGATCTATCGATTCCTTTTTCAACTCTATTGATTTGGTTGTTTTATGACCATTCTTTAGCCGTTGTTTACAACTCTATATCATACCCTTGCTAGATCTAGGTCTCCAATAAGTTGAGAATCCTCAAGAGCTTGGTTAGGTGCTTTACTACTCATCCCTTCTTTCCCAAGCCTTGATTCATTGAGTTCATTATTTAATCCATGTTGATTTCAACAACATTAATGAGCATTCATAGCTTAAATTGAAACATGAACTTAAGTCCTCATTAATGGCTCTTTATCTAATCATCATTTTCTATATTCTCTTGTCATTAATGTCATTAATGAATATATTGGTGAAACCCCTCTCTATCATTTAAGCCTTAACCCTTAGAGAGTTTCAACCAAACCCTAATCCATCACCTTAGAAGCTACAAGCAAGGATTCAATACAAGGTTGCTGATCGAGGGAGCTGAAGAAAGAGCCATTCATGCAAGTCGAAGTTTCTTCATCCAAGGCACTATCAAGGGGCTCAATCAGCTAAGTATATTTAGTTTCTCGAGTCCAAGAAACCTTCTCAAGAGTTGAGATTTAGGTTTCAGAGTTTGAAGACCCAAACTCGGTTGAGTCCTTAGATAGGACAAGTCCTTAGGTAGAACAAGTCCTTGTGTAGGACAAGTGTTTGATGGATTAGTCTTAAGGAAGGATGAATCCATGTGTTGAAGTCTAGTCATTGTGTAGGTTATTAAGGTTTACGGTTAACCTCATTTAAAACCATTGTGATAGTAAAATTCAGCCACTCAAGGAGTGAGTGGATCAGCCAAGAGTGGAGTACGTACATAATCGAACCAGTATAAAATCTCTTGTTATGTGGTGAATGATTTCTATCTACATGTATGCAATTGCTTTACTCTTTCCATTGAGATGAATTGATTATAACATATTTTGTTATTACTGTTGTCAAGTTATTCGTCGGCCACACGTGTGATGTGTGTGCAGGCGTGCCAGAACCGATTTTCACGGCTCGATTCCAGCCGAACAACAATGACCCCGAGCACCAAGGAAGGTAAATACACCGTGATCGACCGTATATGACTGAGATCTGTAGAGATCGGTCGCCCAACTAGCCACTCGCTCAGTTGCTTAGTAAAAAGTGATCATGCGATGTTTGGAGGGTGAGGTTCATCCTCTAGAAGTGGGCTGCAACTTTACTTTCCGAGCAAAAGGATTTCTCTTGGCATAACTTTAAAGGAATAAAAAGAAAAGTTTACAATCGACCGTGTGGGTGATCTTCGCTTTTTCTTTACCATTAAGAGATTGTGAAATGGAACTTTACTGATCGTAAAACTTACTGCTATGGAATGTAATTTCAGAGATTATGCTACCAAAATTGAACAGTGCGATTAATGCTAAAGATAATAAAGAGAACTGAGTACGTTAAGAAACGTAAATAACAAATAGACGAAGAACCTGAATAAGCTCGGGACTGGTAATGTAATCTTGACTTGATAGATAATTGAACGCTTTACTCTACAAAATACAAAGTACTTGGAATGTAAAATTGATCGATAACACTATGAAATGTAAGGGATTTGGTAATTTGGAAAGATAGATTTGTTTGGTTGGTGTTGAACCATTTACTCTGTCGTTCTCCTTCTGCTTTTATAACTTTGATCACCCATCCAGATATTTCTACTACTAACTGCCCATTTTAACTACTCGCCCACTATTCCTCTTCTAGATTCCTCTTTTATGATAACTGCTTGCTGACTTGGCCACGTTCGTTCGCTCCACTTAGTGTCATGGCATTTCAGACCGATGCCAACTGTATCATTAGGAACTTCGTCGTGGCCGTATACACCTCACGGCCACTTACTTACGTGTTTCCTTCTGATTGGTTCTTTACTCATATTGGCAAAATTAGGGTATAATATTTGCCCCCCCACGCCGATTTCTCTTTTGAAAAAAGAGGAGATGGCGTGGATGGACGACTGATGTTTTATTAAATGTAGTTGTCTATTGAGCTCTTAATTGTGCATATTCTAACCCCAATTCATCACTCATTGTGCATGGTTTTCATGATTTATAGACTAATCTAATGCATGAAATTGTGATTGTAGGATGAGAGAGAGGTTTCATTAAATGGAGACTTAAAGAAGCTGTTTACAAGCATAGAAGATCAAAGGGGCTAAGCGTCAATGGATGAAAGAAAGAAGTCAGAGAAAAGAAGAAAGAAAGCAGAAGAAGGTGCCCACGACCGGTCGTCCGACCGGTCGTGCAAGGTCAAGGACCGGTCGTCCGACCGGTCCGATCACTCAACAGAGGGGCCCAGAGTCCACAACTCACTGGACTGTCTGAGACCGGTCGTACGACCGGTCGTCCACTTCTGTGACCGGTCGTGCAACTGGTCCTTGAATTAAAATTGCAGGATTGAATTTTTGCAAAACTCTCTGGACAGTTTTGGAGCTTTTGTGACCGGTCGTCCAAGAGCTCAGACCGGTCGTGCGACCGGTCGTCTGCGTAATGAGGCGTGTTCTACAAGTCCCGAAATTCTCTGCGCACTGCGTGCTCTTACGCAATTTCTGGAAGATTCTGACGCTGCGGAGCCTCCCCACTATAAAAGGACACCTAGGGATCGCTCCTAAGGTATCTTAGAAGGGTTTGAGCAAGGTGGGAGGTGGTGGAAGTGGATTTCGGAGTTCCACAACTCCTTCTAGTTTATTTACTGTTTTTATGTTTTTCTTAGTTGTTTCATGCTTCCTTGGATCATGAACGGCTAAACCTCTTAGCTAAGGCTAAGAGGTGAAGCTTGTAGTGAATCTAAGATGTTTCAATTCGTTTAAGTTGGCTTTCAAGTTGTATTTCATGTTTAAGAACAATGGTTTGAAGTTAATACAAGTTCTAAGTAGTTTTTCTTAGTCTTATGATGACTCATGGATGTTTGGGAGAATTACTTGAGTTCTTAATGGTTGTGTGCTAGTCTAGACCTGTATGATCCGAGGAATTGGAGTACACTCTAGTACTATGATCTTCATGTGGGAACTTCCTACCAATGTTCTACTTTTCTGAATTTCTGTAGTATGTATGGGACTGTGTATGTGATTTGAATCAAGTTCAAATCATGATCTAGCTTTGTCTTGTGACAGGACTTAATGATGGTTATGATTGTGAACTTAGCCTATTTGAATTGGGACTGACTTGTGCAATTGAGCATGCTCGTCCTAGCTTGCATTGAGTGAATCATGTACATTGATCTTACATATGGCAGATTATTGGTTTTAACAGCTCTATCATCCGACTAGATAGATCTTAATTTCTATTCTAGTTGAGAAAGTGAGAAACCACAGCGGATTGAGCATCAAGGATTGCTACAAGTGGATCCTTGAACCCCTAGTGCCTTTTATTAATTGATTACTTTAGTTTAGTTCAACATTGCTACTTCCATCAATCTACTACAAATCTGGTTATTAGCTTCTCTATAGAAATTATTGGATGTGTTTGTGAATTCCTACATAAGTCCCTGTGGATCGACCTCGGTCTTACCGAGATTATTACTACATCGCAACCCTACACTTGGGGAAGCGAATACTGTCTTTTCTTACCACATGTCGGACGCAGATTTAAAACGCATCACCGACTTCGACTTTTCAATGAACGAATGCTTTCGTACGGATTGAATCCCATTTTGCCTAGTGTCAAATCTTATCGTTTAATCGAATCACCAGCATGACCAACATTAATACTCCCTCGACCGACGAAATTCAAATTTAATTCTCATTTTCCTTCTTTCACAATTCTCTGCAAAAGGCTTCTTCTTCTTCTTCGTTCGATTTTGCTAAAATGATCGACGTTCTGGATAATCTGACCGATCTTTATACGAATAAAGTAATGTTTACCATGGAGGCAGAAGGAAAGACATTCTATCATCTAGGTCCTTCATTTCTCCCAGGAGTTAAAGCCGATGATATTTCTTCTTTGAATCTATTATTTCCTATATGCCCCGCTGAAGAAATACTTCTATGGGAAGTTTCACTTCCCAAACCTTAGAATGCTCTAAAATGCCCCCGATCTTGGCCAACTTCTCTTTCAGATTGGAAAATATGGTTTGAGCGCATGGAGGGCCAATTTAAAGATACCTGGCAAGAGATGGGTGTTTATGAATGCATCAAATTGTTTATAATACCTTTCAAAGCAAATCCGACCCTTTTATTCGCAATTTCTGTATTTTGGAGCAGATCCACTAACTCTTTCTTCTTCGGATGTAGCCCGATGAGCCCTACGATCATGGATATCTGTGCTTTCACCCATCTATAACCTTTTGGTGACATAGTTTTTCTAGATTTTGCTAAGGATGAAGAGAAATGATTCGTACCTAATGGTAGCAAAGTATATTATCTTTTTTTGACCAATTTCAGGAAAGAAGAAGTTCCAGTGGAATATGAAGAACTCACAACCTTTTTCCAATTATGGATTTGTCGACATCTTTTGTGTGTGAATGCTCTCAACATTACACACAAGTACATTTCGCTGGCCGAAGCACTCACCCAAGGTCGAAAATTAGCCCTCGCTCCATTTTTTTAGGGCATTTGTATCGAAGTATGTATGACGTAAACTCTAAAGGTGTTTATCATAGCGGTGGTCCTCTCTAACTAGTTCAGATGTGGCTCGTTGAATATTTCAATTCCACTTTAGTCGATGGCTTTCCTTAGAACAAAGTTTATACATCCTACGGTCATCGCAACTTAAAGTATGAAGCAAAAGCACACAACTTCTCTGTATCTTTGGGCAATCTGTTCCTTACTCTCAATACATATTGAATTTCTCACTCATTCACACCTTTCTGCAAATGAGATTTTGGTCCAGCATGGCTTACTGGTGTAGCCAACGCGGATGACCAGGCCACTATATCTTTGATAACTGAAGCTTGAGAGAGTTTTTTAATAACTAGAGATCTTCCTTATGGTGGTATCATCGATTTAGGTACCAACACGAAAGTTGGAGTTGAGGAATACTATCTAAACCTATTCGCCCGGCAGTTCGGCCTTATTCAGGGCATTCCGTGTCCTAATACTCAGAAAACTCTCAATCAACCCCCTTATATTCGCAAATTTTTTTTATAACATTAAGAATTATCTTGGTCTCAATACTTTTTATGAGGATGCGAAAGCCAACATCGAACTTGAAGGATTCATCGACCGACCGAGTGTCCTAGAGGCCTTTGTCAAATGGTGGAATGGATGTTACTAAAGACTCCTTCAATCACCAGGAGTCATAATAGCCAAATTCGCCTCGTTGGTGCGACCACCCAAGATAAAACCTATCACAAAGAAGGGTCAGGAGAAAAAAGCAAAACCAACGAAGGATACTGTAATCGGTCAGCGTTCCACCAGGAAGAGATCAGCCGCTGCTCCTGCTCTAGCTCAAGTTTCTAAGCCCAAAAGGAGAAGGACACCCGAGAAAACTCCTCAGCCGATTCATACTCCGTCCTCAAGTTTAACCGATTCGGAAACTCATGCTCCTCCATCATCTTCTAAGAAAATACCCCCATCCGATTCCGATTCTGAACTACTAGCCATGATGCCCCTTTGGGCGATAACCGTTAAGTCTCCTTCTAAAGCCAATTTCCCAGTTCCTATTGTGACCAAAATCAGTCAGTTGGGTCATTTGCCTTCTCCTCTTCTTAAACTACCTGTTCTTCCTTCATATCGGCCAGAAATTACTGTTTCTTCCTCTCAGACTAAACAACAAACTTTAACAGCTCGGTCAGGTAAAAATCTTGTCGAAGAAATAAAGGCTTGGGAGACTTATTTCAATACTATATATTACCTTGGACTTAGTCCCCGACACTATTCTTGGGAAATAGAAAAAGGGATTGAGAGGCACAAAGAAATTCATGAAATTCTGTAATGACCCGGGATTTTGGGTGTGTGTAGATAAGCACGTGAGTACGTACACTACATTAGTTCAAGCATATACATGTATAAATCCATTAACCCATTGATTTCCAAGACGAACCATCAATTACCCTCAAGTTCTCACTTATTCATCAAAACCAGCCATTCAATTGATTATTCATCACTAGGTAAAGGTATCTGACCGTCTACCTCGATTTTGAACAAGCCGATCATAGTAAACTAAACCCCTTGATCTCCATAGCTGCTCATACACAAATCAATTTACAATTTTGATCCGTTCATCTTGTTTATCATACATTAATATGCTTAACCGACCGTCAAAACTGTGATCTGATGAAATTTCATGAGTGGACAAGTCATTAAAATCTGACGGTGTATATGTCTCACCAATAGGTCATCCAAAGACCATATTATGAATATCAGTTTAAGAAACTGACCGTACAATAACTCATACTTGTGCTTAAGAACATAAACATCTAATTAGAAAAAAATTAGCCTCTCTTATAACCATTCATCGAATTCGTATCCGCTAATTGGGTCACCCAAATAACAAATTGAACCGATCATTTCGAAGATCATAGGATAAATACCAATGGTACTGGTTAAATTTCCTATTGGATATATACAAATGTCACTTTGGATCATGGAGTGTGATGGACCACTAAAAAGGCATTTTGTTCATCTGTAAGAGATCAAGGCCCAAACTTAACCTATAGAAAGAGTGTGAAAAATTACAGGCCTCGGTGAAGTTTCGCCGAAAACTGATGGTAAACGGGATCGCTACAGCTGGTTGAAGTTAAAAACAAAGAAAAGGACAAACTTGGAATTATATATATATATATATATATATATATATATATATATATATATATATATATATATATATATACCATGTATTAAACAAACGGTGTTGGTGTTCTTATTATAGTAAGGCTTTCACGGTGAGTGTCAATCACACTACTTTTCATCATGTGGTCCACATAATTATCGAATCTAGTTCATTTTTTAGCTCAAGCCTAATGTGATCGTGACACATCAGATGAACGGAGGGAATTTTCCTACAAACAACACAATGGACCCCACTTCGCTCAACCGCATCCGGTCTCTCCATGACAAAAACAACCAGCGTGCAGACATGGTTCCACGTGAAGAGGTTTCACGGTGAGTATTACTCGATCGTTTCGTACATGGTGCGGGCCACTTGAGCATCGAATCTGCCTCATTTTCCGTCTCCTGTCCTAATATGATCTTACCAAGCAGATAGACGGTGAGGATTTCTTTCATGATCATCACTGTGGACCCCACTGGTGTCCAGTATCCGATCCTGACATGAACCATGCCAAAGGTCCGCGCGTCAGCAAATTCAAACAGGAAACTCCCTGTTTTCTCCTCATGTTGAGCTAGGATTCTTCAACAAGCTCGGGAGAAAATCTCTCTCCATCAGTGTCAGCTATCCATGCAATTCAATCACAACCATCGGATCTTAAACTACCAAATCAAATCGCATGAACCATGAGCCAATGCATGGGTGCTTTGAAAAGGGAAACTTATAAGTGATCTAAGATGTACATCAGGTGGGCCAACTAACAAGTGCTAATCACCTTAATTAACTTGGAAATCCAGTCGCCCCATGGTATGTTGAATCAACAACAGTCAAACCCCTTCCTTTGCGTGAAACACAATCCGCGTTAAACCAATTCTATCCCTAACACAAGGAACCATCTAGAAAGAGCTGTGGCTCTATAAAAAAAACCAGTAGCTTGTGTATCAGACCACATACAAAGAGAGAGAGAAAGAGAGAGAGAGAGAGAGAGAGAGAGAGAGAGAGAGAGAGAGAGAGAGAGATTGCTGGAAGGAGAGAGAAAGAGAAGAGCTCTCGCTGGTCTTGAAGAGAAGAAGAAAGAGAAAGAAAAGGAAAAGAAAGAAAAAGAAGAAGGAAAGAAAGAAAGAAAGAGAGAAGAAGAAGAGACTGTGAGGTTCTTTCTCATATTTTTTCTTACATGATAATTCTGATTATTTTATTTATTTTAGGAATTTTTTGGTATCTACTTTGCTTTAATGGGAAGTTTAAGCGTCGTATCTCGGTTTGAAATTTTTTCTTTCAAGTGATTATGATTTGTATAAATTTTAAATATTTATGTGGAGATTTTCAGGTAAATTGTGTTGTACATGTATTAACTGAGTCTGGATTTGCTTTAAGGGGATTTGAAGTAATGATTTGATTCATGCATAGCACGATTTGAGAACTCCAGTTATTACCGTAGGGTGAGCACCCTGGTATGTGCAATAGACCCATTGATGATTGTTTGGGTGAGCTCCTAAGTGTGTGCAACAGTCCCTGGTTGAGCGCCCTATGTGTGCAATATACCCTTCTGATAGTCCATCGATTGTGGATGGGTTGGTTGAGCTCCCTAGTGTGTGCAAGATACCATACTAGCGTACCCGGTGGATATCAGATGATTTTGGCAGGTTGGGTGAGTTCCCTGGTGTGTACAAGAGACCAACTCTGCAGTTGTGAAACAGTGTAGGCCCGACTATAAACTGGCCCTGGATGTTCTACTGATAACCGTACTGAGATTGTTGAGGCATACTTGCATACCATGCATCACATGCATGTTTAAAAGATTTTGGTTTGATTAAATTGCCATTGGATTTGTAATGATTTGTAATTTAATGGTCAAGTGAATTTTCTATATCGAATTACATGTGCTAAACTATATGAGAATACTCACCGGCTTTTATAGCTAACGCAGTGTTATGCGATTAACCATAGTGACAGGTGATGATTTAGAAGACTTCGAGGAAGCGATTCCAGATGAGGAAATACTCTAGAAGATTTTAAGAATTGATTTATTTTGATTTTAGTTTGAAACCATTGATGTAATAAGGCCCATTAGATGGCCGTTAGTTTAGACAGTTTGGAACAATTTCGTAGACCCATCGATTAATAGTTTAAATTTCAAAGTTTGGTTTATTTTGATTCTATATATTTGGTACTTTGTGAATGGAAAGGAAAAATATCAGTTGTGATTGTGAAGGATTCATTCATTATTTACATAATACCCTTGATTTCGGAATTTAAGTTTATATACTCAAGTGTCGAATTTTGGGGGCGTTACAATTGGTATCAGAGAATAGGAATGAGATAAACTGTGCCTTGGGAAAAAGTCCACTAAAGTTTTAAGATATAGGGTAGCTTCATGAATGTAGAAACTCTAAACATAGGCTCCCAAATACTTTTAGGATAGCCATTGAATTTAGACACATGTACCTAGGTACAATGGGAGGTGAATTCCCACCTTAGTGAACCTTTTTCTTAATCAAAAGTCATAAAAATTAAAATTTTAACCTCTGTAATCTTTCTCAGGGTTATTAGGACATTTTCACGAAATTACAACAAGTAGATTGACCGGAACACAATATTTTGAATTTTCCTTAAATTTTCACCAATGAGATTTAAATTATGGACCAAATTTATACCTATGATTACACACGGCAAAATACAATTTTCAAAATTTTCAAAATTTTTTTTGAAGGTCAGTAACATACCCATTGATATCTCTGCAAAATTTCAGAACAAACGGAACTGTAGAAAAATTCTAGATATTCTAGTAGTAGATTGAGAAATGTGAAATCTGCTGCTAGACAGCAACATATTACTGTATTTACCAGGGAGAAAACCTAAGAATTATTTGATATTTTAAGCTAAAATTTTTTCTGATGATACACCTTGAAGCCAGCAACATCTGTTTCAAATTTCAGATCGATTGAATGTATGGTTTGGAAGAAATAAATTTTAAAGTGACTGCCTATCCTATAGTGAAATTTCCTTCAAAACAAGGATTATATGAAATATGGAAGGAGGAGAATAAGATTGAGTTAAGTGGAATTCTATTGAAGCATAGATTTGATTAGTTGTGGGATTGAAGGATGAATTGAATATACCGAATACTAAATTAAATGTTGTTGTTTGTATGATTCTCCCTTGTGGCTTATGATGACAAAAGATTGATACATATGAACTCTAATCTCGGGGACGAGATTCCTCAAGGAGGGTAGATTGTAAGAACCCAAGTTCATATGATGAATTATGCATACTATTATCTCTATACATCGTGGAAGTTTTTGAATTTCGGGACGAAATTCCTTTAAGGAGGGTAGAATGTAATGACCCGGGATTTTGGGTGTGTGTAGATACGCACGTGAGTACGTACACTACATTAGTTCAAGCATATACATGTATAAATCCATTAACCCATTGATTTCCAAGACGAACCATCAATTACCCTGAAGATTTTAAGAATTAATTTATTTTGATTTTAGTTTGAAAGTATTGGTGTAATAAGGCCCATTAGATGGCCATTAGTTTAGACAGTTTGGAATAATTTCGTAGACCCATCGATTAATAGTTTAAATTTCAAAGTTTGGTTAATTTTGATTCTATATATTTGGTACCTTGTGAATGGAAAGGAAAAATATCAGTTGTGATTGTGAAGGATTCATTCATTATTTACATAACACCCTTGATTTCAGAATTTGAGTTTATATACTCAAGTGTCGAATTTTGGGGGTGTTACAAATTCGTTGTCAAAATAGATGATTGGCGGATAGAGAAGCTCTAAACGATCCGCATTTACCCTTTGACGAGCGATACGATAAACCTTATCGGCCAAATCCGCCACCATTTCCATCTTCTACTCGGCCACTTGCAAAAACTATCACCAATCCTAGGTCGATAGATGATAGATTTGTGACAATGACCGTTCGCTTTGACTTATGTGGTCTATTTTTCTTCTTCTTTCTATCTTCTTTATTATATTCATAATCTAATCTTTCACCCTCTTCTTTTGCGTAGTACTTCGGGAAGCAACATCTGCCAATTGTTGAGCTCTTAAATATGTATATTCTAACCCCATTTCATCACTAACTATACTTGAAATACATGATTAAAGAGCCAACTAATGCATGATTTTGTGGTTGTAGGAATGAGAGAGAGAGTTCATCAATTGAAGGCTTAGAGACGTTATTTACAAGCATTGAAGATCAAAAGACCAAGCGCCAAAGGGTGGAAGAAAAAAAGCAAAGGAAAGAAGAAGGAAGTGTAAAAAGTTGCACTGAAGACCGGTCGTCCGACCGGTCGGCCATAGCCCAGGACCGGTCGTCCGACCGGTCCGAACACTTAACAAGAGGACCCCTGCTGACAACCTTGCTGGACCAATCACGACTGGTCGTGCGACCAGTCGTTCGTTACTCAGACCGGTCGATTAATTCAAAATTCAGGAAGGATTTTTCTGAAAACTCACTAGATGATTTTTGGCCTTTTACGACCAGTCGTCCATGAGCTCAGACCGGTTGTCCGACCGGTCGTCTGCGTAACAGAGCTTCGTCTACAAGGTTCGAAATTTGCTGCGCAAAGCGCAATTTTTACGAATTTTCTTGAAGTTTCTTCGCATCTGGGACCCCAAACCTATAAAAGGACTCATCTAGCTCGTTTTTAAGGTATCCCAGAAGAGATTTACCACGGTGGGAGGCGGCAAAAGTCGGATTCGGAGTTCTACAACTCCTGGTTTGTTTCTTTTAGTTTTATATTTTTCTTAGTTGCTTTCGTGTTTCCTTGGATCATGAATGGCTAAACCTCTTAGCTAGGGCTAAGAGGTGAAGCTTGTAGTGAATCTATGATGTTTTAATTCGTTTGTTTTAGTTTCAAGTTGAATTTTCATTGAAGAACAATGGTTTGAAGTTTGAATGAAGTTCTAAGTTTTCCTTCTTAATCTTATGATGGCTCATGGATGTTTAGAAGAATTGCTTTAGTCCTTAATTATTTTGAATGGATCTAGACCTATACGCTCTAAGGAATCGGATTCAATACGCTTTAGACCTTAGATTTTCATGTGGGAACTTCATGCCAAGAGTTCTACTTTTCTGTAATTTTTGTTTTATGTGTGATTGTGTATATGATTTGAATGAAGTTCAAATCATGATTTAGTAATGCTTTGTGACAGAGTTTAATGATGATTGTGATTGTGATCTTAATCTATTGGAACTAGGATTGACCTATGCAATCGAGTGTGCTCAAGTCCTAACTTGAATTGAGGGAATCATGCACATGAATCACACATATGACAGATTATTTGTTATAACCGCTCTATCATCCGGCTAGATAGGATTTCATTTCGATTCTAGTTGAGTAATTGCGAAACCACAGCGAATTGAGCATCAAGGATTGCTACAAGTGGATCCTTGAACCCTTAATGCTCTTTACTATTGATTACATTCAGTTTTAGTTCAAAATATCTATCTACATTCAATTCCAAAATCCTGTTTAGTTAGTTCTCATTTAGAAACTATTGGAAGTGTTTTGTGGGTTCCTACACAAGTCCCTGTGGATCGACCTCGGTCTTACCGAGATTATTACTACATCGCAACCCTACACTTGGGGAAGCGATCACTAATGTTTCCACACAACATCCTTCTGAAGTTCAGACTAAGGGTCGTGATAAGTACCTAATATTGAATAATTAACCCTGGTTGTTAAGGGCATTTCATTTTTTTTTCCGGTTAATTATCCCCCATTGGGTGAATTTTCTGTCTTCAGGTGATCAGGAGAGGTTGGACAAGATTCGAGCCAATCAGGGCGATTAAAGGCCCTAATGTGATCAAGATAAATTATGTGGCGATCCTGAAGGAAGCCGAACCATAAAGATCGAAGGACCATCATGTTCTACGGTAGCTTGCATCACAACTACTCATTTGGGAAATTGAGGCTGTGCATGTTTGGATGGTTGTGTTTGGGCAATCACACAAGTTTGGACGGTCAAGATGAGATGTCCACTTTTGGGACCAACTGTGCATCAAGGCGGGCCACACTCTCATGAGCATCAAAATCCAACTATTGTGGAGCCCATTCAACAAAACAAGTGGGCCACGTTCAGCATCAGCCATCCATCCAATTCAGCAGTTTTGAATGCTGGACCGTCCATTCGAGTGACCAGCTGATAGAAATCCAACTCCACCGTCCAGCACTTCCATGCAGTAATGGACGGTTTTTCTCCATTCCACCATCCATCTGCCTTGCTGATCCACCGAAGCAGTTCTCCATCTGATCATCAACCAGCTTCACATCCACCGTCCATCCCATGTTCTAGTGGACCCCACCTTCAACAAATGGACGTTCTCCATCTGATCATCAACCAGCTTCACATCCACCGTCCATCAAGATGGCCCCATGCACAACGTCCAGCACACCGTCCACCCTCACCACCAGCTGATCATCTCAGCCATCCAAGCTGCCTCACCATCAGCTCCACCTGCTGGACACAGCCATCATCAGCATCGTCCATCAATGATCAGCCGTCCATCCAGCCAACATGGCCCTATCTTCCATCTGAACCGTCCACATCCAGAGCCAATCAAGGATGTCCCACATCTCCAACATGAGCAGCAACTACTCTCCATCTAATCTCCACCGTTCACAGCAGCTACCTCACACCCATCTTCAGTTAATGGTCATCAACAATCTGATCCTCAACCGTTGATCAGCTTCAAACGGCCACCAGAAGCAGCTCTCCAAATCCAGCCATTGGACCGTCCCAATCCAGCCCATCTAACGTCAGCAAGGTGGACCCCATCTGCATCAAATGGCCAGCATGCTTGTCCATGAAATTCCATCCATAACCAATCATCACCAGCCACCTGCACGGCCAACACCTGTTCCTGCTGCATCTCAGCAATCTAGCTCAGCACACGTGCTGATCATGGACCCTATCTCCAAATCTCCAGCAGCTCCAGTTGCATAAGTCTCCACTCCGTCCAGCAGCTGTGATGGACCCCACCTTCCACACGATCAACGTCCATCCTCCATCAAACGACGATCCACGATCAACGGTCCAGATATGATGGACCTTCAGCAACCGTCCACTTCAACTAGCTCTTAATCGTCCAAGCCAGCCTTGGTGAAGTTTATCTCCACCGATGAGCAACGGCGAAGCCACCGCATGTGTAGATGGGCCATCACACAATCATCCAGTTGTGGTTCAACCGTCCATCTCAACCGAAAGATGAAGACTCCACTCAGCCACCGTCCAAAGCACTGCAACCCAACCATCTCCACTGTTCAGATTGAAGTGGACCACTCCATCAACCAATGTGTGGACCCCATCTTCAATGGACGGTTCAGATTGTCCAAATTCTCCATGTGGACCCAGTCAACTCTAACTCATGTGGACCCAGTTAACTCACCTAGTTACTCTCCAACCTTAGGCCAAGCAAATGCTCTCTCCATCCTCTTCCATCCATGAGCTCCAAACCTAAAGAAAAGTTTACTTTGGGCATTCCAAGCCTAACTCCTAACCCAAACCTAAAAAGCAAATCTATTGGCTTGGAAGTGCCACCTCATCATCCAAGCCTAACTCCAAGTCCAAACCTAAAGAACTTTTGCTTGGAATGCCACCTAGGCTTGGAGCTTCTCATGAGGCTATAAAAGGAGCTCCTCTCCCTCTCATTTCAATTATCCCTTAAATCCAAGTCTTCTCTTCTTTTCTTCTTTTCATTTGTAGAAGTAGAGTAGTGTAATTTTTCCTTTCTAGAAGTCTTAGTCTTCTATTGTAGCATGGTTGGCTAAACCTCTAGCTAAGGCTAGGGGTGAAGCCTTTGAAGAAATTTGCAAGCTTTGGTTCTTTTGGTTTAACAATGGTGTGTGAATGTTGGAGTTCTCTTTGGTTGATTGCTTCGGTTATCCACCTTGGCAGATGCTATTGTTGTGTAAGCCCCTTGATCCATCGTCGACTCTGGGCACGTTGGATGCTTGGGATCCCTTGCACACCAATTAGCTAGTTCATGATCGATAAAGTCCCTTGATCCATCGTCGACTTCGGGCATGATGGATGCTTTGGATTCCCTACGATCATCGAGCTAGTGCAGGTAAAGTCATCGATCTGTAAAATCCCTTGATCCATTGTAGACTCCAGGCACATTGGATTCTTTGGATTCCCTGCGATCGATAGACGAGATCTTAATGGTTGGATCGGTCAATCAAAGCCTCCTATCTTGTAAGTATGCATTTGATCGTATGATTTGTGATCTTATCGATTGACTTTTTGGCAAGGTAGTTGATCTGTATAATTCCTTGATCTATTGTCGACTCTGGGCACAGTGGATGCTTGGAATTCCCTGCGATCAACTAACGAGTGCTTCATGGTCAAATTAATCAGTTTAGATCACTATCTTTTATGAAATATGCAAATGGTTTAATAGCTTTATCTTCCGATTGGAACAGATCTTTATTCGATTCCAATTAAGTTATAGTTAGACCAATGAATCAAACTTTGTGGATAAATCAAAGGTGGATCCCTAATGCCTTAGCCCATTTTTCTATTTTTGTCTTTCATCACACACAACTTGCTCCACTCTCGTGGATAAACTAATTCCTCTAAGTGTTCTTAACCCCAATCCCTGTGGATCGACCTCGGTCTTACCGAGTATTTTACTACTTCGCTACCTGTACTTGGGTGTGCAATCTTCTGGTTGTAGCAGGTCGGTCCATTGTAGAAGGTGCAGATACCATAAACCAGATTTCATCGGTCGAGAGAGAAACGACTCGTCCGATAGTGTCACACACTCAGAAAGAGTTAACAGATGCACCAGGACCAACGAATCAAAGCGACCATCCACCCGTCGCTGCCAATGCTGCCAAGGTTCTAGATGTCATCACTAGCTTTACAAGTGGGACCGATCGTGATGAAGTGGCTCTTTTCACGACGATTCCCTTGGATGTCAACGATAGTGATGATGATCTTTATGGAATGACCTTCGTGAAAGATCTCCCTTCAGCAATTCACATGGAGTCTTCTCCTATAATTCCCGTGACTATCCTTTCTTCTCCTGCCTCAAAGAAAACTTGAAGGCGGTTGAGATTAACTGGAGAATCAGATGGTTCTCCTCAAAGAATAGTCATTGTTGAAGAGCCTCGTGAAATTGAAGAACAGACCGACTCCGGTCTTCCAGCCCCAGTCCTTGATAAAATCTTGTCTTCAACAGAAACTTCTTCTCTTCCATCTCCAAGGCCGGACGACAGTTTAGTCATGTCGGTCAGAGATACTGATACACAAATTCTGCTTTCATTTCAACGATCGACTGCTGAACATCCCGCAAATATTCTGACGACTGATTTAACTCCCGGCCAACCTATATTCCCAATTGATTCGACGGGCAATGTTGGAGAACAGATTGAGTCTCCCAAAACTTCAACTAATCCTCTTAGTGCTGCTACTCTACCATTTGATCTCTTGTTTTCTACTCCTGAGGTAAGTCCAGTCGTTGCTCTCGATTTAGAGATGGAATTTTCACTAATTGATGAAATCTTAAATTATTTAAAGAAGGCTTTGGACGACGAGATTATTGTTCCAGAATCTCCTGTTCTTTCAACAGAGGTTCAATAGCTCAAAGAAGAGATTGAGGCATTGATATGCACGAGTTTTTTGGCCGAACCTTCTGATGAATTAATCAAACAGATGATCGGTCTTATCAATCGATACTAGATATATTCATGATCTGACAGTAATCTTACTTTGCATTTGCCGATACTTAGAGAATTTTTGGATCATCTTCAAGAAGCTCATAAGCTTAGTTCTAGTATCACACAAGTAGAAACTGCTCAGACGAACACTCAATCACAAATGTTTGAAGTGAGGCTACTTAGAGATCGACTTTCGGCCGAATGAGAAGAACTCGAAAGTCATGCCTTAGGAGTGAAGTCCTTGGATGCTCACTTAGAGAACCTTAAGAAGTAGTGGGAAGAAAAGAGGAGCAAGTATAATGGGAAGAAAAAGAGCATAAACCTTCTGACCGAACTTGCACAGATTTAGGCTCGGTCGGTCGGTGAGACTAGACAATTTGTCTTAAAACAAGGCCGAGTTCTTTAGCAAAAGAAAGAAAGGCAAGAGAAAGTCAAAGATGTACTTAGCCGATTTTCGTCTTTTAAATTCTAACTGTAAATGAATCGAGCAGATATATCTAAATGTATGTTTCTTTTTCTTGAATGATCTCTTCTTGCCATGATGAGCATTAATACGCATATTTCGGAATGGACACCATTATTGAGGGTCGGTCCATCTTCCTCGGGAGGTGGACAGACACTGGCGGTTAAATAACCAACCACGACTCATTAATACCTATGCATGTTCATCAATTGCCTATAAAAGAATAACCTTTTTCACGATCACATATCTCCACATCTTCTTCTAACTTTGCATCAATGGCCTCATCAAGCAACCCTTCTCTTTCTTAAGCCAAGGCTTACTTGAAAGATATCCTTTCCGAAGACCAAAGATATCCTTTCCAAATACCTATCCAATTTCGGTTAATCATCTCTTCTGTTTGACACAGATTTCTTTATTCGTCAAGCTGCGATTATTCGTGAGAAGAAAGATGAGTTTGAAAACATCTTACAACTTCTTAGGAAACTCCATGACCTCGAAAGCAACTTCTTTGGGGTCGAATTTGATGTTCAGCATGCCAAGGGCATTCTAAAAGAATATGTTTCTGAACGCGAGACCTTGCCCAACCTTTATGATTCGCTTGAAGCAGCATGGGGCAATCGTCTTTGTTGGTTTCGTCAACACCATTATGACAAAACTCTTCTGAAGCTTTACCAAGTTAAAAATTGGACTTAGAGGCTGACATCCATGAAAACGAAGATGTTTTTCGCCCCCGGGATGGATCTTATATAGAAGAGACTTTAGCCTTCATCCAATCCCAGATTGAATCTTCCAAACCCGCGTCCAACACAGCCAGACTCACTGTAAAGAGACAGAAACTCAAGTTCGTAATATAGGTAATCACGTTCAAGAAGTTTTCCAGTTTCTTGATCGGCGATGGTTAACGGTCGTCTGTGGACCGCTAAGATGAGGGATGCTGAAGTAGTCAAAACTCGTACCTAACAAGAATTTGATGCCATCAAACAAACTCATGCTTAGAAATATCAACTAAACAGCCAAGCCTCTTTAGTTCTCTTTTCTTTCTTTTTCAACATAGTTTTCCTTTTACAATGTAGTTGGCCGAGGGGCTCAATTATCAATGAACTTTTCCTTTTGCTTATCCGTGCCTCCTAGTCACTTCAAATGCAATTATTAATTGTAGGAATGGGCTTGTACAAATGACCTTCGAAAATATGACACTTGAGCTTACTATTTTCAACTTAAGCAAACAACCACGGGATGGTGATGATGAGATCCACAAAATAAACTTAATCGACTTATTCGTGGAAGATGAGCCCCCCTTAACATTTTTCTCGGATCACATGGAAGCATGTTTGTCCCACTCCCATGACATAGATGATGACATGATAGGGAGATGGATGCCATTTTAGACTCTGTGCCAGTACTTGATACTAATCAGTGGAAGACACCATTTGAACCATTGAGTATGAAAAATCCAATTTCTAAAAGTGTAGGGGTTGATGATTCACTCCAACCTACACAGAAGTCTGAGAAGGAGGAAGACGTGAAGGATAAAAATATAAAAACCTCTACTCTTGAGGTCTCCTACACTCTAGAGGAGTGTTTGACATGTTTTGAGGATTGGGATGATCCCATGATTAAAGACATAGTGCATGCCTTGAGGGAGACCCCTCTAGTGCCTAAACAGCCCCTTTCCATAAAGTGTGAAACTGAAAAATTAATTGTGGAGGTACTGGTAGAATTCAACTATGAGGAGACCATACCAACCTATGAAGAAGAAATCCAAGTCTCCACATCTCTTTGGTTTGTTCAAACTGAAGTGCACCATTTCTGGGATGATCCTTACTTGATTACTTTTTGTCCAGACACGTTGGAACGGAGGTTCATATGTAATGATTTCCAACCAAAGAAATTCTCCTTTCCTCCTAAATGAGGTGACAATTTTGAGAAACTTGCTGAAAATTTTTAGCAGGTTTTTCAGTGATTTAAAATGATGAATATCACCCACTTACATTATGAAGCAGGATGGTGGATGGTCTTATGCGAAATCTTTTACTCCACCTGATAATCCTACTTGATTCAATCCCTTTGGATGATCCTGTGTATCAAGATTGATCTCCTAGTCTGACGGAGGTATAACGTAGTTTACGATTAGGATTTTTTTTGCTTTTGCTCTATTTATTTTTCAGTAGGTTTCTTAGATGGAGGTAGATTTTCAATTTTTACCCTCTTAGGTACTCTCATCCTCACTCTCCTTTATTGTTGTCATTACTCTCATGTCATCACATATTGCATAGTTTGTTACATTGAGGATAATGTAAGATTTGGTTGGGGGTGAGAGTCATACTCTAGTATTTTGTAACATTACGAGCAATCATGTAGATTTTTTTTATTTTTTTTGAAATTTCAAAACTCTCTTGGAAAACTGTATTTCTATACACTTGAGATGATACGAGTATAAAAAGGAAGAGAGATGAAGTGATTTAACCTTGAAATCTTTGAATTATCCTAGATATAGTAGTTTTTTATATGAACTCCCTTATTGAATGATTGATAGAAATTTTGAACACTTTGAGTCTAGTTCACATTAGACGATTTTCATGATTGAAAGGATTATTAGACTTGTAGATTGTTGAGCTTTGAATTGTGCATATTCTAACCCCAATTCATCATACATTATGCATGGTTTAGATGTTTAAAAACTAACCTAATACATGTTTTTGTGTTTGTAGGAATGCGAGAGAGATTTCACTTATATGATGTTAAAAGACTCAGTTTATATGCCTTAAAGATCAAAGGAAGAAAGGACAAGAGGTAGAGGTGAGATGCAATGAAGATTGAGGAGAGGAATTATGAAAAATCATAATTCATAGTGTCCGGCCGGCCACTGCAGCAGATAGGCCTGCTAAGACCTCTAGAAACTAGAAATTCTCTGGATAGATTTTTACACTACCCGACCTGTGGTTTGACCGGCCAAATGGACTGTCCGGCCAGCCAGCAGACAAGTCGGTTTGAGACAGAATTTTGGTTTGTTTTTGTGCAAGCTCCAACCGACCGGCCAGGGTGGTCCAGCCGGCCAACCAGCGTCCAGACTACGTAAGGACTCTTTGATTTCTGAAAGATTCCAAGTTGGTGACGGAATTTTGCTATAAAAGGACACCTCTACGTCGTTCCTAGAGGACATAGAAGGTTAAGAAGTTCGTGGGAGGGGGAGAGGAGCGTCGTGGAGCATTCGCAACTCCTCCAATTAGGGTTTTTATGGTTTTTCTATGCTTTTATAATAGTTTCCTTTTAAGTTTTAGTTTAATCTGTTAATGATTGGCTAAACTTCTTAGCTAGGGCTAAGAGGGGTAACTTATAGTTGATTGCATGCTTAATTCGAATTATTTCAAGTACTTTTGAGTTTAATGAAGAACACTTGTAGTTCAAGTTTGAAATAAAGTTAGTATTTTTAGTTAATCTTCTATCTCTTGTAATTTCTCTTACATGAGATATTTTGATTATTGAGATTGCTTAATGGGGTGTTAATTGATACGATTTTGGGTTGTAGAGATCTTAAATCCCTCAAGATATATTATATGCTAAGAGATCTTACAAACCAAGTTTCCTAAGTGCTTATCTAGAACTAAACTAGAAGAAGTTTTTATCTTTGGGATTGATATGAGATAGGTGTTTATGTATTGATTTTGGTTCAATAGAAGTTCAACTTATGCTTTTAAATCAAGTCTAGTAACAAAACTTAAAGAAAAATTATGAATATAATCTTGCTTGTTTTGTGAAGGATTGGGTTGTGTGATTTGATAGGTCCAATGCCTTAGTTGCTTATGAGAGAACCATATCAGTAGATGATCCATCTATGTTAGATATATTGTGATGATTTGATTGCTCTATATTCTGGTTGGATAGGGATAGAACTCCGATTCCAATTGAGTTATTAGCTTGAATGGTTTGAATTGGCATTGTGAATGATTATAAGTGGATCCTTAGAGCTCTTATGTGTATTTTCCTGATTTAATAAATAGTTTTATGTTCTTAATTTTAAACCATCAATACAAATCCGAATTTAGCCTATTCTAGTTATAACGTTTAGAATTGTTACGACAATCCTTGAGGATCGACCTCGATTTTACCGAGAATTATTACTACATCGCAGCCTTGCACTTGAGGCGAGCAAACAAGGTTTTGGTGCCGCTGCCAAGGATTAGGTTAACGGTTCTAAATTTTGTAATTAGGGTATAGTTATGTTAGATAGGTTCTGTTAAGATTTATTGTTTTAGTAGGTTTTTCTCAGAATTTTCTATTACTAACATATTTTATTTATTTTGTAGGATCTTCTTCACTAACCTAGTTCTTCAATCCGGTAACACCGTTCTAGCTTAGACTCTTTTATTTCTTAGTTTTTATTTTTATTTTCAGATTTTTAGGTTTAGTTTAGTTTAGTTTTTTTTTTTGCGTGGTTTATGCCCCATTGGGAGCGTGATCATATATTGTGACTTCTAAGTGAGGGAGGTTTAGTTTGAGGATTAGTTAATCACAAACGAGTTAGAAACCATCTAAGAAATCCTGAACCGTCTGAAATCAGGGCTAAAAGTGAACCACACAATGTTGAAAATGTTGAGTATGATGCACCACCAACTAGGACGGAATGTAATGAGAATGAGGAATGCTATGTTTCTCCGGTTAAAACATTGCGAGATTATTTACAACCGGAGAGAACAACCACGTCTTCCTGCATTGTTTTTCCAACTAATGCAGGAAGCGTAGACCTTAAACCGGGAATTATCAAATTACTTTCGAAATTCCATGGATTCAATTCTGAAAGTCCATATGCGCACTTGAGTGAATTTGAACAGATAGCCAATGCCTTTCAATTTAATGATGTCTCCCAAGATGTAATCAAACTGAAATTGTTCCCCTTCTCTCTAAAGGATAAAGCCAAAGCATGACTTCAATCACTTAAACCTAGAAGCATCGAGACATGGGCTAAGATGACCCAAGAGTTACTTAAAAGTACTTCCCGGTTTATAAAACTGAAATTACGTCTGTAGTCTAATACGACACCTTCGTATGTGCGGAAGCTTAAAGAGCAACTAATATTATGGCTAAGTCCTATTGGGGGGGGGGGGGCTACTTACACAATTTAACAAATTAAAGTAAGCAAGAACACTTCAGCTTCCAAGCCTAAGTGGGTCCAATCACAAGACTAACATATTTTAAGCAGTAAGCAACCTAGTCTAAGCATGCATAGATATTCAAATGATTAAACAAATCAAGATCCTAATCTGTGCAACCTATGTAGACTTATGAGAATGGATCAATGAGCTCAAGTCTACACAACTAGTGAAAGTGCATCTTGTGTGTGGATGTGCCTGTCTAATGTCTATCATATATTCCTATCAAGCATTCATAATTAACAATTAATCATACAATGTTAAGATAACAAAGTGCTCAATTCAATCACAAACACAAGCATGTATAATGGTTCGACTTTGGGTCTACCCCACTCCCGGTTTAAGTACTCAACCCCATTGAGCACACCGGCATTCACTATCGAAGGTTTTAAATGAGGTTCACCTCTCAACCTTTATATAGAGGTTTTCTTAGTTCACCTCTCAACCATAAACGGAGTTTTGGACAAGGCTAACTCTCAACCTGACGCACGTTCGCTCCTGTGTCTGAGGCTCCCCCTTGGAGTCTTTATTTAGGCCCAACAAACAAGTCAAGGAGCGCCAAACAGCCCCTAGTCTTTAGGCTGACAAACGAGTCAAGGAACGGCCAACGTCCTTAGTGTTTTAGGCGCAACAAATAAGCCAAGGATCAGCAAACAACCCTAGTTCGAGTTTGACAAACAAACTTTACACTCAACTCCCACAAGGAATTGAGTGGATGGACTCTCAATAAATGACAACATTACTTGTCGAATAAGCCCCTTGTTCAGCGTCGCTTTGGGTTGCTTGATCTCTGCTCTCCTATGCTTCAATCAACTTTCCTTGTTCCCCCGATCATGTTGCCGTTGCGACGCCAATGCCTCAGTTACACTTGATCAATCACTTTGCTTGTGATGCCTTTGAGATGCCTAAGGTGATAGGAGGGTATGTTTGAGAACTCTACAACTAATAGGGATGAGTTACCTAGAGTTGCACACTTACAATTATCTCATCTTAGAGCTTTGGATAAGATTTTGACTATTAAGAAAGATCCAAGCTTTAGAGATCAAGAGGGGATGAAGGTCATCTTCTTCATGAGCTTGAAATGCTCAATTCTTGTGTAAAATCACAAGGAAGATGCCTTGCAATGGTTAGAGATTGAGCCTCTAATGATCTCTAATAATGGTGGCTTCAATCCTCTCAAAATCCCTCTTCTTATCCTTAAAAACGAGTTAAGCCTTTAAATACACAAAGCCCCAACGGCTATAAAACAGCTCTCTCCGATCGGTTAGAGGGGGTCCTCGACCGGTCGAATTAATGCCTGGACAGTAAAAAGCTTGTTGTCTCAAATTGACCAGTCGGGCGACCGATTGTATTAAGCTTAGACAAGTTTTTTCAATGGGAAGCTAGCTGTCCATTTTAAGCCATCTGCCAACCGATCAGGCGATCGGTCTGGTGATAGGTCTAAGGCATGAAAAACTACATTTTGTCAGTTGTGTTTTACAGGAGTTCATGTAACCTCTTGGCCATTGAATTTATGATCTTTTGGGACACCTAGGGCCAATCTAAGATGACTAAGGGTATCCTAATGGTCATGATCATCTAGATGTTATGGTTTTGATTAGGTTCAAGGTTAAGGCACACTAAGGCATCTCTTTTACCTGTTTCTTCTTCCTTGATGCAGTTGGTCCGTCTTAAGTCTTCGGTCTTCGTCTTCATTAAGCTCACTCGACACTAGACTCACTCACCTAAGTGATTGACAAACAAGGTGCACTAGTATGCTACAGAAAAGTGCACTAACAAAAACTAATGCACTAAGGTAGACTATTATGAACTTCTCCAAAAAATGAGTTGAAACGTTTTTTCAACGTTGGGAGAGGTTCAAGGATCTTTTATTAGAGTGCCCACATCATGGTTATGAACAGTGGCCCTTGATTGACTTCTTCCATGACGAATTGAGTTCAAACATGCGTCAATTTGTCCAAATGATGTGTAATGGTGAGTTTTTGAATAAAGCGTCCGATGATGCTTAGGATTACTTCGATATGCTAGCCGAGAAGCCCAATCTTGGGACATCTTCACTCCGACTAGTAATCCCAAGTCAGCCCCAAGAGAAGGAGTACATGCATTAAATGGGGATGATAATTAAATATAAAGGTGGCGGGTCTCACAAAAAAGGTTGAGGCCATAGAATTGAGGAGTGTTAACATGATAACCACCGGTGAGGTTGTTGAGAGTATACGTGGTATTTGTGAGAGTGATGTTCACTTAATAAAGGATTGCCCAACAATCCCTGCGTTTCAAGATATCTTGCAAACTCAATCGAATGCCACAAACGCTTACCAACGCCTCTTTAGTGGACCAAATTCTAACTTGAATAATCTTAATTAGCGGTGTCAACCAAACCTTCATGGGAGGAATGAACCAATGACAAATAAAAACAATGTTTCTCAAGGGCCTCCTCAAAGGGGTACTCTTGAGAAAGCATTGAATGCGTTCATGATTGGACAAACTTAGATGAATCAGTCCAACATGCAAGCCATTAATGAACTTAAAATCTCGGTTGAAAGAATTGAGACACACTTAGGAGTTAGGAAGAAAGAGACTGTTTTGACCCAATCTCATCCTAACCCCAAGGAACAATTGAAAACAAACATCAATTCTTCAACCCATCCTCATGTGGAACATGTTCAAGCCATCACCACTCTTAGAAGTGGAAAAACAATTGAAAAATCTAAGCCGGTGAAGGCCATAAAGCCTAATGATCCGGTTGATTCTAAGAGTGATGGTGAATTGAGTAATGCTCTATAAGATGAAGAGCCAGAGCGTGTGTATAAACCTATAGCCCCATTCCCCCAATGTCTTGTCTCAACAAAAAGGTCAAGTGAAAATCAGGACATCCTAGAGGTTTTCCAATAAGTCAAAATCAACATTCCCTTATTGGATGCAATTAAGAAAATTCTTTCATACGCCAAATTTCTAAATGATTTATGTGCCGTAAAGCGTAAGCAAAACATGCACAAGATGGCATTTTTTTATGAAACAAGTGAGTGTCATCATACAACAAAACACTCCCCCCAAATTCAAAGATCTCGGAAGCCCTACAATCTCTTGCATGATAGGTAACTTCCGAATCAATAGAGCACTTCTCGATCTAGGGGCTAGTATTAACTTGATTCCCTACTCGATATATGAGCAACTTGGGCTTGGCGAATTAAAACCCACCAAGATAATCTTAAAACTTGCGGATCACTCCATTAGAATACCGAGAGGAGTAATTGAGGATGTGTTAGTCTAAATCGATAAATTCTACTACCTGGTAGACTTTATTGTTTTGGATACACAAGCAGTTGCAAATGTATGCACTCAAGTTCCTGTCATTCTAGGCCAACCATTCCTAGCAACCACTAATGTTATAATCAATTGTAGGAATGGAGTCATGAAAATATCCTTTGGAAATATGACAATGAAGTTAAATGTGTTTAATTTACATAAATAAGAAGTAGGTGAGGATGAGGATGAAGATGAGATCCACATGATTAATTTCATAGATACAATTGTGGATGATGATGAGCCACCCTCAACTAAATATTCTAAAACCTTGAAAGTTTGCTGGCTCACTCCAATGATGAAATAATTTTAGATATTGATGAGGCCTTGGAAAAGAAAAATTTTAAAAATTTGATTAACAAGACACCAATCAATGATTTGAACAATCTTGGTGTGCAGGAATTTGATGGATTGGTCCTTGATTTGCCTATGAAGAGGCCAATTTCTGAATGTGTAGTAGTTGAGGACATATTCCAACCTAAACAAGTGACTAAGAAAGTCGAAGTTTCCTACACTCTAGAGGAGTGTTTGGCATATTTTGAGGATTGGGACGATCCTATGATCCGTGACATTGTCAATGCCTTAAGAAAAACTTCACCGGTGCTAAAAAAGACCCCTTCCACGGAGTATAAAACTGAATTATCAGTAGTGGAAGCACAGGTAGAATATAATTTTTTGGAGACCATAACGACTTGTGAAGAAGAATTTGAAGTTTCCACATTTTTTATTTGTTCAAACCGAAGAGCACCATCTCTGGGATGATCCTTATTTAAATAATTTTTCTCAGACAAGTTGGAAAGGAGATTCATATTTGATGAATTTCAATCGAAGAAATTCTCCTTTCCTAATACATGGGGTGATAACTTTAAGAAACCCGCTGAACTTTTTCAGCAGGATTTTCAATGGATTATAATGACAAACATCACCCATGTGCATTATGAAGTGGGATGGTGGATGGTATTACTGAAAAATCTTTTACTCTACCTCATAATCCTGCTAGATTCCATTCCCTTAGATGATCATGTGTATTAAGATTGACCTCCTAGTCTGACGGAGGTATAGATGTTTACGTCGAATTTGGTAACAGGATCCTGTAGATGTTCACCTTCCTTCAAGCCAGTTTCCTTTCGAACCTAAAAGAACACAAGAGAAAACTAAGGGTGGCCGGCGTCCAGCCGATGGCCCTCCGAAGCTTAGTCAGATGGGAAATGGTCATAAAAGGAAACTGCGGGATATCAGCTTATAGATTGTGTACCCCTCTCATCTATGAGGCCACCCATTTATATAGGTTCAAGTGATCCAATCTGTTACGTAAGACGTTAAGATTACTGCTGATTTCCGGAGATAAGGTGTTTATCCTGTTAATCCTTAGATAAGGGGATGGCCTGGTCCAATTAGACATCTGGTCGATTACGTTACCTGATGGTGATCCCCTGAAATTCGAAACCAAGAACAAAGATAAGCCTAAAATCGGTCTATATGGACTGTTGGTACTAAAAAGGCGAAGGACGTTCGGGCTCGGGGATAACTTCTCGCATATTTGGGATGCAGAACCTTTCAACGATCACAAATCGAGATGCTCGCATACTCAGAAGGGTATACCGTACTTTCCCGATATGCGAGCCTCGACCAGAAGGGCTCGGTGGTTCGGAAGTTGCGTATCGTACTTTTCTAATATGCGAGCCTCGACCACGAGGGCTCGTAGGTCGAATACCGTCACAAAGGCGCTCGCAAGCCTCGAGTCTTCGCTATCTTCGACCACTGCAATTTGGATATAGCAGATACCCCCCAAGTCCTTGCCGTCCAGGAGTCTAAGGGAAGGACTTACTTACTGGCACGCATAACTGCCTAATGCCTTTCTTGGAGGTGAAGTCGTACATGATTGGACTGTCATTAATGAGCGCTAGCTTTTTGCAGCTTTTCGGTAGGGAGGAAATGAAGAGGCGTCGTCCTCCACGTATCCACGGAATTAATAACCATGTCCGTTCGACTGCTGTGCCAAACGAACGATCGCCGCGTGTGATCATATCTTGAGAAATGATTGCTTATAAATATACGAAGCTTGTGAAGTTTTCGAAATTTCATCCAAAGTTTACGAAAATCCTCCCTCTCTCCTTGCTTCCTTCCTTCTTTCCTCTGGTGTAACTCCTTGTCTCTGGTGAAACTCCGTTCCTCCGATTCCTTCTGGTATAGCTTCGTCCTTCATTCTTCCTCTTTCCCAAAGTACTATTTTCCTCCCTCTTTTTATCCCAAACAACCATGGTGGGGGATTCTAATGAGGAGACCGTCCCCCTGGGGGATGCTACCCCAGAATCTCCTTCCTCCAACAATGTAAGGGTTCCGGCAGGCAGATACTCTGCGTCCTGGTACCCTTCCATAATGACGGAGGAAAGGCTGAGTGAGTTGCGGGAAAGATACCAAGTTCCTAACTCAGTCATTTTTCGGTTGCCCGGAGAGGGAGAAACCCCAGACTCACCTCCCCCCGGCTGTCTAGCTCTTTATGAGTATTTCTTCATCCTTGGAGTGCGCCTTCCCCTTCACCCCTTCATTCGTGGCGTACTCCAGAGTTACAAGATTGCCCCCGGCTAACTTATTGTAAACGGTTGGAGAGTGATTCTGAGCTCTTTCGTTCTTTGGGCGTAAGCCGGTAATGGAGAATTAACTGCAGAAGAGGTCCTCCGAATGTACCAGCTCAAGAAAGCTCCCTCCAGCGAAGGCTGGTATGACCTGTGTTACTGGCACCGGGATAATTTTGTCTTAGGGAAACCCTCTTCGAATTATCCCGGATGGAGGAAACGCTGGTTTTATGCTTCCGGGAGTTGGGAGTCTGAGACAGGGTCCACCTCTGGGGGCCGTAACGTGAGCCAATTTTTTGGTGAAGGTGGGCGTAGCTTCACTTTTCCTAGATTTATGAACCAACTTTGGATTCTCTGCTTATCTAACCTCTACTCATGTTTGCAGGTGTTCCGACTGTGGGGAAATCGAACCTGAAAGGAGGAATTCACGAGAAGATCATGAAGGTTTATAAGTTACCTGCTCGCGACAGGCACATCGAGGCTTGTCTGTCAGCCTCTCGACTCGCAGCTGCCGGATTGATATCTCGCGAGGAGGTCGCGATGACGAACGTGGGGGAGAAAAGAGGGTTCTTGCCTCGCTTGAAGGGCACCGGCTCGAAGAGGCAAAAGAAGACATCTGCTGGTCCCTCTCACCCGTCTAATCGGTCGGGTGAAATTGCCCAAATCCCACTACCTGAGACTGCGGCGGCTGCACCAGCGGTTTCTGCACCGGTGGTTCCTCCTGAACCACCGATCATTGATATCATTGACAATTCCCCGAGGAACGATGTGGTGGGGTCAAGTTGCCCCCCAACCGAAGATCCTCGCGAGGCGGAAGGTGCTCGCGAGATGATTCCTGATCGCGAGCAAACCGCTGCTCAAGATGCGAGCCCAGCTGGGCTAGTCGTAGCCCAGCCCTCTGGAGTCGGAACATTCACCGTCCTTAGCCACCTCCACCCAATCTGCAAGTTTCTTTTTGACAACATCTCCCCCCAAACTTTTGGTGCCCTCCTCGAACCAAGTCCTGAAGACCTCTCCCTTGACCCGAGAGTGAGGATGGTCCAGGTAAAATATGCTTTGATTTGACCCTATTTTTTGCTTTCTTTGTTGACTTTTGAACGCTTATCTCATAGTCTTCCTTCTGTCCTGTAGGGCTTGGACCTCATCATACGAATGAGGCGTGATATCCTCGCCGCTCGTCGTATAATAGATGAGGCCAAGGGGAAGAGGATTGCTTTGGAAAAGGCGGTCCACGGAAGGGACCAGGTTATTAAGTCTCGCGAGACCTTGATCGCGAAGATGACTAAGGAGAGAAAGATCCTCATCGAGAAGGTCCAAGTCCTGACTGACAGATATCAGGCTTTGGACTCGAACTTCGCCAAGTTCGCGGAGATGAAGGAGAAGGTAAAGAGAGACAGAGAGATCTTCTGTCAAGACAAGATCTCGCTGGAGGAGCAGCTCGCAGAAAACAAGTCGCAGCTCAAGGAAGTTAGCGACAATCTGGAGAAAGAGCGCTCCACCCTTGCGTAGCTCAAGGATGACTTGATCCACTGGGAGGAGGAGAGAGTGGCCCTTGTCAAGATGCTCTCTGAAGAAGGGGCCCGAGCCATCATGGAGTTTTGGACTTCGCGGCTGTACGATGATGAAAGATATGAGTCGTACGATGCTGGTCGCGACTTTGCACTACGAGTGGTGCAGCGAATGTCTCCATCTTTCGATATGGGAGAGTTCGAAAAAGTCGCGGTTATCATAGCTGCGGAGGAAAGAGCGGCCGTCGAGAACGAGATGACTGAGGTCACTCAAGTGGGAGGGGTCTCGGAAGTGGGCCCTGAGGTTGAGAGTACCGCTCCTCCCCCGGTCGATGCGTAAGGATGACCATCTTTCTTCTTTCTATCTGTTGAGCTCTTAATTGTGCATATTCTAACCCCAATTCATCACTCATTATGCATGGTTTTCATGATTTAAAGACTAATCTAATGCATGGATTTGTGATTGTAGGAATGAGAGGGAGACTTCACTAATTCAAAGTTAAAAGAGTCACTTTGTATTCATTGAAGATCTATAGAACAAGTGCTAAAAGGTGGAGGAAAGAAGCAACAAAGAAAGAGAAGAGATAAAGAAGAAAATCTAGAATTTTGTTCTTAGACCTGTCTATAGACCGGTCGCCAGATAGGTCTACAGTGTATTTTTGGACTGTTTTTCTCCTCTTAGACTGGTCGCTAGATAGGTTGAAATTAGTCCAGAAACACAAAACTCATTGGACTGTTTTTGAGGTTTTGAGACCGGTTGTGCGACCGGTCGTCAGCGTAATGGAGCTTGTGTGTGAAGCTCTGATTTTCTCTGCGCAATTGCGTAATTCCTTGCGCAATCTGGAATCTTCCGCGCCAATCTATAAAAGGGACTTCTCCTCTTCATACCAGGGCATGCTAGGACGTGGGGATCATCAAGGAAGCTTAGGAGACTGATTCTACTTCAAGTTTTCCTAGTTTTTCTTCCAGTTTTAGTAGTTTTTTTTTTTTTTTTTTTATGTTTTTAAGGCTTTTAGTTTAAGGATGTTAGAGATGAACTAAAACCTCTTAACTAGCGCTAAGAGGTGAAGCTTTTGATTTGTTTATAATGGATTGATGCAACTTAGGTTTCCTTTTTATGTTTTAATTCAAGAATTTAGTTCAATATGAGTTTGAATCAAGTACTAGTTTGGTTTTGCTTTGATCTCTTGATGACTCCAGGCTCATGTGATTCTTAGTGATTCTAAACTTAGTAGCTTATCCTCTGAGCATTGGTTATGCTTGTGTAGTTCATTGATCTATCATCAACTCCGAGCATGGTGGACCCTTTGATTGCCTTGTGTCCAATGGCTTGATCTTCATGTGGGAACTCATTCAACTAAAGTTCTTATCTTTTGTTATAATCTAAATTAGTTATTTACTGATTGATTTTGATTTAATTAGAGTTCTAATCATTGATTATAATCAAGTCTAGTGACAAGATTTGATGAAAGCTATGGTTGTGAATCTCAACTAGATTGGAAAGAGGCTTGGCCTACACAATTGAGTGTGCCCAAGGCCTGAGCATTGTTGTGGGAATCGAATCAATGAATGAGTAACTATTTTAGATAATTGTTGATTGAACCGCTCTATATTCCGATCGGATAGAGATATGAATTCGATTCCGATTGAGTTATGTGAGATCTAGTTGTGTTGATGCATTGAAACTTATCAAAAGTGGATCCTTGACGCTCTAGTGCCTTTTTAGATTGATATTACCTTACACATTCACTGTTTAAACCCAAATCATTATTTTCCAGCTTTAGTTCTTAATAGGATCTTAATTATTAGTTATTTTAGACAAATTCTGAGAATACCCATTCATAAATCTCTGTGGGAACGATACTCGGTCTTTCCGAATTATTACTACTTCGCAACCCTACACTTGGGGAGTGAACACTATCCAGCTTATGTATCAGTTTTTGCTTTTCGTTTGTAAACAATTTGACTTTTGTAGTCAATGAGATGAATGGGAAAAAACATTTTGATAATATTATTTGCGTCCTATTTCTCCTTCCTTTAGTTCTTGCTTTCTTGTGTACTGAATGCCTTTGTACTTAACTTATGAAGCAATGAGTTAGGCTCAATGCGGGGGTCTTAGTGACCATGTCCGCATAGAGATAGACTGATCTATCGATTGAGGCTTTGATTCTACCAAGGGCAGAAGATTGGCCAAGAGAATGTGTGTATTCTCTTCGGGGCTATTCGGGTCCAATCAAATGGAGTAGCGACCAAAAGACAATCCACTTTTATTCGATTATCATTCAAACTTACATCGAATTAAGGGAAATACCATAGCAGATGCTCTACGTGCCAAGGGCGACGTACGGGTCTTCCTTGCATATCTTCGAGATAATAGGTACCTGGTCGCACAATTTTGATAACTTGATACGGGCCTTACCAATTTAGATTCAACGAACGGGTAGGAATTCTGAGGTTCTATCTAAGAACTAAATCACCGAGCTGGAAAGCTCTGGGTCGGACCTTGGCGTCATGGTAGTGAGAAATACGCTGTTGATAGGCTGCTGCTCGAAGCTGAGAGGCGTTCCTTCGTTCTTCCAAGAGATCGAGATGAAGCCTCAGGCCTTCCTGATTATTAGTGGGGTCGTACTGTTCGATCCGATACGAAGGCACCTGAACTTCGACTGGGACCACTGCGTCGGTGCTGAAAGCCAATGAGAACGGAGTTTCCCCGGTTGACGTGCGAGTTGTAGTTCTATAGGCCCATGAGACTTCCGGCAAGAGTTCTGGCCACATGCCTTTACATTCACCTAGCTTGGTCTTTAAATGATGTTTAATGATCTTATTCACCGCTTCAACTTGCCCATTAGCTTGATGATGATACAGCGAGGTGCGAGCACTTCGTATCTTCCATTTGTCATAGAATTCTGAGAATGCGGCGTTGTCGAATTGCCTTCCATTGTCGGTGATTATAGTATGGGGAAGCCCATAACGGCATATGATATTTCTCTATATGAAACTGGTGGTCTGCTTTTCAGTGATTCTAGCTAATGGTTCTGCCTCGACCCATTTAGTGAAATAATCGACTGCTATGATTGCAAATCTGCTCTAACCTTTTTCGGTGGGCAAGGGCCCGATGATATCGACTCCCCATTGGGTGAAGGGCCAAGGGCCGTCCATTAGCGTCATTTGCTCGGATAGTATATGAGGTATAGGAGAATATCGCTGGCACTTGTCACATCTTTTGGAGAATTCTATTGCATCCGCTTTCATAGTGGGCCAGTAATACCCTTACCTCATTACTTTATATGCTAAAGACCGTCCCCTAGGATGGTTACCACATGCCCCATGGTGTATTTCATTTAGAACGTGGAACGCTTCTTCTGGGTGAAGGCACCTCAAGTATGGTAAAGTAAAGCTCTTACGCAATAGCATTCCGTTTTGTAAGGTATACCTAGCAGCGCGATGACGGATTTGCCGTGCCGATTTTTATCATTCGGGAGTTGTCCATCTCTGAGATAAAAGACAATGGGGTCCATCCAACATGGGGAGGAATATACCACGACCACTTTCTTAGAGGTTGTTTGACAGATACTTGGAGCATGAAGATGCTCGATGGGAATAGATTGCAATAACTCAGACTCTGGTGTGGAAGCCAGCTTTACCAAAGAATCCGCAAGTTTGTTCTTCTCACGAGGGATGTGAACTATTTCATATTTCTTCAGCTTCGCGAGCAGGATAAGTACTCGAGATTTATATAAAGCCATCCACCCTTCTTTCGCCTCGAATTCGCCGAGTACTTGATTGACTGAGCTGAGAATCGCTATGAATAAGTAGACTTTGAATCGAGAGAACGTTTGCTAGTTCGAGGCCGATGATCAGGGCCTCATATTCTGCTTCATTGTTTGAGACGTGAGAGTTAAATCGTAAGGCATACTGAAAGCGCGACCCGTCAGCAGCAACTAAAATTAAGCCCGCTCCGCTACCAGTGGCTCGTGAAGACCCGTCCACAAAGAGCGACCAGGGGGTCTGGTCGCTGGTCGTAGAGTTATCATTGGAGGAGGGATACGTGAATTCGGCAATGAAGTTGGCCACGGTTTGACCCTTAATGGCGGTTCTTGGGCAGAATGAAATATCATGCTTGCTGATCTCAACCGCCCATTTAGTCAATCGCCCCGATACTTTAGGTTTTTGAAGGACCTGTCTTAACGGATGATTTGTTGGCACCAATATAGCATGGGCTTGAAAATAAGGTCGTAGTTTTCGAGCGGCCGTAACTAAGGCGAGGGCTAATTTCTCCATATCAGAATACCGAGTTTCGGCATCCACCATTGCTTGACTAATATAATAAATGGGCTTTTGTACCCTAGAATCTTCTCTTATTAATGCGGCACTAACGACCGTAGAAGACACAGATAAATAAAGAAGAAGCTGCTCGTGTGCCATAGGTTTAGATAAAATGGGGGGTGCACTCATATATTGCTTCAGTTGTTGAAATGCTTCTTTGCATTGCGGAGTCCACTCCCAGTTAGCTTTGGCGGTGGCTCGAAGGAGCTTAAAGAAGGATAAGCACTTATCAGAGGCACGTGAAATAAACCTGTTCAACGATGCAATGCGACCAGCTAGACGTTGGACATCTTTGAGAGTGGATGGAGACTTCATCTCGATCAAAGCCTTTATTTTCTCAGGGTTCGCCTTGATTCCTCTTGGCTAACCATAAATCCGAGAAATTTTTCAGCAGATACTCCGAATGCACATTTTTCTAGATTTAGCTTCATATGATACTTCCTCATTAAGTCGAAGGCTTCTCGAAGATCTGCGAGGTGGTCATTTTCTACGACGCTTTTCATGAGCATGTTGTCGACATAGAATTCCATATTCCTGCCGATTTGCATGGCGAATATTATTGACCAGGTGCTGATAAGTGGCTCCTGCATTTTTAAGACCAAAAGGCATTACCTGATAGCACTACAGGCCGCGGTCAGTAATGAAGGCAGTGTGTTGTTTGTCGGGCAGATGCATCATAATCTGGTTATAACCGGAATAAGCATCCATAAAACTGAGCAGGGCATGCCCTATTGTTGAATAAACCAACTAGTCGATTCGCGGAGTAGGGAAACTGTCTTTCGGGCACGCTTTGTTCAAATCAAAGTAGTCAACGCACATTCTCCACTTGCCGTTAGTCTTTCGAACGAGGACCACATTCGCGACCCATTCCGGGTAGTCAACTTCCTTTATAAAATTGACTGTTAGAAGCTTCTCGACTTCAGCCTTAATCACCATTTGCCTTTCTGCAGTGAAGGCACGCCGACGCTGGTGAACAGGTTTGTACTTCGGATCAACATTCAAACGATGTACTATGACGCTAGGGTCGATACCGGGCATATCACTATGGTACCAAGCAAATACATCTTGGTATTCGGTGAGAAAACGAACCAGATTTTCACGAAAGGCACTGCTTAAAGAAGATCCAACGTAGACTTTTTTGGACGAGCTGAGTGGATTGCGACTGTCTCTTCCCCTGGAGTTCTTGATTGGAGATCACTCTCCCTTGGATCCAACGAGGTAGCCATCGGAGGGCTCGATGAATCTTTTGTCACCATTATAACTGGCGTTGCTTGGACCTTCTTTCGGTCTTGTACGGCGATCTCGTAACACGCTCGCGCTTCCTTTTGATTCCCCCGTACAACCTCGACTCCATTTGGAGTAGGGAATTTGACGCATAAGTACAGGGGGTGTAAAGCTGCCCCTATCTTATTGAGGGAAGGTCGGCCCAAAATGGCGTTATACGCTGATCTTCGATCCACCACCAGGAAATCAACGAAGAAAGTAGTTTTTGCTGGGCTTTCTCCGAAGGTGACTGGGAGGTCGATGCTTCCTTCCGGTGTTACCACTTCGCCCCTGAAGCCGACGAGGGGAGTTGAGACGGTTTGAGTAGGCTCCTGGCGAGTGCCATTTTATTGAAAGCTTCCAGGTAGAGAATATCAACAGAGCTACCTGTATCCACCATAATACGATGGGTCAAATAATTTGATACCTTTAATGCGACCACAATGGAGTCTTTGTGAGGGAAGTGAATCCTTCTGCATCTTTAAGAGAAAAGGAGATCGAAGGATGGCCGGGATTCGAAGCATCGGGCGTCTTTTCCAACTAATAGATATGCTGGGGCTTCTGAGACGCCTTGCGACTGTACACTTTTCTTGAGCTTGAAATCTCCCCGCAAGCCGATCCTCCGGCGATGGTTCGGATCTCACCAGTGGGTTCAACGTCTTCTTGCGAAGTGTGATGCTGAGGTGACTTCTTCTGGTGTGATGGGGCTTCCGCCCTTTTAGGTGACAGACTTTGTCGGGCTACATAATCTCGAAGATGACCTTTCCGAATGAGAGCTTCGATGTGATCTCACAGATATATACAATCTTGGGTGTTGTGCCCATGATCTTTGTGGAAATAGCAAAATTTACTTTTATCTCTTTTTTCAGGATCAGATTTGATCTTTGAAGGCTACTTCACGTAAGGCTTGTGCTTGATCTCCATTAGTACCTTCTCAGGAGATTGGATGAGAGGGGTATAATTATGATATTTACTGGAGTAAGGCTTCTTAGGGGAGCGGTCCCTTCGATCACGCCGGTATTTTTTGTTGGGAGGAGAAATCTCCTCAGGCTTACGCTTCTTGCCCTGTACATCGTCACGCGCCAAAGCGACTTCTTCTGCATTGATGTATTTCTGGGCCTTTGCCTGAAACTTTGTCATAGTTTTAGGAGGGTTCTTATCCAAGGCGAATCTGAACTTTTCGCTTGTAATTCTGGCTATGAGGGCGGTGAGGCCTTTATCTTCGGTATAACCTTCAGTCTGGACGGCTTCTACAGTGAACCGAACTGTAAACTCCTTTATTGTCTCCCCATGCTGCTGCTGCTTCAAGAGGAGATACGAAGTGTACGAAGTTATAAGTCTTGAACTTCTCTTAGCATAATGGTTTTATATGTGAATTCCCCTATTTATATGATTGATAGAAAATTTGAACACCTTTACACCTAGTTCACATTACACGATTTTCATGGGTTGAAAGGATTATGTGATATGTGGATTAGCTAGACTTTGATTTAAGGTGTTGCGAAACCAAGTCGAGGGTACTTTGTCTATCCTTGTCCATGGGAAAATAGCGAAAGATATGGATTTCTAAAAATCCTATCTAATTTAAAAAGAAAAAGGAAAAGGAAGGATGAAATTGGGAATGATGGAAAAATGGTGGAAAATTCTGATTAGGGCTACCTATTACCAACCGGGGGATGGTCTACCCGTAACCAAAGCCGGAAATGGGACGTAGCGTGAAAGTCATCGGAAGGACAGTAAGGTAAATTCCTGTCATTGGCTTGTTGTTGCTCTATACACCTTGAGATTTGTAGTTTAGCTGATTTGTGAAGAAGATAATCCCAAAAACTCATGAGATGAATTCTTACTATGCACACTAGGTCGACTTTGTTCGAGTTCTTCTGTTTATTAATCAATCAATGGGAATTTCATATGGACACTTATTATGCTTTGAGAGTTTACGGTTTCAACCTCTGTCACCTAATTGATCTGAATCTTACACTTGTGTGTCTTGGGATGTATAGAAGAATGGTTTCTAAAGGAGAGTTGGGTTTGGAGAATGAAACTTGTTTCACGCATGTTTTGCTCGGGACTAGCAAAATGCTGGTTGGGGGGTGTGTTGAGCTCTTAATTGTGCATATTCTAACCTCAATTCATCACTCATTATGCAAGGTTTTCATGATTTAAAGACTAATCTAATGCATGATTTTATGATTGTAGGAATGAGAGGGACTTCACCAAATTGGAGACCAAAAAGGATACATTAGGACCCTTTGAATGAAGGCCCAAGGTGGACCAAACAAGAAAGAAGAAAGAGGGAGAAATGAAAGAAAGAAAAGATGAAATGAAGAAGGTCCGACCGGTCAAGACCGGTCGGCCAAGGAAGCCAGACCGGTCGTGACCGGTCGGCCACACCTCTAAAACACTTTGGACCAATGACCAGTCTGGTCCGACTGGTCTTGACCAGTCGGCCAACAGGTCGCCCTTCCCCTTGAGCTTGCTGGACTGACTCCAAGACGAGTCCGACCGGTCGTGACCGGTCGATCAACAGGTCTGAAGGCCCCCTGTGCACGCTGGACTGATGGGATAGGCAGTTCGACTGGTCGTGACCGGTTGGCCAAGCCAGTCCGACAGGTCCAGACTGGTCGGCTCTGCGTAATACAGCAAAGTTTCCTATTCTGCTCTGGATTTCTCTGCGCACTGCGTAACCTTACATAAATTCTGGAAGATTCCGATGCTGCGGAGCTTCCCCACTATAAAAGGACACCTAGGGATCGTTCCTAGGGTATCTTAGAAGGGATTGATCATGGTGGGAGACGGCGGAAGTCAATTTTGAAGTTCTACAACTCCTCCTAGTTTTCTTTCTAGTTTTTATATTTTTTTTAGTTGTTTCATTCTTCCTTGGATCATGAACTACTAAACCTCATAGCTAGGGCTAAGAGGTGAAGCTTGTAGTGAATCTAAGATGTTTCAATTCGTTTGATGTGGTTTCAAGTTGGATTTCTATTGAAGAACAATGGTTTGAAGTTTAATTCAAGTACTAAGTAGTTTTTCTTAGTCTTGTGATGACTCATGGATGTTTGGAAGAATTGCTTGAGTTCTTAATTGTTGTGAACTATTCTAGAGCTGTATGATCTGAGGAATTGAAATACGCTCTAGATTTATGATCTTCATGTAGGAACTTCTTACCAAAAGTCTACTTTTCTGGAAATTCTGAACTATGTGAGACTGTGTATGTGATTTGAATCAAGTTCAAATCATGATCTAGTTTTGTCTTGTGATAGGATTTAATGATGGTTATGATTGTGATCTTAGCTTATTGGAATTGGGACTGACCCATGCAATTGAGTATGCTTGTCCTAGCTTGCATTGAGTGAATTATATACATGGATCTTACATATGGCAGATTGTTTGGTTTAACTGCTTTGTCATCCGACTAGATAGATCTTAATTTCGATTCTAGTTGAGAAAGTGAAAAACCATAGAGAATTGAGCATCAAGGATTGCTACAAGTGGATCCTTGAACCCCTAGTGCCTTTTTATTAATTGATTACCTTCAGTTTAATTCAACATTACAATCTTCTACAAATGTGTTTGTTAGCTTTTCAATAGAACTATTGGAAGTGTTTTGTGGATTCTTACATAAGTCCCTGTGGATCGACCTCGATCTTACCGAGATTATTACTACATCACAACCCTAAACTTGGGGAAGCGAATAATATCGTTGTTCCATGTCGTCGAAGCGATCTGGATTCTTTTGAGGTCTCCTTCCCATGGTAAGGTGTAGACTGACGTTTCGACGGCAGACCCCTGAGATTGCTGTTGCCGAGAGGTACTGGAGTGTATAGAATGTGGAGGGGGTGTCGGGACTTGATTGCCGAGTGGCATTCGATTCGATGGAGGAGGATTTGGCTGGGTTTGTGGCTCGCTTGCCGAGTGTCTGGAAGCCACTGGTATAGGTTGTATCGGCAGCCCTTCCGGAGGTTGCTGCTGAGGTTCCGAAAAATGCTGATCAAGCCGATTAGATAAGGCTTGAAACCCGGCTTTGAGAGTTAGAAGTGTGTTTCCGAGGAAACGCATAACATCTTCTTGACTGCTGAATACATCGAACAATGTGTTTTGTGATGGCACGTTAGGCTCTCCCTGGGGGATGACAGTCGAAGCAGTCTGAGGGAGGTCAGGCGTTGGTTCGGTGATGTCAGGCGGAGGTAACGTCTGCCTTGAAGTGGAAGGATGAACTGTCTTTTTGGGAGGCATGGTGGGAGATCTCGACAGTAATTAGAATGGCTAACCCTGATGATCTGTATCCCAAAGACGGCGTCAATCTGTTTACATCGGATTTGGTAACAGGATCCTCCAGACGTTCACCTTCCTTTAAGCCAGTTTCCTTTTGAATCTGAAAGAACACAAGAGAAAACTAAGGGTGGCCGGCGTCCAGCCGATGGCCCTCTGAAGCTTAAGTCAGATGGGAAATGGTCATAAAAGGAAACTGCGGGATATCAGCTTAGAGATTGTGTACCCCTCTCATCTATGAGGCCACCCATTTATATAGGTTCAAGTGATCCAATCTGTTACGCAAGACGTTAAGATTACTACTAATTTCCGGAGATAAGGTGTTTATCCTGTTGATCCTTAGATAAGGGGATGGCCTGGTCTAATTAGACATCTGGTCGATTACGTTCCCTGATGGTGATCCCCTAAAATTCAGAACCATAAACAAAGATAAGCCCAAAATCAGTTTATATGGACTGCTGGTACTAAAAAGACGGAGGATAACTTCTCACATATTTGGGATGCAAACCTTTCAACGACCACAAATTGAGATGCTCGCATACTCAGAAGGGTATACCGTACTTTCCCGATATGCGAGCCTCGACCAGAAGGGCTCGGTGGTTCGGAAGTTGCGTACTGTACTTTTCCAATATGCGAGCCTCGACCATGAGGGCTCTTAGGTCGAATACCGTCACAAAGGCGCTCGCAGGCCTCGAGTCTTCGCTATCTTCGACCACTGCAATTTGGATATAATACTAGAGTAGTTTTATTAGTTTTAATTATTTAGTTGTTGGAGTTGTAGACTTCCATGATCGACTCTTTCAGGTATTCTCATTCTCTCTCCTTTATTTTCATCATTGCTCTCATGTCTTTGATTATTGCATATCTTTTTACATCGAGAACATGTATGATTTTAGTTGGGGGGTGAGATTCCTAGATGAATCTAGTAGTTTGTGACATTTCGAGCAATTTTTGTATGAAATTTTTTAATTTTTCTAAAAATTCAAAACTCTTTTGGAAAACTTTGTTTCTATGCAGTTGAGATGGTACAAGTATGAGAGAAAGAGATATGAAGTGATTGCTGTTGAAAGCCTTGAATTACCTTTAATATAATAGTTTTTTTATATGAATTCTCCTATTTATATGATCGATAGGAAATTTGAACACTTTTGAGTGTAGTTCACATTACACGATTCTCATGATTGAAGGGTTTATGTAGATTTATAGATTGGATTAACTGAGATTTAAGGTGTTGAGGAACCAAGCCAGGGAACTTTGTCCATCCTTGTTCATGTGAAAGTAAGAAAAAAAAACGAAAGATATGGATTTTAAAAATCCTATGTCATATTTATAACGAAAGAAAAAGAAAGAAAGAATGATTATTATTGAATATTTGTTGATAAATTCCGAAAATGGTTACCTACTACTAATCAGGGGATGGTCTACCCATAACCAAAGCTGGAAATGGGAAGTAATGTGAAAGCCGTCGAAGGAATGGTAAGGAAAATTCTTATTATAGACATTTGGTTAATCTGTACGCTTTTAGATCCTCAGTTTCGCTAATCTATGAAGAAGGTTATCCTAGAAATTCATGAGATGAACTTTCACTATGCACACTAGACCGACCTTGTTCGAATTCTTCTATTTCTTAATCAATCGGTGGGGATTCGATGTAAAACACCTATTGTGTTTAGGGAGTTTAGGATTTCAATTTCATATCATTAAGTTTTTCTGAATTTCATCCTTGTATGTCTTTAGGTATATAGAAGTATAGTTTTCAAGAGAGAGTTGGGTTTTGGAAAGTTGGATTTGTTTCACGCATGTTTTGCTTGGGACTAGTAAAATGCTGGTTTTTTTTTTTTTTGGGGGGGGGGGGGGGGGGGGGTGTTAAGCTCTAAATTATGCATATTCTAACCCCAATTCAACACATTATGCATGGTTTACATGTTTAAAGACTAATCTAATACATATTTTTGTGTTTGTAGGAATGCGAGAGACATTTCACCTATATGATGTTAAAAGACTCAGTTTATATGCCTTAAAGATCAAAGGAAGAAAGGACAAGAGGTAGAGGTGAGATGTAATGAAGATCGAGGAGAGGAATTATGAAAAATCACAATTCATAGAGTGTTCGGCCAATCGTCTGGCCATTGCAGTAGACAGGCCGGCTAAGACCTCCAGAAACCAAAAATTCTCTAGATAGATTTTTACACTACCCAACCTGTGGTCCGACTAACCGAATGGACTATCCAACCGGCCGGTAGACAGGTTGGTTTGAGATAGAATTTTGGCCTGTTGCTGTGTAAGCTCCAACCGGCTGGCCAGCTATTGAGCTTTTAATTTATACATATTCTAACCACATTTCATCACATTTTATGCATGATTCCTATGATTAAAAGACTAATCTAATGCGTGTTTGTGATTGTAAGAATGAGAGAGAGAGAATTTATGAATTTGATGCTAAAAGGATCCCGTTGAACCACATTGAAGACACTGAAAAGGAGCCTTGAAGAATCACATTAAAAAGACCTGGATTGGCCAGAAGGAAACAATGATTCAGAGAACACAACAATCAGCCACCAGGCGGCCAACCGTCAGTTGGCCGAGTGCCCAAAATTCGAAGAAAAATAACCGAACTGTTGAGCTCTTAATTGTGCATATTTTGACCCCAATTCATCACTCACTATGCATGATTTTCATGTTTAAAGACTAATCTAATGCATGGACTTGTGATTGTATGAATGAGAGGGAGACTTCACTAATTCATGGTTAAAAGAGTCACTTTATATGCATTGAAGATCAATAGAACAAGTGACAAAAGGTGGAGGAAAGAAGCAAGAAAGAAAGAGAAAAGAAAAAGAAGAAAATCTGAAAATTTTGTCTTAGACCGGTCTGTAGACTGTTCGCCAGACCGGTCACCAGACAGGTAGACAGACAGGTCTACAGTTAAAAATTGGACTGTTTTTTCCGGCTTAGGTCGGTCGCCAGACAGGACTAAGGTACTCCAGAAACTCTGATTTTCAAGGCCAAGTTTTCAAATTGCGAAAGGACTCCGTGGATTCTCGAAGTTTCCAAGTTGGTGCAGGATTTCTCTTATAAAAGGCCACCTCCACTCTCTTCCTAACCCATCTAGCAACGTGGGGAGCAAAGGATTCAAGACCTAGGAGGCTTCCTAGCCTCCTACAACTAGTTTTCTTCTTCTTCTAGTTCTAGTTTTAGTTTTATTTTTATGCTTTTCATTAGCTAACCTCTTAGCTAGAGCTAAAAGGTGAAACGTAAGTTTACCTAGATGTTTTAATTCGTTTTATTGGTTTCAAGTTGGATTTATTGAAGAACAATGATTTTTAGAAGTTTGAATAAAGTTCTAAGTAGTTTTTCTTAATCTTGTGATGGCTCATGGATTTTTGGAAGAATTGCTTTAGTTCTTAACTGTTTTGCATGGTTCTAGACCTGTACACTCCGTGGAATCGGATTCAATACGCTCTAGACTTGGATCATCATATGGGAACTTCAAATCAAAGTTCTACCTTTTTTGTTCTAAATTCTGAATATTGTGTTGATTGTTCATATGATTTGAATGAAGTTCAAATCATAATATAGTCAAGTCTTGTGACAGGGTTTGATGATTATTATGGTTATGATCTTAATCTATTGGAATTAGGATTGACCTATGCAATTGAGTGTGCTCAAGTCCTAACTTGAATTGATGGAATCATGTTGATGAACAACACATGTGTTGGATTGTTTTGATAATATAACCGCTCTATAATCCGACTAGATAGGATTTGATTTCGATTCTAGTTGAGTAATTACGAAACCATAGCGAATTATGCATCAAAAGAGAGCTATAAGTGGATCCTTGATGCTCTAGTTACCCCTTCATTATCAGATTTTTCTGTTTCATGTTCAAAACCGATTTCAGAAACTTCTTAGATTCTAGTTATTAGGATAGTTTGAATTATTTACTTCCTTCCCTGTGGATCGACCTCGGTCTTACCAAGATTATTACTACATTGCAACCCTACACTTGGGAAGCGAACAAGTTTTTGGCGCCATTTTCGGGGAAGAGGTTAAACGGTTCTAATTGTTCTAGTAGCTATAAAGTAGTCTTAGTTAGGTAGGATTTTCAGTTTTTCTAGAAGTAATTTTCTGATTTTTTCTAGATTACTAACAATTTTCTGTTTTTGTGTTTTATAGGAAGTTAGTTGCTGACATAGTTCTCACTTCCACGGGTAACATCTTCCCATCTCCCTTTCTTCTTTTTGTTTTTCTTCTTAGATTGGGATTGTTTCAACTTCTTATAATTTCATTATGAGTGATTGGATGGGTGGATTGTCTAAATACCTTTTGGAAGATGAGAGGTCGGACCATGGAATCAAAACTTATTATGATTGGACCCATTACAAGCTTGAATATTTTTCTATGACTCAATCTATTTCTAATACTCTCCCACGTAAGACATTACGAGATTACCGGAATAAGAACAATGTGCATAACTTTTCGCCGGGTAAGACAATGGGAGAGTATCGGAAAGAGATGAATAATGTTCCACCAGTTAGGACAATTTATGATCACTTGTTTGGTTACACATATCAACAACCATCTAATAGGCTAACATATGACATGCATAATCCTAATAGGTGGGAGCATCAAAATTTTAATTTGGGAGACGAGCCAACCATGGATGCCAACAATTATCCTCAAGAGTTTCTTTCTCATGAGCCACAACCGACACGAACTCTTGAGGATACACTGCGAGATTTTATGGAAATAACTGAGCAATGCATACAAAATCTCTCGCCATCTCAAAATCCTAAACCCGACATTGGGAACACTGAATCATTCTCCAACAATGAGGATGAGGCTATCCAAGCCCAACCCTATTCTGATTTGATGACTAAACTTTTTGGGGGATGTAGATCTCAGTGATCCCAACATTATCATTGATTATGGTGAATCAACTATCTCTTTTAGCAATTTTGATTTGAAGAATAAAGAGATTTCAAGGACGGTTGACGAACCTGAGGAATCTATAAAATTTGAAAGTGATAGATTGATTAACCACAATGAGGGTTCAATGGATTATTGTGAGTCTATGATTTCTTCTTCCGAAGAGCCGAATGATTATGAGTCGCCGAAAAATATTCTTACTAGAGAGATGGCCAAAGTGGATCTCTTTGAGTCTTCCCACCAACATAACATGACCAATTCTATTGTGGAAGATCTCCCTTTGACTGAAAATTCTGTTTCTTTGGATGATGTGGTGGCACAATCTGAAATTTTAGATCAACCAATGTTAGATGATGTGTTACCACTAAATCCGAAATTTTTTCTTTGGAAGACCTCCCATCTATAGAGGAGGAATTCCTTGCCATTGAAACAGACTTTTCTCAATCACTTAGGAAGAATGAGGACCCTTCATCCGACTCTCTCGATTTCCTAGAGGAATGCGTGACCAACCCCTATGATCTGGATGATGAGATGATTATGGAGTTGGACATTTTGTTAGACATGGTGTCGGTGCTTGAAGAACACCATTCCACTGATTTACACTCTTTATTATTATTTGTGGAAACACCGTGCAATTCTGAATTTGTGGAAGAGATAACCCAAACTAAAGAATACTTAATGAATGTCTCTCCACTATCATGGGTTCTTCAGCCCATTGAAAATTCTGATTGGGAGGACCCATTTTTAATCAATTACAACCCAATTCAGAACTTGAGGAGATATCTTTTTGCTACTCTTATTTCCTCCTTATATGCATGTGGTGCACACTATGATTGGACCTTAATGAAGAAATGCACCCATGTGTACATTCGAGCAGGACTTTAGATGGTCCTCATGAGAAACCTATTGAAATTCATGAAGATCCTGCTCAAATTTGATCATGTAGTCGATCGTACTAATCGAAGGTAGGTAGGTAGGTTAGGATTTCTTTCTGCATTTAGGATTGAATAAGTCTCATCGAGACAATGGAAGATGCTAGAATTGATCAACTTGCTACCTCAGGTACTCTCGTTCTCACCCTCCTTTGTTTTATGTCATTTCTCTCATGTCATGCATATTGCATATCTTTGTACATTGAGGACAATGTAAGATTTTGGTTGGGGGGTGAGAGATTCCTTAGATGAATCTACTAGCTTTTGTGGCATTTCGAGCAATTATGTAAAAAAAATTTTAATTTTTCTGAAAATTTAAAACTCCTTTGGAAAACCGTGTTTATATGCACTTGGGATGTCGTAGGTATGAAAGGAAAAAAAGATGTAGTGAGATGATTTTGAAACTTTTAAAGGACTTGTAACATGATGGTTTTTTAATTGGATTCCCCTATTGATTTAATTGATAAAAAAATTAAAACACTTTTACACCTAGTTCACTTTACACGATTCTCATGTTTTGAAAGGATTATGTAGATTTGTGGATTGGCTAGATTTAGATTTGAGGTGTTGAGAAACCAAATCAGGGTTCTTTATCCATTCTTGTCCATGGGAAAATAACGAAAGATATGGATTTCTAAAAATCCTGTATAATGTGTATGAAAAGGAAAGGAAGGATGAAAATATGGAAATGATTGAAAATATGGTGGAAAAATTCCAAAAAGGGCTACCTATTACCAACCGGGGGATGGTATACCCGTAACCAAAGCCGGAAATGGGACATAATGTGAAAGCCGTCGGAAGGACGGTAAGGCAAATTCCTGTCATAGGCTTGTTGTTGATCTGTACACCTTAGATCCTTAATTTAGTTGATCTATGAAGAAGATAACCCTGAAAATTTATAAGATGAACATTCACTATGCACATTAGGTTAAATTTGTTTGGATCCTTCTATTCATCAATCAATCAACGGGAATTCCATATGAACACTTGTTATGTTTTTGGAAGTTTAAGGTCTCAACTTCTATCACTCAATTTTGCTGATTTTTGTACTTGCATGTCTTGGAATGTATAGAAACATAGTTTCCGAAGAAAAGTTGGGTTTTGGAGAATGAAGCTTATTTCATGCGTGTTTTGCTAGGGACTAGCAAAATGCTGGTTGGGGGGTTTGTTGAGCTCTTAATTTGCATATTCTGACCCCAATTCATCACTCATTATGCATGATTTTCATGTTTAAGGGCTAATCTAATGCATGGATTTGTGATTATAGGAATGAGAGTGAGACTTCACTAATTCATGGTTAAAAGAGTCACTTTGTATGCATTGAAGATCAATAGAACAAGTGACAAAAGGTGGAGGAAAGAAGCAAGAAAGAAAGAGAAGAGAAAAAGAAGAAAATTTGAAAATTTTGTCTTAGACCTGTCTGTAGACCGATTGCTAGACCGGTTGCCAGACAGGTCGATAGACAGGTATACAGTTAAAAATTGGACTGTTTTTCCTTCTTAGAGCGGTTGCCAGACAGGTCTAAGGTACTCCAAAAACTTCGATTTTTAAGGCCAAGTTTCCAAATTGTGAAAGGACTCCGTGGATTCTCGAAGTTTCCAAGTTGGTGGGGGATTTCTCTTATAAAAGGCCACCTCCACTCTCTTCCTAACCCATCTAGCAATGTGGGGAGCAAAGGATTCAAGATCTAGGAGGCTTCTTAGCCTCCTACAACTAGTTTTCTTCTTCTTCTAATTCTACCTTTTAGTTTTGTTTTTATGGTTTTCATTAGCTAACCTCTTAGCTAGAGCGAAGAGGTGAAACGTATAGTTTACCTAGATGTTTTAATTCGTTTTATTGGTTTCAAGTTGGATTTATTGAAAAACAATGGTTTTTAGAAGTTTGAATAAAGTTCTAAGTAGTTTTTCTTAATCTTATGATGGATCATGGATTTTTGGAAGAATTGCTTTAGTTCTTAATTGTTTTGCATGGTTCTAGACCTGTATGCTCTGAGGAATCGGATTCAATACGCTCTAGACTTGGATCATCATATGGGAACTTCAAACCAAAGTTCTACCTTTTTTGTTTTAAATTCTGAATATTGTGTTGATTGTTCATATGATTTGAATGAAGTCCAAATCATAATATAGTCAAGTCTTGTGACAGGGTTTGATGATTATTATGGTTATGATCTTAATCTATTGGAACTAGGATTGACCTATGCAATTGAGTGTGCTCAAGTCCTAACTTGAATTGATGGAATCATGTTGATAAACAACACATGTGTTGGATTGCTTTGATAATATAATCGCTCTATAATCCAGCTAGATAGGATTTGATTTCGATTCTAGTTGAGTAATCGAGAAACCATAGCGAATTATGCATCAAAGGAGAGCTATAAGTGGATCCTTGATGCTCTAGTTACTCCCTTTATTATCAGATTTTTCTGTTTCATGTTTAAAACCGATTTCACAAACCTTTTAGATTCTAGTTATTAGGATAATTCGAATTGTTTACTTCCTTCCCTGTGGATCGACTTCGGTCTTACCGAGATTATTACTACATCGCAACCCTACACTTGGGGAAGCGAACAAGAACTCGCTGGACACTTTCTGGACCTGACCGGGCACCCGACCATCGGTTGGCCAAACACTCAAAATTAAAAGATAATTCACCAAAACACGCTGGACTATTTTGAAGTATGGTCAGGCGCCTGACCAACACAGACCGGGCGCCCAACAACCGATGTAAGTGCGTAAATTCTTACGCAATTTGAGGCGGTGGGTAATTTTTACTATAAAAGGACACCTTAGCTTCCTTCCTAGGGCTCCTAGAAGAGATCTAAGTTTGTGGAAGGTGAAGAGAATCATCGTGGAGCGTCTACAACTCCTCCAACTCCGGTTTTTCTATGCTTTCAATTAGTTTTTCTTTTGTTTTTAGTTCAAGTATGACAATGCTTGGCTAGAACCTCTTAGCTAGGGCTAAGAGGTGAAGCTTGTAGCTAGTTTTCATATAGAATTTGTTTAATTCATATATCTTTACTTAAAGTTTGGATTTTTAAGTTCTAGTTTGAATAAAATTGGTATTTTTGGATGTTTTGTGAGAGTTCATGTGCTTCGAACATGGGTTCCTTGCAATTCTCTGAGATTATCATGTTTAGATTTATTAGATTTGAATTGTAGTAACCCTAGAGCATGCCATAGTCTCTTGACATGGTTGTTACTTCGAAGGCTACATGTTTGAATTCTATGTGTTTCATTAGAACTAGAATCTTATTTTTTGACTTAAGTGGGATTATTTGTGTTGAATGCTTAATCTTCCAACTAGATGAGAGATAAAATATCGAATCTAGTTGTGTTTATGCTTGCATACATGAATTCACATAGAACTACTACAAGTGGATCCTTGAGGCCTTAGTTCCATTAATTATCAGATTTCTACAAAAGTTACTGTTTTTACTTAGTTTTTAAAATCAAACTTCAAAATTGTTGAATTTGAAGTTACTAGAATGATTTGAATTGGTTTACCCTAATTCCCTGTGGATCGACCTCGGTCTTACTGAGTTATTAATACATCTCAAGCCTTGCACTTGAGGCGAGCGAAGAAGTTTTTGTCGTCGTTGTCGGGGAATTCTAGGTTAAATGGTTCTAAATTGTTTTAGTGGATATAGAGTAGAATTAATTAGGGTTTACTGCTTTTCTATGACTACTTTTTTTTTTTTTCTGAATTATAGAACTAACAAAATTTGTTTTATTTTTGTAGGAGGTTCTTCTAATTCAAGCAAATCGGGTACTATCCTTCTAACTTAGACTCTTTCAATTCTCAGTTTTAGCTTTACTAGAATTCTAATTTTATTTTCAGATTTTTTTTAGAATTTAGGTTTTAGTTCAGATTTTTGTTTGTGTGGTTTATGTCCCATTGGGAACGTCACCACACAAATCATCTCCAAACCGAAGGAGGTTTAGTTGGACCACTCTCCGTCCATAGATGAGTTAGAAAATACATAAAACATTGTGAAAGTTCGGGGAGTATGGATCAAACACCGTTAATGAATCATCCCCCTCCTACTCCAACTACAAACGCGAATCAAGAGGGAGTAGGAGATAATGAGGTGCTCAATGCTCCTCCAATGAGAGCTTTACGTGACTACTTACAACCGGCCCGTACGACTACACCCTCATGTGTGGTTCTACCAACCACCGGAGGGAACATTGATATAAAACCGGGGGTAATTCAACTCTTACCTAAGTTCCATGGGCTAGATTTTGAGAGCTCATATCTACACTTAAAAGAGTTTAATGAGGTTGTTGTTACTTTGCAATACAACAATGTGTTAGAGGATGTCATTAGACTTAGATTGTTTCTCTTCTCGTTGAAAGAAAGAGTCAAAGGTTGCCTCCACTCTCTTTGACCACATTCGATAGGGACATGAACTGAGATTACCCAGGAATTCTTGAAAAAGTTCTTCCCGGCTCATAAAACCAATACCCTTCGAAGATCTATCATAAAATTTTTGGGAAAAAAAGGTGAGTCGTTCTTTCAAAGTTGGGAAAGGTTTAAAGACCTCTTACTCACTTGCCCACATTATGGCTACGAAAGTTGGCGAATTATAAACTTCTTTTATGATAGATTGAATTCCAACATGTGCCAATTTGTAGAGATGATGTGCAATAGCGAGTTCATGAGTAAAAATTCAGATGAGGCATGGAGTTACCTAGACATGTTGGTCGAGAATGCCCAATCATAGGATACCTCGAACAAGTCTAGTGATGTAACGACCCGAGATTTTTGACTCTCGTGTATAACACGACGGCCGAATTCCCAAGTAAATCATGGACTAATTGATTTGTTAAATAATGAAATATAGCATTCAAGCACAATGGCGGAAACAATTATCATCTTATTCTATCAAACTTACTACGTCATCATCAATGTTTAAATAAAGGAACCAACCAATATCCATACTGATTAATTAAAATACAAAACCATATCTTCTCTTGAAGACTTATTACAATTCCATAAATTTATCAACTACTCAAAAGAAATATTCAATACATGATAACATCAATTAAGTTTATCTAACATCGTCATCCGCCATGTGATCGTACGAACCATCGAACTCTTTTCCTTAAAAATCGGGTTCAATACCTGGATCTTCACCTGCATCACCTAAATTGTGTTTGGGATAGCGTTAAACGCTATCATAGTGGGGAATATTCCCTCCAAGACTATCAAGAATAACAATGTACAAAACTCAAAGTAACGCAACATAATAATATCTTTATTCAAACAAAACAATCAAGTAAAAATCTTTGTTAATGCGATGCATGGAATGCATGCTCTGGCTAAGGCACCCTGGCTAGAAATCATAATACATGAAGTGGGAGACTCCCTGTTACGACTTCACGCTAGCCACCAGTCACCAGAGGCTCCTGGGACGCACAAGCCCATAGTTTTGCCCGACCACGTGAGAAACGGGATGCTCATAGCCCAAATCTACACGTGACAGTGTACGGGAGAAGTAGGACGCTCTAGCCTATTCTCAATTCCGTACACCCACATGGAGCCAAGTGAATGCATGACTTTAGTTTCACCTTTATTTAAGTGTTTTTGCATACAACCGATTTAAATAAACTCAATGGTCACTATGGGGAGTCGCAAGCAACCCAGCATAGGCCGACAGCACGGGATTAGTGTTCATAGCACCAACTCCGGCTCATGAGAATTTGTATACCATTAGTGTCCACTCATTGTCCCGTTTTATGATTTCATCATGTCCCAAAAAGCCAATGTTGTACATCATGACCAAATTCATTAAAATACCCATGTAATGTAAATGGATCCAATCAAGCATCATATACATGTAAGGATCCATTAACAAACAATCACTTTATTCTCTTAGTTAAGTCAAGATATATTCTTCCATCATGGATACTTCTCACGGGTTCCATCTCTCTACATCGAATAATTTTACCAACTTAGGGACAATGGTGTACATTAATGAAATATTCACATAATAATCTTACACACATATTGCATATAACAACATGAAAGCCAATATCGCTTGTAGAACATAAATCAAGAGGATTAATGCATAGCTTTCACAAAAATAAATGACACAAATACACATGCTTCTTAGTCACAAATCCAAACATGAAATCGCATCACTATTTAATGATAATCATTGTAAATTCTACGTTAATCTTCATGTTATATGGATCAACAATTCAGAATAAAATAACGTCATATGTCACAAAAGGAACTTAAGATAATCGTATCATTATTAATGAAAGGCTTGAAGGAAAATCCTCACCTTAGGATGGACTTAGAAGAAGAGGGTTGTAGAAGATCCTAGCCGCTGGAAAAATATGAGAACTCTCTCTCTCTCTCTCTCTCTCTCTCTGTCTCTCTCTCTTTCTCTAGGGCATGGAGGTTAGGGTTAGGAGAAGGATTTGGAGGTGCGTAGTAGAAATATGGAGAGGGATGTGCACGCGAGGTCTTGTGTAATAACTTCTTGAGGTGGGTTTCTCAAATCTCAATATTCGGATGATCTATGATCAATTCTAATCTGTTCATCTTATCAAGCTCGAAGAGTAGAGTCAGAATACGTAAATTTCTTGATATCCACATTCTAGATTGGCCGATCCTTGAAAATGGCCTAACGGGTGCTAAAATGGGCTTGATCTTAATTAACGGTCTACACTTGATGATCAGGGCCCAAATTTTAGAAAAAATATATGGTCATGATAGGCAAATAATTGTACAAAGTTTAGTGATTGATTGATGGTGAGAAATGCCCAGATCTGAAATTTCAACTTTTGGCGGAAAAGGAAGGGGCTGGCTTTGTGGTTCAACGGTGTAGGATTATAAATCGGGGTCCAAATTTTGTGTAAACTCGTAGTTATATGAGTATAATAAGTGGTCTAAATTTGAGAAGCGATTGATGGTGAGAAGTGGGTAAATTGAAAGGTTCAGATTTAAAAAGAGTTGGTAACTCATTAATTTCTAAAACGGGATAACTTCGCGCATAAGAAAGATGCTTATCAAGGTGGGGCACTCAAATCACACTATTGGTCCATGATAAAGATGATCTAAGTCACTCATATGAAGAGAAATATTCGACTACGACTAACCATCTACTTTCCTCACTCGATGGAGATGAAAATCAAAGGTTAAGGGGCTGATTTGACAATCGGACCACTTCTACTATGATTTAAGAGCTGAAATTTGATGTGTATGGTTAATATGTGCCCAAAAGCTTAAATTCAGGATTTTGCGTGAAAGTGATCGTCAGAAACTATAATACTTAAAAATGGCATCTTAACTTAAGTTTAACTAATGGCATTTTCGTAATTATCTGAAAAGTGCGTGATTTTTAAAATCTGATCTTTCTACGATGTTTATGGGATCATTTTAAGTAACTTTTGTAAAGGGTCCCCTATCGGATCTCCTACGGATGTCCCGCTATTCGCAAATCAACGGTAAATGTACGATAATTAATAAAAAATAAATTAAAAATGAATTTTCAAAAATTTTCAAATAAATCTAAAAAATCTGGGGCGTTACAAGTGACCTCAACCCTCCTCAACAAAAAGAGAAAGGAGAGATTTACATCCTGAAGGAGGAAGATGATGTAAACGCAAGGATAGCCAACCTCTCAAGAAAAGTCGAGGCCATGGAACTAAGTAAAAGTGGAGTTTCTAAGTCCATGGAAGCCATTGAAAACGTATGCGGAATTTTTGGCACCAATGTACACTCTACACAAGATTGTTCTACAATTCCTGCGTTTCAAGAGTTGTTACAAGAACAACCAAACACCGCATATGGTTATCAATGACCTTTCAATGAACTAGTAGGTAACACGTACAACTCTACTTGGAAGAATCATCCAAATTTCAGTTGGAGGAATGGTCCCACGGCCAATCCTACCTACTCTCAAGGAAGGCCACCCATGCGAAACATGGCCCCACCTCAATTCTCAATAGATAACACTTTAAAGGCATTTATGTAAGGGCAAACGCAAATTAATCAATCAAATCAGTAAATGTTCCAAGAGCTTAGAGTGTCGGTTGATGAGATTAAGGGACGCTTGAATGCTAGGGAAGGGACCTTTTCGGCCCAACTTCAGCCCAATCCTAAACAAGCACATGAAATAAGCACCCCTAATCTCCCCAACCAACATGTGGAGCAAGAAAAATTCATAACCACTCTTAGAAGTGGTAAACAAGTAGACAAATCTATTCCGGTGAAGGCCGACAAATACATCATAGCCTTGCACTTGAGGCGAGCGAACAATGTTTGAGGGAAGTTTTTAAAGTGATGCTTTTCTTCCTAGAGGGAGCCTTAAAGTGTAGTTCATGAGTTTGTAGAGAACCTATGAGTTCCTCTATTTTCATGTTGTGTATATCTCTACACTCTTCTAAGGTTACTACCTTTGTGCTAAATATATCCAGGATGGACCTAAGTATTTTTCTACATATACGTCCTTCCGAAACCCGTTCCCCCAAGGCAAACATGGAGTTGTAAATCTCAGACAGTTGGGTGTAGAACTCCATGAAAGTTTCAGACTCTTTCATTTTTTTATTTTCAAAATTTGTAGTTAAGAGCCGAAGCTTCAAGTGTCTTACTGTGCTAGTTCTCTCGTGGGTATCTCAAGTATATCACACGCTTTTTTTGCAGTTGTACATGTGAGAATGTGTTGAAATTCTTTAAGGGAAACTGCATAGTAAATCGCATTGAGAGCTTTGGCATTTGCCATGTATTGAGCTCTCTCACTATCATTTCATTTTTCATCATTTTTGGGAATGACAATGGTTTTTCCATCAACCTCCATATGTTCGATGGGCAATGAATATCCACATTGTATGCTTAGCCACACTGGACGGTCCATGGATCGTAAGAAAATCCTCATTCTAGCCTTCCAATAGGCGTAGATGGACCCGTCAAAGAATAGTGGATGGTTGGTGTTAGTGCTCTGGTACTAGATCTTACTCTAGACGATTCACTCCTTGAAGGGCAACCCTCTCTGATACCAATTGAAATTACGCCTTTTGGATCAACAGACTTGTATAGGCATATGCATACGGAAGCTTGTAGAGCAACTAGTATTATGGCTAAGTCCTTTGGGGGGGGGGATGGGGGGGATTAGGACCTTTTGAAATTATTTTCGCCTACTTAATGCAATTCAACAATTTAAACTAAGTAAGCATTAACACTTCGGCTTCCAAGCCTAAGTGGGTCCAATCACAAGACTAGTATGTTGTTTAAGCAATAAGCAACTTAGTCTAAGCATGTACAATGATCAAATGATTAAACAAATCAAGCTCATAATCTGTGCAACCTATGTAGACTTATGAGAATGGATCAATGAGCTCAAGTCTACATTACTTAGTGAAAGTACATCTTGTGTGTGGATGTGCTTATCTAGTGCCTAGCATACATTCCTATCAAGCATTTATAATTTAAACAATTAAACATACAATACTAAGATAACAATCTGCTCAAAATAATCACAAACACAAGCATGTATAGTGGGTTAACTTTGGGTCTACTCCACTTTCAGTTCAAGTACTCAACCACATTGAGCACACCGGCATTCATTTTTGGAGGTTTTAAATGAGGTTCACCTCTCAACATTTATACGGAGGTTTTACCGGTTAACCTCTCAACCATAAACTGAGTTTTTGGACAATGCTAACTCTCAACCCGACGCACGTTCACTCCCGTGTCGGAGGCTTCTCCTTGGAGACTAATTTAGGCCCGACAAACATGCCAAGGATCGGCAAACGACCTTAGATTGAGTTTGACAAACAAACTCTACACTCAACTCCCACAGGGAATTGAGTGGATGGACTCTCAACAAAGACAACCTTACTTGTCGGATGAGCCCCTTGTTCAGCGCCGCTTGAAGCTGCTTGATTTCTGCTCTCTTGTGCTTCAATCAGCTTCGCTTGCTCCCCCGATCTTGTTGTCGTTGTGTCGCCAATGCCTCAGCTACACTTAATCAATTACCTTGCAATTGATGCCTTTGCGATGCCCAAGGTGATAGGAGGGTACGTTTTAGAACTCTACAACTAATGAGAATGAATTGCCTAGAATTGCTCAACTACAAAGATCTCATCTTAGAGCTTTGGATAAGAATATGACTATAAAAAAAGATCCAAACTCTAGAAATCAAAGAGGGGTAAGATCAGTTCTTCTTTAAGCTTGGAATGCTCCATTCTTGTGTTAAATCACAAGAAAGATGTCTTGTAAAGGTTATGAATGAGCCTCAAATGGTTCCAATAATGGTGGCTTCAATCCTCTCAAAATTCATCTTTCTATATCACAAATTGCCCCATGTCATTTTATAAAGAAAGTCCGAACGGACACAAAACGGCCAAATAATAGCTAGTACTGACCGGTCGGACAGGGGTCCACGACTGGTCATGACCAATCGGTTCAATGGGCCTACAAGACAGAGAGTTTACTGCTTGCTTCTGGGGTTGGTCCAGACTAGCTGACCGGTCATGACCGGTCAACCCAAAGGCCAGCTCTGAACAGATGCTACTGTTTGGATTGGGGGTAAGTCCGACCGGTCGTGACCGATCGGTCCAATCTAGCTGACCGGTCATAATCGATCGGTCAAGCCAGATGTGCATGCTATTTGGTTTTCTGTTTACAGCAGCACATGCAACCTCTTTAGCCGATGATTGGGTGATCTTTTGGTACACCTAAGGCCAATCTAAGATGACTACAAGTATACCTAAAAGGTTCATGGTCATTTAGAGGTTATGGTTTTGGATTTGGTCAAGGTTCAAGGCTCACCAAGGCATCTCTTTTACCTGTTTCTTCTTCCTTGATACAACAGGTCCGCTTGAGTCTTCATCTTCATTAAGCTCAACCGACACTAAACTCACTTACCTAAGTGATTGACAGACAAGGTGCACTAGTATGCTACAGAAAAGTGCACTAACAAGAGAGGAGAGAGAGAGAGAGAGAGAGAGAGAGAGAGAGAGAGAGAGAGAGGATGGGGGTGGGGGTGGGGGTGGCCATAGAGATGGAGAGAGAGAGAGAGAGAGTGAGAGAGATCAGTTCGATTTGGAGTTTTTTTTTAAAAAAAAAACTAATTTAAAAAATTCGGCAGCCTTGGGGCTCCAAATTTTTTTCGCGAGATTTTAACATTGGCCTAGGCCGCCGAATTTTTACCGCATTTTTAATGACGGCCCAAGCCACCAAATTTAGAATGCCAAATTCACGTAGTGACCACGTGTTCCCCAACTTTTCTAGAATGAAAATCATTCATAGGTTTAGGAAATGAACGAGCAAACCAATGTTTTCATTTGTAGCCGAATGGCACATGAGAGATCCCACAAATATACTCGTACGATCAAGCCAAAATATATCTATCTATTTTTCATTTGGAAATTAAGCTCCACTGCTGAATGAGTAATTGGGTAGTGTCCGGGGTTGGGCTTGGTCCTGGTCCTAGAAGGGCGTACTTACACACCTATTTCTGACCATTGTTTTGGTGGGCCATCTACCATTACACATACCCTACTGTCACGTGCATCATAAGGTTACAATCCAACAAAAGTGACAAAAATGATTGAGCCTTATTTTACGGCATTTTGGCATTTCTCAATCCAACATGATGTCAACGTTAGTTACCAATTATTCAATGTACAAAGCCCCTTTTCTTTTTCTTTTTTTTTCAAACGGAGATTCCCAATGCAAGGCACGATCCTATGTAAGCTTCTTTAGTCTCTCTTAACTTAGAATTTAAAAAAGAAAAAAAGAAAGAAAGAGAAAAAAGGTGCTCCAGTAGTGGTACTGGTACCACCGTAGGCTTACAATAGTACTACTTAAGCTGATGTGGAGCCCACTTCATATATATTATAGCATCCAACCTATACATGAATTTTGTTACCTCAAAAATTCACCAGGTCCCATGCTGGCCACATCAGAGGGAACAAGCTGGCAGGAGACCCAACATTGATTTTGCACTGTCGCCCACTTGAGATGCAAAACCTCCTAATTTTTTTGGACCAGGTCAAATCATGGATTTGAATGGCCTATGCTACTGAAATTGCGGTTTTACCACTTGTAGAGATACTCAGAGATATGCCTAATGTCCTAGATGGGGGGTGAATAGGACTTTTTAAATTTTCAATTACAATTTAAAACTAAATCAAGTCAATCTTACCAACCAAGATTATTATAATAACATTCAAGGCAATTTATATGATTAATTTGCAAGAAAAGACTATCATAGGCATTTTATCAAACAGTTAGCATTCATGATTGACTAAATCATTCAACACATAGCAATCATTCAATCTCACAATGCACAACGATTTATAGTGGTTCGGTTTCCCTACTCCACTCCCGGTTTACGATCTCAACCTATGAGAACACTGGATTTTACTATAGTCGTAGTTTTAAATCAGGTTAACCATCAACCTTAACATCCTTTGATCTAGGACCGTGTTTACCATCTGCTAATGGCCCAATCCAGGGACTTGACGAGTTTGGATCTCAAACTCTCACCAATCCTAATCCAAGGACGGCCACGTACACTCCCGCCGGAGTTTTCCAATCCAGGGAATAGTGATTCAATAAATGGACTCTCAAATACTAGACATACCTAGATGATTGAGCCTCGATTCAATGCCTTTGTGAGTAGCTTTAGCTCCACGTGCTTCAGCTATTTGTGCTCCCAAGATCAGCTACCGATGCAAATGATGTGTGTATGATTATGCCGGGTAGTTGGGAGAGAGATGGTCAAGTTCCTCTTGCCTATTCAATGCAATGGTTATGAGGGAACTACCAAACTTCAGCATTCAATGGCTATAAAAGACCTCATAAAGATATTTCGAAGGTAGGTCAGCTATGAACGCATATCTTGAGTTCATATATCAAACCGAGCTTTGAATACTCAATGACAAGCCATTAATGGCTAAGTTTGAATGATGAACTCAAGGGAGTTAAGAGCAAGGAGGGTAGGAAGATGTGAGTAAAGACTCTCTCACTTGGCTCTTGATGGGAGTTGAATGCATACCAAGAAAGCCTCTGAAATATGGCTTTATAGAACCCCAAATGATGGCCCCAACGGATAAAAAACGGTCACAATCAACCTGTCAGAGAGAGGCCTCAACCGGTCGGACAGGTCGGTCGTAATTCAAAAGGTTGGATCTCATTTGGGTCTGACCGATCAGTCAAGACCAGTCGGATGAGCTTGCTGGACTCACTGCTACATGCAGTCTGACCGGTCAAGACCAGTCGGCTGCCTACTTGGTTTTAATGCAGCATAGCTGCTGGACAGAAAATGCACTTCAGGCTGACCGGTCAAGACCCGTCGGCTGTCTTGACATTTTCATTACAGCAAGGTTGCTGGATAATTCTTGTAGCTCTGGCCGACCGGTCAAGATTGGTCGGCTGTCCAGCTATTTTAAATATAGCAAGGTTGCTGTCCATGTTGCTGTGCCTGACCGACCGATCAAGACCGGTCGGCTGTCTAGACGATTTTATCACAACAAGACTCCTTAACATGACCAAGCTGCTGGATGAAGATTAAAGGTCAGTCCGACCGGTCATGACCGGTCGGCTGCCTTGAAATCTTTTCACATCAGCCGCGGAACACTTCAAGAATGAAGTATGAAGTGTTTGGTGCATGGAGTCCAATGTTTGGACATGTTTTCAATCATGATTAGCACCTGCCATGAACATACAAGTCTGATCAAGTTGCTCTAGGGTCGAGAAGGAATGGGATGAGTTAGGTCGGTAATTACGCCATTCATTGATGTTTTGGGTTTCCTAAGGTCGATCTATATGCAACTTACCTGAGATCTTGTTTCGGCTTGAGCTTGAGCAATGGAAGAAGCATAATCTTCAAGTTTTGAGCTTCAAATCTTCGACCGGGACTCACACGACAAGACGCGACCAACCAACACGACAATTGACAAAATAAAGTGTACTAACAATCTCCCCCTTTGTCAATTGCATGACAAAACATCTATCCTAGACACATCATGACTTCCTTATCATGATGGACTCTTAAACAGAAAGAAACATACACCCAATTACATGTCTATACAGATATACAAAGTGATCTTTACAAAAGGACATGTACAGACTCGATTTTCTTCAAAATCTTCCCCTCAATGCTTGCACCTACAAAGTCCTGCTAAAAGATATAATCAGACCTTCTAGGTGGGATGATTCTCCCCCTTTTTGTTAGTAATTGACAAGGGTTAGCCAGCAAAAAGATATGCCTAAGAAAACTGCAAGGCTAGCTGCCGAAAATATGTCAATCACATAAAACAGGGAAGAGATATAGAAATTGAAGCCATGAGGATATTTAAAGAACTAAACATGCTAGATATACAAATAATCATGAAAGCATAGAGGGCTTATAGCCCAATCAACCAATCACCCCTCCTGATGTATATCCAGACAAATAAAAAAAACACAAACCATGAGCTAATAAGGGCGAAATGCCTGAACCATCCAATCTCCCAAGGATATGCAATAAAGGATCAAAAGCTCATAGAAAAGAGAAAAAGATGTAACTATTGCGAATAAAAATAGCATCCATACAGATAGTAAAATGGGCAAGCAACCCAATGTAGATATGCATCGATGTGCGCAAAATATACAGTCAAACCCATAAAAGAATAGAGCATGAAATCCAGACGATGTCATTAGTCATACAAAAAGAGACTGTGACCAAGATATATGTGACTAGTAATCCGATCCATCTCCCAGATCGAGGCGTGGAATGTCCCCACGTGTCGCACGCTCCGACAACTCCATCCGCCTCTCCAACTGTGCGAGGTGAGTCACAATGGCCTCCTGCTGTACAAGAATAGTGGCCTGTCCCTGTAAAAGCTGCTGCTCGCTCTGCTCGATCCTGTCGAGTCGCTGAAATAGACGCTCCTGATGCTGGCGAAGCTTAGCAATATATAATGGAGGATCCATGGAAGGGGATCGACGTCAAGAGAAAGCTCGAGGAGGCGTACTAAATTAACTCGGAGCAGACCGAGGATCAATGGAAGGATCGAAGGAAGGTGCTGAAGGTGAAGTCTGGGAAGGTTCAATGGAGACAGGTGGAGCCTCAGGCTGGGATGGCTCTGCCGGATCATGCTGCTGATCCTGCAAATGACGACTCTGTATGGCCTCCTGTGTAAGCTCCATACGAGCAATGATGGTGCGATTTATAATGATGGGCTTGTGAACTTTATCAGAACTGACAATGCCAATCGCATCAGTAAATTGGCATATGAGATGCCCAAAAGGAAGAATGAAGGATTTTCCATCGTCATGCAAGATAACCTATTGAATAATAGACATGATCTGGGATGGTAGGCAAAGTGGATGACCCTGACCAACTCGATAGAGAAGACGAAACATGGTTTCAGTGACACCCACCTTATTGCTCTTTCTGAGATACGAATAGGTTGTGAAGAATACGGTAATCCCATAGCATGGAGGACGCCCGAAGCGCACCTCCGACCCATTTAAGTGTCCCATCACCACATAGAAATTAGGCAATGAGTTCATTGGGTTTGGGACCCAGAGTGGAAAAATCAACAAGAGACTCATCAACAATCGGAACTCCAACAAATTGAGAGATGGAGTTCAAAGTAAAGACGCTAACCCGTTCACCAATCTCAACTTTAAAAGAGGGGGGGAGAGGCCATGGCATGAACACAAGAGGAATAGAAGCTCCTAACTACCTAAAACTGGACAGGGTCACCCATGTGTAGTACGGGAGCCCAATTGATGACTTTCAACACGGAAAGGACATTATATTTGGCCAAGTCATTCAAATTTTTAGACTTTTCACACACCACCTCTTTATCTTTGAAGTCATCCCAATGGGTGAGATGTGATGAGACATTTTGACCCAAGGATTGAGATTGAGGTGGGGGAATGGAAGATGAGGCAGCCCCTTGCCATTTTGTAAAGGGTTTTCTTTGATTTTAAAGGGCGAGGAGGAGGTTTAACTTTTGCCTTGGACCGACCACTCTGCCTCAAGGGGAGCTCATCTTCACTCTCTTGGGAAGACATTGAAGGCACAATAAACCACCCTAAATCACTCCTACATATGAAAGGAAAAGGTTTATCAAAGAAGGATGGGAGTGAATCCCTTACCTAATGGAGATGGGGTTGGAAACTCCAATCTTGGCAAAAATCACCTTGGGATGCTAGGAGAGGGCAAGAGGAGAAGTTGGAGCATCAAGTGGAGGTGAGAAATGGAGAAATGAGGGACTCAAATGAGGTCCAGGTGCTTATAAAGGGCCTCCACGGACGGACGATTGTACGGTGCTGACCGGCCTAGGGTTGCACGACCGGTCTTGACCCGTCATATGTTGTGAAAGAGGGCGTCCAAACTTGTCTTTTGGTAGCCCGACTGGTCTTGACTGGTCGGATGGCTTGAAAGGGGGGGCTTTCAGACAGGTCTCGTGGTAGCCCGACCGGTCTTGACCGGTCGGCTGACCAGTAGGCCAGCAATTTAAGCAACAGCAGAGTGGTTCTGCACTGGATTGACAGGATAGAAGGTTTGTCCTCTGGACAGACCATTAGCTTTTAAAACCGAATACCCTTACTAAGGATACCACACCCATGCTCATGGTGTACCAAAATAACTATCCGACACAAAATGAGGGACCCTTAAAGGTCTAGATTTATCGATACAAGACAAAAAATTGGGACTATGTTCCCGGATATTCTTAGAGAGCAATGAGAAAAGAGGCAAAGGTCCTTAGATATACCTATAAAGATCAGATAAAGAGCCTTAATCCTCAGATATTACCTACAAAACATACACTTGTTAGATGAACTAGACACACCCAACACCAATGGACTTCTGGAGGTTCGCAAAGCGAACTGAGTCCAAGGTTTTCATTAGGATGTCGGCTAGCTGATTCTCGGTAGGCACATGTTCGAGAGATACTATGTAATCTTCAACCAATTCTCGAATAAAGTGGTGCCTAATATCAATATGCTTTGTGCGTGAATGTTGGACCGGGTTCTTCGAGATGTTAATAGCACTGGTATTATCGCAAAATAAGGTCATAGTGCCTTGATTAATCCCGTAATCCGACAAGGTTTGCTTCATCCATAATAATTGAGCACAGCAACTGCCGGCAGCAATATATTCTGCCTCTACTGTAGATAAAGAAATGGAGTTTTGTTTCTTACTATGCCACGCCACAAGGCAATTTCTAACATAAAAGCACCCACCACTGGTTGATTTACGATCATCCATGTTACCAGCCCAGTCGACATCTGAATATCCCGCAATATCTGTAGATGAATCAAATGGGTACTAAAGACCGTATTCAGTAGTGCATCCTACAAACCGGATGATACGCTTAACAGCGGTGAGGTGAGATTCTTTGGGATCAGCTTGAAACCGAGCACATGCACCTACACTAAATGCAATATCTAGTCTACTAGCAGTGAGATAAAGAAGACTACCAATCATGCTTCTATAAAGATGTTGATCTACACTTTTTCCTGCAAGGTCTTTCGATAGTTTAACAGTGGTGCTCATAGGTGTAGTGTATGATCCACCAGAGTCTAAGCCAAATCTCTTAACAAGATCTTTAGCATACTTGGCTTGGGTAACGAATATTCTTGATGCAAGTTGTTTTACTTGTAACCCTAGAAACATGTTAAGTTCTCCTACCATACTCATTTCAAATTCTGATGTCATTAATGTAGCAAAGGAGATGGACATTTTCTCACATGTGGATCTAAAAACAATGTCATCCACATAAATCCAGGCAATCAACATGGAATTCTCGGCTTCTCTTATAAAGAGAGTTTTGTCAACGCTCCCCCTAGCAAAATCATGGTCTATAAGAAAGTGAGTTAGGCGTTCATACTATGCACGGGGAGCTTGCTTGAGTCCGTAAAGAGCCTTTTTCAATCTGTATACTTTGTGAGGATATTTAGGATCAATGAATCCTTTTGGTTGTTCAACATACACTTCCTCATCAAGAATACCATTCAAGAAGGCGCTTTTTACATCCATTTGAAATAGTTTGAACTTTAAAGCACAAGCAATAGCCATAAGAATTCTAATAGACTCGAGTCTAGCTACATGGGCAAATGTTTTATCAAAATCAATACCTTCAATTTGTGAATATCCCTGAGCAACTAACCGAGCCTTATTTCGTATTACATTCCCAGATTCATCGGATTTATTCTTGAAAATCCATTTGGTTCCAATGACATTTTTCTTTTCAGGCCTGTCGACCAGATACCAAACCTCATTTCTAATGAATTGTTGAAGCTCTTCTTGCATTGCAAGGATCCAAAATTCATCGTTTAGAGCTTCATCAACATTTTTTTGTTCTATTTTAGAAGTGAAACACAGGTGACTGTTGACTGCCTCCAACTCTCCTGGTTTTGACACCAGTGTTAGGATCCCCAATGATTTGATTGAGGGGGTGATCCTTGACAACTTGTACATCACCAGGAGTAGTGGGGGCATTTGGAGATGAGAGTTGTTTATCAGATTTGCCTATCTTGCATATACCCTCATCTTCTTCTTCATCACCTGGAGACACTGATTTGTCTAAGTTATCATCTATAGTCACATTGATTGACTCTTGAACTGATGAGGTTCGAATGTTGTAGACACGAAAGGCTCTACTATTTAATGAGTATCTTAAGAAGATACCCTCATCACTCTTGGAGTCAAACTTTTCTAAATTTTCACGATCTCTTAGAATATAATATGTACTACCAAAGACCTTAAAGTATTTCACATTTGGTGTCTTTCCACACTACAGTTCATAAGCAGTTTTGTTTAAACCTGCCCTTAAATAAACTTGATTTATAATATAGCAGGCAGTGTTTTTTTGCTTCGGCCCACAGATTTTGCGCAAGATTCTTATTATTAAGCATAGCCACATTATTATTAAGCATAGCTGTGGCCATATTTAACAATACTCGATTTTTTCTTTCAGCAACCCCATTTTGAGGTGTTTTGGGTGCTGAGAACTCATGGAGAATACCCAATTCATCACACAATTTCTTCAAACGATGATCTTCAAATTCACCGCCGTGATCACTCCTGATTCTCGTTACCATGTATCCTTTCTCATTGTGAAGTCACTTCACTAGTTTTTGGAATTCTTCAAAAGTGTCAGATTTTTCTCTTAGGAATGCGACCCATGTGAATCTAGAGTAATCATCAACGACTACAAAGAAGTATCATTTTTCACCTTGGCTAACTACCCTGGTAGGACTAACTAGGTCCATGTGTAGCAGTTCAAATGGTTTTAATGTGACCAGGATAGAGGTTCTCTTGTGTGCAACCTTGATTTGTTTACCTTTTTGGCAAGTGATGCACACAGCATTAGGTCTTTTACCCATCTTAGGTAGACCTCTCACCAATTTTTTCTAACTTAGTTTAAATAGATTTCTATAATGAACATGACCGAGTCGATGGTGCCACAATTCTGTTTCATCTTTAATGGCCACGTGACACATGGTGGAGGAGCTTGGATTGTTGTGATTTTCAATGACATAGCAGTTGTCTCCTGTGCATAGACCTTTCATAATTAATTTTCCTGTGGAGTTCAGGATCTTGCACATATCTTTGGAGAAGCTTACTGAGTGCTCTTCATCATAAATTTGTGAGATACTCAGAAGGTTGTGTTTAAGACCATCAACATAAAGCACATTTTTTATTTCGGGCAATCTTGGCCCAGTGATGGTTCCTTTACCAATGATTTTAGCCATGCTCCCATCACCAAATGTGACAAACCCACCATCAAATTTGTTATATGCACAAAATTGAGATCTATCACCGGTCATGTGTCTAGAGCAACCACTATCCAAGTACCATCTAGGGGTATTACCAGCTTTTAGGGCAGTATGAATGACTAAACACTTGTTCTTAACTACCCATTTAATTGTTGTCCTTTTATGAGTGGTATTCTTATAGTGAGATTCTCTAGTTTGCTTAGGAGAAGCAGATTTTCCTTTTCACGCAAGAGAAGAGCAGTTTTCAAATTCAGCATTTTGACTTACTCCAACAGTTCATCCATCTTCTTGTCTTCCTAGGAAGTGTAGGATAATTCTTTCGTATGTTTCCTCTTTTTGGTGAAGTATGCATAGGAGGATTCTAATTGGCTTGTACATTTTTTCCGATCGGTACAAATTTTCCTTTCAAGTTTTTGACCGGATTTTTCAAAACCATGCATTCAAACTTTAGGTGGCCAATGTCACCACAAGCATGACAAATAGGAGATGCTTTGGTTTTACTCCCCGATGCACCATGATCTTTTCTTACCATTGGATGGACTGAGGTAGTTTTTGAAGAGTGACTATCATAGCCCAAACTCTTCTATCCATTGGTGATCTTACAACACCTAAGATTTTTTTAAAGTTTTCTTCTCCTTGGGCAAAACGTCTTCTGGAGTCAACAACATGACACTTAAGACAATCAATTTCAGTGTTCGCCTCTTTGAGTTCTTTCTCAAGTCTAGCATGCTTATCGAGAGATTCACCACTCATGAATTTTTTCTTTTCTTGTCAAGCTCATCATTCTTCCTTTTCAGTTCTTCTAGATCTTGACCCATCTTTTAATTCTCAATTTTTAATCTGTCAAGACTTTTTGTCAATTTATCATTTTCAACCTTCATTTGGGCCAACCTTTTAATGGTATTCATATTTTTAATGTATAGTTGGTTATATACCTCCTGAAGGCCTTCATCCTCATCCTCATCATCACTTAAGAATCATTTTCAGTGTTAGAGGATTCATGATCATCAATGTCTCCAATGATCTTTGCAATGGGCTCAATTTGAGGCACAATATCAGTGATGGAAGCCATTAAAATTTTGATTGAGCCTTGCTCCTCATCACTTTGGTATATATTTGATTCTAATTCAGATTCTTCAGTTTCATCCCATGCAGCCGCCATTGCCTTTTTCTTGGTCTTTTTATCGGTGCACTCGGATGCAATGTGACCAAATCCTCTACACTTGTAACATTGAGGATCTTTTGGCTTAAAAAAATTTTCTTTGTTATTCTTAGAGTCAAAAGGTTTACCCTTCTGGTAGGGTTTCTTTCTAGAAGTATTTTCCCTAGTTTTGAAGAAATTTTGAAATTTCTTGGCCATAAGTGCCATTTCTTCTATGTCTGGATCTTCTTCACTTTCATATTCAGAATCTTGTTTCTTGTGAGAAGATTTCAGGGCAGTACTTTTGGATTTGGAGGGAGTTTTGAAATGTAACTCATGGGTTTGAAGGGACCCTAGTAATTCTTCAACTTTCATGGTATCTAGGTCCTGACATTCTTCTAAGGTAATGACTTTGGTAGAGAGGTAGGGATCTCAGAATTTTCCTACACAGTCTATTCTCCGGAACAGGTTCCCCCAAGCCCCACATGTCATTTGTGATCTTGTTCAGTCTGGTATAAAAGTCCATAAATGTTTCATGCTCCTCCATTTTTATAAAAGTCCACAAATTGTGTAATGAGGTGTTGAAGTTTTGAGCGTTTGACAACACTTGTTCCTTCATGTGTAACTTCAAGAATATCCCATGCCTGCTTACGAGTTGTGAAATTTTGAATCCGACTAAATTCATCTTTAGACACTGAACAAAAAATGGCATTCAGGCCCTTAGCATTGTGAACACGTTAAGCTTTATCATAATCTATCCATATAGCCTTCTCTCTTGGCCTGAGGACATCCGGTTCACCTTCCTTACATATAATATCCATTGGAGGTTTATATCCAATATCAACCATGTCCCTAATGTCCGAATAAATGGATTCTAAAAAGATGCGCATTTGGGCTTTCTAATATGGATAGTTTGAACCATCAAAGAAGGGAGGTTTAGTAACGAATGTAGAGTCCTCTCTAGACATATTTTCAAGTTCTCTTAGGATCTTACTCCGGGTTTTTAAACCCGAGAGGAGGAACCTCTCTCTGATACCAATTGAAATTGCGGTTTTACCACTTGTAGAGATACTCGGAGATATGTCTAAATTCTTAGAGGGGGGTGAATAGGACTTTTTGAATTTTCAATTACAATTTAAAACTAAATCAAGTCAATCTTACCAACCAAGATTATCACAATAACATTCAAGGCAATTATATGATTAATTTGCAAGAAAAGACTATCATAGGCATTTCATCAAACAGTTAGCATTCATGATTGACTAAACCATTCAACACATAACAATCATTCAATCTCACAATGCACAACAATTTATAGTGGTTCGGTTTCCCTACTCCACTCCCGGTTTATGATCTCAACCTATGAGAACACCGAATTTCACTATAGTCGTGGTTTTAAATCAGGTTAACCATCAACCTTAACATCCTTTGATCTAGGACCGCGTTTACCATCCGCCGATGGCCCAATTCAGGGACTTGACGAGTTTGGATCTCAAGCTCTCACTAATCCTAATCCAAGGACAGCCACGTACACTCCCGCCGAAGTTTTCCAATCCAGGGAATAGTGATCCAATAAATGGACTCTCAAATACTAGACATACCTAAACGATTGAGCCCCGATTCAATGCCTTTGATGAGTAGCTTCAGCTCCACGTGCTTCAGCTTCTCTTTGTGCTCCCAAGATCAGCTACCGATGCATATGATGTGTGTATGATTATGCCGGGTAGTTGGGAGAGAGATGGTCAAGTTCCTCTTGCCTATTCAATGCAATGGTTATGAGGGAACTACCAAACTTCAGCATTCAATGGCTATAAAAGACTTCATAAAGATATTTTGAAGGTAGGTCAGCCATGAATGCATATCTTGAGTTCATACTTCAAACCGAGCTTTGAATACTCAATGATAAGCCATTAATGGCTAGGTTTGAATGATGAACTCAAGGGAGTTAAGAGCAAGGAGGGTAGGAAGATGTGAGTAAAGACTCTCTCACTTGGCTCTTGATACGTGTTGAATGCATACCAAGAAAGCCTCTGAAATATGGCTTTATAGAACCCCAAATGATGGCCCCAACGGATAAAAATGATCACAATTGACCTGTCAAAGAGAGGCCTCAACCGGTCAGACAGGTCGGTCGTAATTCAAAAGGTTGGATCTCATTTGGGTCTAACCGACTGGTTAAGACCAGTCGGATGAGCTTGCTGGACTCACTGATACATGCAATCTGACCGGTCAAGACCGGTCGGCTGCCCAGCTAGTTTTATCACAGCAAGTTCGCTGTACATGTTGCTGTGCCTGGCCGACCGGTCAAGATCGATCGGCTGTCTTGACATTTTCATTACAGCAAGGTTGTTGGACAATTCTTGTAGTTCAGGTCAACTGGTCAAGACCGGTCTGCTGTCTAGCTATTTTAAATACAGTAAGGTTGCTATCCATGTTGCTGTGCCTGACCGACCGGTCAAGACTGGTCGGCCGTCTAGACGATTTTATCACAGCATGGCTCCTTAACATGACCAAGCTGCTGGATGAAGATTAAGGGTTAGTCCGACCGGTCATGACTGGTCGGCTGCCTTGAAATCTTTTCACATTAGCCGCGGAACACTTCAAGAATGAAGTATGAAGTGTTTGGTGCATGGAGTCCAATGTTTGGACATGTTTTCAATCACGATTAGCACCTGCCATGAGCATACAAGTCTGATCAACTTGCGCTAGGGTCGAGAAGGAATGGGATGAGTTAGGTCAGTAATTACGTCATTCATTGATGTTTTGAGTTTCCTAAGGTCTATCTATATGCAACTTACCTAAGATCTTGTTTCGGCTTGAGCTTGAGCAATGGAAGAAGCATAATCTTCAAGTCTTGAGCTTCAAATCTTCGACCGGGGCTCACACGACAAGGCGTGACCAACCAACACGACAATTGACAAAATAAAGTGTACTAACAGCTACATGTTATACAAGTTGGTGGACCTCTATGCAAATCACGGGTCCCAGCGAGTTTTTAATGGGCCTCACTTTTGGGCTCTAGGGGTTTCTTGGGACGACACATTTGATGGATGGTTTAGATGCTGTGCACATATTGTTGAAAGATTTTGTTTAAATATTTTTTAGTTTAAAATATTCTTTGGAAAGAAAGAAAAATCTTGCTTTGTTTTTGTCCCATATCGGATGGGAGAAAGTATTTTTACCTCTTTATAAGTAGGGTGTTGTGCACCTTACTTATTTATGGTGGGAGAGAGGAGTATGGTGGCTTACATGCTCCAATGTGAACACTGGAACACCGCGCACGCACTCGGGCACGGGCTTGGTGCGAGGGCGTGGGCATGTGAGGCAATGTGGCTTTAGAGGCGCTAGTGGCGCACTTTGCACTTCGCACATGCGCATCGTGTCGGAGGTGCTATGGGTAGGAGGTCTAACAGAGAGACCTCTCTGCTTTTTATAGAGAGCTGCAAGCAAGGCTATTTAGAGGGACTTGTGTAATTGCTCATGCAGTAACAGCTGCATGTGGCTAGCCAAACAGTCAGAAAATGGCTAGCCATTGAGTCTAAACAGCTAGCATGCAGGTGTAACTCCCACATGCACAACAATCAGAAAACGGCTAGTTTCTCCCAACAGCAAAAAAACAGCTAATGCCATTATGGCTCTGGACCAAAACTGCAAGCCACCCTTGCCTATATAAATCGGACAGGTCTGGTTCATTTCACAACAACCATCACAACCATTTCAAGTCTTCTACTAAACCAGCATCTTCCAAGCAAAGTGATCTAGCCCCACGGTTTAGTTCATACGAACCTAACCACTTAGACCAAAAAAGTGGTCTACTAGTTACAGAAGAACGCCACACTCTCTTCTCTCTTTCTTTTTCATTTCTGCCAGAGATTGTGTTACTGAGTTCCATAGTGGTCTCTTCATTTTTGCTGTATGTAGAACCACATTAGGCTTGTCATATCCTGGAAGCAATCCGCCTGCAACCTAACAGCAGACTCAAAGTAATTTGAGTAGGGACGAATTACGCTTTAAGGACAACGTGTTTTCACGTGTTTCAGCCTGTCCTAAAGTTCAGTTTTTTCCAATATTATTTATTTTATTTCTGAGATAAAAAAATTCTCAACACATATAAAGTGAACCCGCCCCATATCAGCCCTAGCTTATGGTGGTGCCAGTACCACCGGAGCCCTAAGTTTAAAAAAAAAAAAACCCTTTAAATCATACTAACTTGAGCAAACCTGTTGTGAGCTAGTGACATGTCCCACTCCTCCAAAATAAAAATAAATAAATAAGCCTGTTCGCATCCTGGAAGTAATTTGCTTACAACCTAACAATAGACTCAAAGTAATTTGAGTAGGGACGAATTACGCTTTAAGGACAGCGTGTTTTCACGTGCTTCAGCCTGTCCTAAAATTCAATTTTTTCCAATATTATTTATTTTATTTCTGAGATCAGAAATTTTCAGCATATATAAAGTGAACCTGCCCATGTCAGCCTTAGCTTATGGTGGTACCAGTACCACTGGAGCCCTAAGTTTAAAAAAAAAAAAAACCTTCAAATCATACTAACTTGAGCAAATCCGCTTGTGATCTAGTGACATGTCCCACTCCAAAATAAAAATAAATAAATAAGCCTGTTCAATGGATGAAACCATAAAACCCACCTTTCAATCTCTATTCGAATCTTATTTACATATATGGCTTTTAAATGCAACCCTAAAACCCTTACGTATGCAAACTTTCGGATACAACCATTTTTCCACCCTCCAGTGAATATCTGATCCATGCAAAAAGAGGACCACACCATGATGATCATATTTGGTATGAAAATCAGGCCACTTAACTAACTCCATAGGTCATCCCTGTACACTGATTCGTACCATCGGCTGTACAAAAGTCGTTAATGGTATGTCATGCTTAATAAACGGTCATCATTTATTTTCATGCTCACGTTTTTGGTACATGTGATATGTTGGGTGGAAAGGAATAGATGTATTGAAAATTCACTTATAGGCTATGCATTTGATCATTTCTCATAGTGAAGGAAGGTGCAGTTATGCATGAGGGCTGGGGTTTTATATCATAAAGTCTTCTCCTAATATGCTGATGCATTTATAATAAATACATTTGGAATTGAGACAATTGATTCTCGGCTTTCTTGAGTGACGCGCCGTTTATTTGATTAGGCTCCCTTCAATGGGATATACCCTACAAGACTTGTTGTGGGTAAATCTGAGCTGACCACAGTTTAAGAGGGAGGCCTACAGGGCCATGGGCCCAAGGATAAAGTCCTCGTAGTCATAGGCTGGCTTCGGACCTAGATAGCCCGCATCAGGAACAAGATTACAGCATTTCAGCCTTCACGAATGTTATTTTGGATACATCAAATAACCTAAGCTAGGTTGATCTACTGACGCGGCCGACAAGCTTGAGCTCGGTCTCAGACTATGGGATCATCAGGCAAACCTTAGCCACAACCGTCACGCAAGCGCGCGACAATCCGGGGATGAGCCTGGATAAACTGAACACATTTTTGACAGTTACAGGCGGGATCCACATTGTTAGGAATCGCGTTGGTCATTATGAACATAATTCCCATGTTCATTGCCCTTTACAGCCCTCCAGTTACCCTATAAATAGGGGACTCTTTTACAGGTAAAGGTATGCACAAATTTCCCTATGTTATCTACATCTACTCTCTCTCAAACCTCTACCTAACGGCCGGACCCTAGCCACCCCTCTTACCTTCTTTCCTTGTGAATTGCAGGAACCTGTGGAACCTCGACCCAAATCTAATCCGTACATCTTTGGGGATCTAAGGGAGTAAGCGGTGCAGTGAAGGAGATTAGCTGATTTGTTTGTTGTCCTAAAACTTAGCGACAACAGATTGGTGCCATCTGCGGGAACCGACAAAATCGTGTTCTCACTCCTTTGAATTTTTACACTGCATTCCTAGTTTCTTGATGTCTAATCGCCATGGTGGGAGGAAGAAAGAACAAAGGGAAAGCATCCATGGAGGCTGGGCCTTCCCAACTCAACCTACACAAAGAAGAAGAGGCCTTGCGAATGCCTCTCCCATAGCTCGTGTCACCCCAACACTCCGTGCAAGGAATCGAACGTCAGAGGCCTCGTAATCGCGGGGCCAGAGTCTCTGCCCTTGAGGAGTAGTTCAGGGGGATGAACGGGCAGCTACGTTACATTAGGACGCTCCTGGAAAGACGGGCCCCTCAACCACCGCCCAATTCTCAGGGAGAGCCTTCGCACTCCAATCGGCAAGATCAGTTGTCCTGGTGACAGCAAAGTCAAATCCAAGTACCAAATGAGGACGACCGCATTTGTCAAGCTGCACCAGCTTGGGCACGAACTGCAATGAGGCTTGACGCGTCCGATCTATGCCATATACTAGAGGAACAACGCCATGTCTAGAGAGACAGAGCCCCAGAGCACATTGCGGAAAGTAATGCTCATTGGAAAGCCGAACTGCGCTAGCTCAGGGAGCAGCTCAGCGACATACAACAGGTCTACAAAGCTACGACCTCAATTTCCATCAACGTGCTCGTTGAACAGACTGAATCCTCGTTTACAGACGACATAATGAGAGAGTAGTTGTCAAAAGGACTCAAGGTACCCCAGATCAAGTAGTACACAATAAAATTGCATTTGGGGACACCCTATGCTATACGCGGAAGCTTGCGAAGCTACTAGAATTATAGCTAAATCCTAGAAGGGAGGTGATTAGGACATTTTAAAAAACTCTTGCCTAATTTAAACTAATTAACAATTAAACTAATTAAGTAAGTAACACTTAGCTTTTAAGCTTAAGTGGGTCCAATCACATAGGCTACAAATGATGAAGCAATTCAACAACTATCCTAAGCAGATAAATTATAAAAGATACAACTATCTAAGCAAAATGATCTATCCCACAAAAATAAAGTGGTTTCTACTTTGCAAACATGTTTTATAGGATCTATTTGTTGTAGAGGGCTAATAGATTATGGGGGAGCAATTGAAGAGGAGCAATACATAGTAACATGTCCGAGTCTGTAATTCGGGTTGTATTTTTATGCTTTAACATGTAATTTATTTAGTTGTTTTGGTATTATCATTGGTATAGACCATGATAATGTCTAGGTTAGGTTTTTGTCACATAATTGACAAAGAGGTAGATTGTTAGTGCACATTTTTGTGACATACTGGTGCACCTTATTTGTTAATCACGTGTGTTCATGTGTTGTAATGTCGGTTGAGCCTTGGCAAGTTGAAGACTGAAGATTCAAGTGGACAAGAAGCATCAAGGAAAAAGAAACAGGTAAATGAGATGCCTTGGTGACCTTAACCCTTAGAACCAAAACAACTTAAACCTCTTGATGACTTGGACCGAATTAAGTAAATCTTTAGTCATATTAGAATGGCCTTAGGTGTCCCAAAAGACCACCCAAAGGAAGGCCTAAGAGGTCCATGAACTACTGTAAAAATACAGACCAAAATAGTAGAACTCATGTGCTGTTGACTGATCAGCGACCGATCAACAACACCAAGCGACTGGTCGATAGTCTGATCGATCGGTCACTAGAAGCCAAAATGGGACAACAACCAAAACCTCAGTCCCAAGCTTTATTCGGTTGTTGTCGCTCAATTACGACCGGTTGACCACCCTTGTCGAGAGATCGACGACTTAGTGCGACCCATTGAAAGTTAGCCGTTATGCCCGTTTTCTATCCGTTGGAGTTCAAACTTTATAAATATGGAGTTTGAATTTTAGGCATCTAAAGAGGAAAATTATCATATTAAAAGCCACCATTTAACAAACATTACTAGGTTTTAATCTTAAGCTACTTAAGTCATCTTCCTTGTAATTCATCAGAAGTTGGAGCATTCAAAGCTCAAATGAAGATAAACTTGTATGAGAGAGGATGTACTTTCCTTCATCTCTCACATGTGTGGGATTTGCGAGGAATCTTTCTCACTCATGTGAAGAGCCTCTTTTATCCCTCTATAAGGGGGTGCCCTCTCATTCTCAAATCATCCCATCCTTCTCATTCCACTCCTCTCTAGTTTTCTTTCTTTCTTTCTTTTGTAAAATAAAAGTAGTTTTCTTTTCTTTATAGAAGTTTTAGTCTTCCATTTGTAGAATGGTTGGCTAAACTCCTAGCTAAGGCTAGGGATGAAGCCTTTGGTGAGATTTGTAAAGTTTGTTTCTTCTTGGTTCAACAATGGTGGTGTTTGAATGTTGGAGTTCTTTGGTTGATTGATGTGGGTATCTACGTCAGCGAAAGCTATTGTTGTGCACGACCCCTTGATTTATCGTCAACTCTGGGCACGATGGATGCTTAGGATTCCTTGCACAATAATTAACTAGTTCATGATTGATAAAATATTTTGACCCATCGTCGACTCTAGGCATGATGGATGCTTTGGATTCCCTACAATCATTGAGTTAGTGCAGGTAAAATCATCGATCTATAAAATCCCTTGATCCACTGTAGACTCCGGGTACAGTGTATGCTTTGGATTCCCCGAGATCGATGGACGAAATCTTAACGGTTAGATCAATCAATCAAAGCCTCCTATCTTGTAAGTATGCATTTGATCTTATGAATTTGTGATTTTAGCAATTAACTTTTTGGCAAAGTTGTTGATCTGTATAATTCCTTGATCCATTGTTGACTCCAGGTAAAATAGATGTTTGGAATTCTCTACGATCAACTAACGAGTGCTTCATTGTCAAATCAATCGGTTAAGATCACCATTTATTGTGAAATATGCAAGTGGTTTAAACATTTCATCTTTCAATTAGAATGGATCTTTATTTAATTACAGTTGAGTTATAATTGAACCGATGAATCAAACATTGCGTATTAATCAAAGGTGGATCCTTAATGCCTTAGCCCCTTTCTTATTTTTGTCTTTCAACACACACACAACTTGCTCGGTGGATCCCTGATGCCTTAGCCCCTTTCCTATTTTTGTCTTTCAACACACACACAACTTGCTCCACTCTCGTGAATAATTCAGATTTCATCTCTCCCATCTAAACTGATTCCTCTAAGTGTTATTAACTCCAATCCATGTGGTTCATGTTAGTGGACTTTTTTGTGGTATAGTAGTGCACCTTGTTTGTTAATTACGTAGGTCAGTGAATCTAGTGTTGATTGAGCTTAGAGAAGATGAAGACCGAAGACTCAAGTGGACTTGCTGCATCAAGGAAGAAGAAACAGGTAAAAGAGATGCCTTGGTGAAGCCTTGAACCTTGAACCAAACCAAAACCCAAACCTCTAGATGACCTAACCCCATAGGCATACTTTTAGTCATCTTAGATTGGCCTTAGGTGTCCTAAAAGAATACCCAAAGAATGGCCCAAGAGGTTACATGAGCTTTTGTAAAATACAATCCAAAACAACAACAAGATATGTCTACCGACCGATCTTGGCCCATGGTCGACCGATCATGAGAGGCCCAAAATAGAACAACAATAGAAGACCATAAAAAACTATCCCTAGGCTATTTCAGACCAATTGACTGGTCTGACCGACCGGTTGGTAGAGGCAAAAAATTGGACAACAATCTTCTCTCTGTCCTAGGTCATTTTCAGTTTGGTCGACCCTTAACGACCGACCGGTCGTGGACCCCTACGATCGGTCGGACGACCGGTTGGACACTAGCTGTTGGCTGCCATTTTCTAGCCGTTGGAGCTTTTTATCTATATATTTGTAACCTGATTTTTAGGGTTTTGAGAGAGAATTTAGTGCATTAGAAGTCACTTTCATTGCCCATACCATTAGGCTCTAATCCTAAGCATTCCAAGTTGTCTTCCTTGTATTGAATCACAAGATGGGGCATTCAAAACTCACATGAAGATGAACTTGTTCTCTCTTAATCTTTAAATGTTTTAAGCACCTTAACCATAAGTATATCCTTAGTCTAAACCTCTCTAAAGATCCTTTTAGGTGGAATTCCTTTAGGCAACCAAATCCCACTAGTTGTAAAGAATTCACACCATCTCTTATTACCTTAGGCATCTCAAGAGCATCTCATGCAAGGTGATAGATCAGTAGAGCTAAGGCATTGGCAAAGCAGCAACAACACGATTAGGGGAGCAAATGGGAGCTGATTGAAGAACGAGAAGTGGAGATCAAGCAACCCAACAAGGGGCTCATCTGACAAGTAAGTGTCAAGTTGAGAGTCCAGTTATACTCTTTCCATTTGGTTGGTTAGAGTGTAGATTTTGTTTGTCACACTCTGTCTAGGTTCCTTTGTCGATCCTTGGCTAGTTAGTTGGGCCTAAAAAGTCTAGGTTCGTTTGTCGATCCTTAGCTTATTAGTTGAGCCTAAAAGTCTAGGTTCATTTGTTGATCCTTGACTCGTTTGTTGAGCCTAAAATTCAGGTTTATTTATCGATCCTTAGCACATTTATTAGTCCTAAACAAGTCTCCAAGGGGAGCCACCAACATGGTTGTGTACGTGTAGGTTGGGAGAAACTTGTAAACTCCCGGGTAGAGTGGAGCCAACTTAAAACACATAGGTTGGGAGAAACCTGATTTAAACTCCCTAGTGAATGCCGGTGTGCTCAAGGGGTGAGTACTTGAACCAGGAGTAGAGTAGACAAATAGTCGAACCACCACACATCTTATAGTTTCACTTCTAGACTAGGTGCTTGATTAGTAACATCTATTATAGTTTAAACATTGCATATAGATTAGTTTCTTGATAGTCACATTATTTATAATTTATGTACTTAGTCTAGTTTGCTTAATTGCTTAATCTTTTATAGACTATGAGATTGGAACTACTTAAGCTTGGAAGTTAAGTGTTCTTGTTTAATTTAGTTTATTTTATTAATTAGTTTAATTAGACAAGAGGTTTTTAAAAGCAAATTTTAAAACGGTCTTAATCGCCCCCCTTCTAGGACTTAGCCATAGTTCTACAAGCTCCGCATAAAGCGTAGGGTGTCATGTAAAACGATCTAACATAATTTCAGTTCGACCTCGATCTCACCGAGTATTTTACTACTCGCTACCTACAATGGGTGTGAAATCTTTAGATCGTAGCAATCACCGAAATAGGGCATCGGTTCAACAATGATCAGCTCTAGGAATTCTGTGAGGAGCTCGACATTTGGAACACATTCTCCTCGTCCCATCATCCCCAAGCCAATGACTAAGTAGAGGCTGTCAACAAGATCATCAAAGGGCATCTAAAGACGAAGCTAGGTCAATCCAGAAGTACATGAGCTGATGAGCTTCTCCATGTGCTCTAGGCATACCGGACCACAACTCAGTCGACAACAAGCGAGATGTCATTCTCCCTGGCCTTTGGAGCCAAGGTTGTGGTCTCAGTCTAGATTGTCATGACATCCTATAGGACTGAGCTCTTCAAACGAAAAGAAAATGAAGGTCAGATGCTGCTGAATCTACATCTATTAGAAGAAGGCAGAAAATTATCACAGCTCAGAATTGCTGCTTATCAATAAAGGGTAACGCAGTACTACAACTCCAAGGTCAAGAGAAGAAGCTTCAGAGTGGGGGATATGGTCTTACAGGAGGTCTCCGAAAGCACCAAGAGCAGGGTTCAGGAGCCTTGGGACTGAGCTGGGAAGGGTTGTATAAAGTCATTAGCACAGCTCGGCCAGGCACCTACTGGCCGGAAGATCTCGAAGGACGACATCTTCCTCACCCATGGAATGTCGAATACATAAAAATCTACTATCCTTGATCGACATATCTACATAGGCTTCATGCCCAATGTTCACTCCCCAAGTGTAGGGTTGCGATGTAGTAATAATTCGGAAAGACCGAGTATCGTTCCCACAGAGATTTATGAATGGGTATTCTCAGAATTTGTCTAAAACAACTAGTAATTAAGATCCTATTAAGAACTAAAGCTGAAAAATAGTAATTTGGATTTAAACAGTGAATGTGTAAGGTAATATCAATCTAAAAAGGCACTAGAGCGCCAAGGATCCACTTTTGATAAGTTTCAATGCATCAACACAACTAGATCTCACATAACTCAATCGGAATCGAATTCATATCTCTATCCGATCGGAATATAGAGCGGTTCAATCAACAATTATCTAAAACAGTTGCTCATTCATTGATTCGATTCCCATAATAATACTCAGGCCTTGGGCACACTCAATTGTGTAGGCCAAACCTCTTTCCAATCTAGTTGAGATTCACAACCATAGCTTTTATCAAATCCTGTCACTAGACCTGATTACGACTAATGATTAGAACTCTAATTAAATCAAAATCAATCAGCAAACAACTATTTTAGATTATAACAAAAAGATAAGAACTTTAGTTGAATGAGTTCCCACATGAAGATCGGGCCATTGTACACAAGGCAATCAAAGGATCTACCATGCCCGGAGTCGATGATAGATCAATGAATCACACAAGCATAAACAATGCTCAGAAGGTAAGCTACCAAGCTTAGAATCACTAAGAATCACATGAGCCCGGAGTCATCAAGAGATCAAAGTAAAACCAAACTAGTACTTGATTCAAACTCATATTGAACTAAAATTCTTCAATTAAAACATAAAAGGAAACCTAGGTTGCATCAATCCATAAAAAACGAATCAAAAGCTTCACCTCTTAGCCCTAGCTAAGAGGTTTTAGTTCATCTCTAACATCCTTGAACTAGAAGCCTCAAAAACATAAAAACTACTAAAACAAGAAGAAAACTAAGAAAACTTGAAGTAGAATCCGTCTCCCAAGCAATCCCCATGTCCTAGCATGCTCTGGTATGAAGAGAAGATGTCCTTTTATAGCTTGGAGGTGTCCATTGTGTAAGAAACTTCCAGATTGCGCAAGGAATTACGCACTTGTGCAGAAAAATTCGGCGCCCGATTTAGAAACTATCCATTTTGCATGTCCGACCGGTCGCACGACCGGTCTGAGTGGCTTGGCCGACCGGTCATGACCAGTCGGACTTGTCTGAGAAGGCGTCCAACGAGTGCAGCAAAGAGGGCGACCCGTTGGCCGATCGGTCTTGACCGGTCGGACTGGTTTGGCAGACCGGTCACAACCGGTCGGACCGTGTAATTCCTCCTCCACTGGCTTCTAATGATGTGGTTGACCGGTCCTGACCGGTCGGGCTTCCTTGGCCGACCGGTCGCACGACCGTTCTAGGCCCTTTTTCTTCTTTATTTCTTTATTTCTTTCTCCGCTATGCTTTCTTCTTTCTTTTCTTTTCTCTCCTTGCTTTCTTCTTCCACCCTTTCATGCTTAGTCTTGTGATCTTCAATGTATATAAAGTGCTCCTATTTAGCCTTGAATTAGTGAAATCTCCATCTTGTTCCTACAATCACAAATCATGCATTACATTAGTCTTTTAAACATGTAAACCGTGCATAATGAGTGATGAATTGGGGTTAGAATATGCACAATTAAGAGCTCAACACCCAACCTTCAACGAGCACCACATGTGCACGATCTGTTTGCAAATAAAAATTTCACGAAAGCAATAAAAGTCAGTTCTTCTCTACATGTTCGACAACTACAATAGCAATAACTGAGACGACTGATAAGGCTCCGGAACGATGTCTTATGGTTAAGCTCGTAATCAAGTTGAGGAGAGGTCAGGAATGGCCCCTCAAGAGGGCGTGCCTTAATTAGGACACACAATAGCCTACGAGGCAGTGACGACCTCAGGTTGCCAACAAAATGAATATGGTACTCCCACGACCGAGTAGTTTACTGGTCAGCATCGAAGTGGGGGGGGATTAGATGCATTACATAGATCATCACAGAAGGAAATCATGAAAAATGTACAAAATAACAACATGAAATCTAATAACACAAAATTTAAAAGAAATTTCAAAATGTCAAAACCCCAAAAGGGGGGAACCATCCATCATAAAAAAAAAATTAATGTTTAAAGCCCTATCAAGGCTGAACAAAAAAATTAAAAAAAAAACACATGAAAAGGGGCTTAAGCCTAACGAGTGTTGGCATCAATGACAACAATGACCTAAGGAGTAGCCCCATCTATAGTCGAAGCATTAGCCTGGGTCTGCTAGGCCTGGATCTCCTCAATGACGTCTTCAGCCGACCCAGTGTTAAGAAAAGAAAGGTCAAGCTCGGGATACTGAGTCTAGATGTTGGCTCGGCACCTTTCACAGGCGACCTCATAAATTTGTTCAAGCTCGATTGTCTTCTCCTTGACTTCTATCTTCAAAGTCGCTGACCTCTGCTGCTCAGCCTCAAGCTCAGCACACTCCTTCGACACCTCTTCAGCAGCTCGTGTCATCTTTGCCTCGGACCCTCACAGATCAGCTGAGCAAGCTCGATCTCTGTTCTACTCACCTCAAGCTCCTTTCTACTAGCCTCGGCCTTGTCTTGGGCCTTCTTCAACATGCCCTCGAAGCTAAAGATCGTCCCCCTGGCTCGAGTGATCATCTCCTTATAGGTAAGAGCACAAAAGGTGAACGGTCACAAAAGGCAAAGGATCAAATTTTTTAACCAATTCAAAAAGAAATAAAAGCCGTGCTACGAAAGGAAGACTTACCTCTGTAGTGTCGGCAACCATCGACTCGAGGAGTTTCTCCTCTTGAGCCTGTAGAAAAATATCGACCATCTCCCCGGGGCCGAATTTTGTAACGCCCCGAAATTTCGGCTCTTGTGGACAACATGATGGGCCGAGTTCCCGGGTGTTAATCTGAATATGCTAAGGATATATTTTCACATATTCATCACTATTTCATGTATTCATGGCATTCATAGCACAATTACGAAAATAAAGGTTCTCATTTCATGTTTTTCTACTCTACATTATTAAACATAATGTCCTTAAATCATACACAATATATAATATTCCACTTTCATCTCCATGGGAAACTTAATTCGATTTATAAGAAAATAAAATTATTCTATGAAAATGAGAATAATAAACATAATCCATCTTCAAGCTACTTCGGCTTCATCGTTTGCCATTAACCGCCATGAACTCCATACTCTTCAACCTGTAAGTTGGGTTCGTCTAATGGATCGTCACCTACAATAATTTGGTGGTGTTTTAAAACACCGTCCCAGGAGGGAGTGAGTTGCTTGCAATCAACTCAGTGAAGTTACCCCCTAAGATTAGCACAACAATATCCAAGCATAATAATCATACCCAAACAAAACGTACAAAGAAAATCTTATTTAATGCGATGCATGATATGCTTGCTCTGACTAAGTCACCTTGACCAAATGAGACGGGACCAATTCCACTCTTCTCACTAGCCACTAGTCACTAGAGGTTCTGGCTAGGACGTGACTTATTCCACTCTTCTTACTCTCTAAAACCCAACTAGTGAAAAGGCCTTATGCACACTTTCACTAGATAGTGAGAGAAACGGCCTCATGCACACTTTCTCTAACGTTCGAGGGGTTGACCCACCAAGTTGGATCTAGTGAATGCATGATTAGTTTCACTTTTAATTAACTAAGTTTAGCATCCAGCCAATTAAACAATGTTCACGACTGATGACCACTCCCTACCCCAATCAGTTCAAGGAAGCTTAAGGTCACTATAGGGGCCTCGTTACCCAGCATAGGCCGATGGCTCAGGCTTAGTGTCCCATACCACCAATCCTGGCTCATGAAACTTCTCATATTCTTCAATTTCATTCTTCAATGGATCCATCACTAATAATGTATCAAACAAGGATCCCTTGGCACTTATAAAAAAATGCGCACATGGTAGTGTCAAAATTCAACAACATGACATATACAACCAACAACACATACACAGTAATGCCAACACTAAGTACTCAACGTCGAGGCATATTCATTCAATAATATACAAGGTAATGCCAACTCTTATTACTAAACAATAAGGCATATTCATCTAATAATACTCACATGGTAATTCCAACATAACAAGGACTCATACGGCCTTCATCTCTTTACATCAAACGGTTACACAATATGGGGTTAAGGGGTGATCATTAAAGTAACATCCATATACAAAATCACATATCAATCAACACATCAATCCTTATGTTTATCATGAGCATGTAACAAACGTAAATTAAGCATAGTCTCCACATAAGCATGTATATCATCACGTTTCCTTTTTTAAACACTTAAGCATAGATCATACATCAAAATTTGGCGTACACATCAAGGAATGTCATACAGATTCATAATTTCATAGAGAGATTTCAACAAGCATGGTTTCAGAAGTCACACAACTAAACCCTAGTTTCTAAGCATGTAATCGACAAGAAATTCAAGATTATTGTAACTAGGCTTAAAGGAAATCCTCACCTCTCAAGGTTGGTTGCTTTTAGACGTTGCTAGGGTTGCAAAACTCGGCTTAGGTCCAAACCTATATCGTTTAACGAAAAACATGCAATTAGGGTGTAGATTGATAAGTTCTTACTACTACAATCATCTAGGTTCAGAATTCTACCTAGGATTAGGGTTTATGCTAGATCTAGAAAACAAAACTAGGATTGGATCGATTCTTACCCCCCCTAAAAATGATTCAACTCGGAGTTTAGCCGGGTCGACTCGCCCGAGCCGATTCTTCTTCTTTTCTCTCTTCTCTTCTTCTTTCCTTCTTCTTTCTCCTTCTCTTGGTTGGGACGCCGTCTCAGCAGCATCAAGAGCAAAACGTTCTCTCTCTCTCTCTCAAATGTCTCTCTCTCTCTCTCTCAAACATCTCTCTCTCTCTCTCTGCATTTCCTGAAGGGGTCGGGAACAGACGAACTGACATGGTGTTATAGCGTGGGAGGCTGGGAGGTTAGCTGGTTGCGAAGAAGTCACGAATGAGTCCGGTTTCGCGATTCGTGAAGGAGACAAAGTGAATCCCTCCGCTTGTAAACTACAACGCATGGTAACCATTCAACAGGTAGGTAGGGTCCACCTACGAGCTCATAAGAAAGATCCAAAGTGCCCATGCGAAGCAGGGACCCGGATCAAACACGATCTGATTTCTTGGTTCAAACTCACCGATTTGGAGCGGGCCACAGAGACAACGAATAACCACCAGGTTTAGGTGGACTGAGCTTGGGTGAGGTGGGGCCTTGATGAAAGGTTTGGATGGATGACGTGGATCGCCTCAAGTGGCAGCGGCGACGCTATCGCAGAAGCAGCGTCGAAGATGCTTCTTCACATTTTTTTTCTTTCTTTTTTTTGTTACAGCATTGTACGAAAATCTGTGTGCGACCACCGTTCTCACTGAGTGGTGTCCACGGCGATGGATTTGAGGGATTTGCTCAGCCCATTAGATGTCCATCATGAAATTAGTTGTTGACTAGAAAAATGAGGTAGATCTAAATCAAGATGGGCCGTCCACGGGCTGTTTTCTGATTTGGCAACTTGTAGGATGATCCGAGGGCTGAAATTCGACGTGTACGGCTAAAATATGTCCAAAAGATTTTATATGAAGTTTTGCATGAATATGATCGCCAAAAAATGTAATACTTAAAAATGGCTATTTAACTTAAGCTTCACTAATGACATTTTCGTAATTATCTAAAAACTCTGAGATTTTTTAAATCCGATCTTTCTACAACATCTATGGGGTTATTCTAAGAAATTTTTATAAAGGGTCTTTAATCAGATCTCCTATCGATGCTTAAAGGGTCTTTTATCGGATCTCCTATCGATGTCCCACTATTCGTAAATCAAAGATAAATGTATGATAATTATTTAAAATAAAATAAAATTAATTTTTCATAAATTTTTAAATAAATACAAAAAATTCGGGGCATTACAACTTTGTAAGCCCACTTGTAGAATTTGTACCAGTAAGGGGGGAGGTCAAAAGAGCGGTGCGAAGAGCCTGTAGCAGGAGCGGGAGGAGCCTAGCCCTGCACTCCATCAGCTGCCTCCCGAATTGGCCTCAGTTAGGCCTCTAGATCGACAACCTCTGTTGCTAAAGGCAAAGGAGTATTTTCGGTGACCATGGCCGTCCTTGCCTCAGTCGACAAAGCAGGGGACGACGTTGGAGCCATAGGAGCATCTCCCAAGCAACTTGCTCGGCACTTTAGAACCGCCCCCATCTTCTTCGCAGCTAATAGCTACCCAACCTCGGGGGGGGGGGGGGGGGGGGGGGGGGGTGAGCAGACATGTCTAAAAATAAAAAGGAGGATAAGTCAAGTAGTTAAAAATCCACTATGTCTGGATGACGAGCTTAGCAGAAAGGTTACCTTCCGATATTAGGCCAGCTTGTTGGAGAGATTCAAAGGAGAGTAACTCTTTCTGGCTCCTCCGAGCAGCATGCCACTTCTAGGTGATTTGGATATGCTCAGACAGCTAGGGGTTGAGGTCAGGTTGTTTCTCTCGATGAACTGCATGCGACAGAAACAAAATCAGAACTCGAAACAAAAAAGTTTGCGATAAAGACAAACATGATCCTGAGTACGACTGACTTCCTAACTTGGTGTGGAAAAGGCATTGGGGACCCGAGAGCGCAGGGTCCTCAGCTCAGCCGAAGGTGCTTCCCATCCCTTGGTCACGTAAAAACATCTGCCTTTTCAATTCTTGACCGAGGAAGGAAGGTAGCCAATAAAAGATTTTCCTTTCCCCGACCAGGACGATAAATAATACCAACCCCTCGACTTTAGGCTGCCCTTGAGAAAGTACATGTGCATGTGCTCGTCAACGAAAAGTTCAGCATTACCGACCTGCTGCAACAGGACATAACAGCTATAAATCGTCCTCCAAGCATTGGGTGAGCTAACCTGGGGATAGATTCATGAGGATGAGAAACTCTCTCACCAAAGGATGAAGGGGAAGTTAAAGGCCATAAAGGAAAAACATGGAGTACGGTGCTCAGAACTTCGTCATTGCGAGGCAAACCGGGGCCGATTGACCCAGGATGTTGAAGTCCTCTTTGAACTTTCTCAAGTCGGGCTTGGTAAGCATAGACTTAATGGAGTCAACCGCAAAGCGATTGTCCCCGAAAGTAGAAACTCGATTTCTGACCCGACATTCCACAACAGGAGGAATTTCCTCTTGCCCTTCCTCAAAAGGGGCCTCCTCATCTATGATGTCCCCATGGGCCACCCTGAGGTCGGAATGACCTCCCCCTGGGACTGACTCCCCTGCGAACTCGAACTAGATGGATTCCATCTGGAAGATATCACCAGAATCGTCAATCTCTAACAATGACATGATGGTGAACTAAAAATGGGGGAAAATAAAGAATGAGCTAAAAGGACCATAAATCATTGGGCCAATGAAAGAGAACGTACTGGATGGATTTTAGAATGGGGGCTAGCAATAACCGGATGCAAGGACTTGAGAGATTTTTGATGAAGACAGTGATAGAGATGGAGATGGAACAGGGACGAAAGGTAGGAAATGGGCAAAAATCACAAAGAGGGCAATTTATAACCCCCTCTCGTGCCTGTTCCGAGCATGTACTGGCGCCATGTGTCACCATGAAACGACATCGAAAGGTGAAGCGATGTGACTTTTGACCCCACCGCTCCACGTGTCATCACATGAATGGTCGAGCTGTCGACCAACGACTTGCTTGGCATGCCTCTACCACGTGTTCACTGCCCATTCGCCCAGGCATCTGAAATGGTTGTCGTACCATAAGACAATCATGATGATGCTTCAAAATTTGAAACGAGCATTAATGATGACGTTTCCAACTCAATCATCAACGAAGGCCAAAGAAAATTCCAAATTTTTAGAAGTTTTGTGCGTGCACTGTTCAGCTCATCTTTCTCTCTCCACTCTTGAGCTGAAAAGTCGTTCTCGAGAGTGAGGGGGCTACTGTTGTGGGTAAATCTAAGCTGACCTTAGTCTAGGAGGGAGGCCTATAGGCCCATGGGCTAAAAGATAAGTCCTCGAGGTCATAGGTTGGCCTCAGACCCAGATAGTCAAGGACCAGGACCAAGATTACAACAATTTAGCCTTTATGAAGGTCATTTTGAATACATCAAACAACCCAAGCTAGGTTGATCTACTGACGTAGCCGATAAGCCTGAGGCTCGATCTCAGACTGTGGGATCATCAGGTATTCATGCCTCGACCAAAGAGGTTCGCTACCAGGCCGACCTTAGCCACGACCACCATGCAAGCACACAACAGTTGGGTGATGAGCTCGGATAAACATGTTTTTGGTAGTTATAAGTGTGATCCACGTACTGGGAATTGCACCGGCCATTACGAGCATAACACCCACGTTCATTGCCCTTTATAACCCTTTAGTTACCGTATAAATAGGGGACTCTTTTACAGGTGAAGGTACGTACAAATTTTTCTACGTTATCTGCTCTACTCTCTCTCAGACCTCTACCTAACTTAAGCATCAGAGGGCTAATGGTTGGGCCCCAGCCACCCCTCTTAGCTTCTTTCCTTGTGAGTGTAGGACCCGGTGGACCCCTGACCCAAATCTAATCTGTCTATCTTTGGAGATCTGAGGGAGTAAGCGGTGTAGCGAAGGAGATCAGCTGATCTGTTTGTTATCCCAAAACTTAGCAACAACAAGACTCTTAGATTGAGTATTTTAATTCATTGATTGTACTAAGAGCTTCCGGGGACCGTTTATATTTAAAATAAAAGAACTAAAACATCTAATGACTTAAATTCAAAGGCTATTGCAATACATCTGGATCTATTGGAGTAACACATGATGGTCGATATTGTTAGGGTGTTCCTCCTCATAAGGAGAGGAAAGAGTGTAGGTTTGGAGCCTTCGGCCAACTGACGAGGCAGGATCATCCAACTAAATTAACACATGGAGGGCTCTTGCTCACTGGACTGTCTCGGACAGTTTTGACCAGTAGACAGTTGGGTGTTGGGTGACCGAAGGTCAGAATCGGCCAGCCGTATTAAGGCGTTTCTCACTGATTACTTGTTGGATAGTTTTGGGCCAATTTTTGTCCGTCGACAGCATCGGGTCGGTCAGTCAACGACATGCGTGACTACATTACGCAGTTTCTTATTTTAGCTATAATTCCTTCATATTGCTATATATGCACTTGATAATCAAGATTAGGGTATTAGAATAAAGACTCCACGTCCATAAAGAGAGTGAGAGAGAAAAAGAAGAAGAGATTAAGAGAAAGAGAGAGGAAGATCAAAGAGACAAGAAGTCAGGCTCTTGATGTTTCACCCACAGCGTCGGTGTGCTTCAAGTTTCTTCAAGGTCCTCTAATCGATGACATCTCTCCATTATTTTTTCTCCTTTATTGAAATCCGCTCTTGGGGGTGAATTAGATTGGATCTGAACATGTGAAGCTTGTGATCATTGTGTAAACATTCATTACATAGTGGATATCTTGATCTGGACAAGGTCCCATGGTTTTTACCTCTCTTAGAGGGATTTCCAAGTTCAAACTCTTGTGTATCGTGGTGGTGTTTGCTTATTTGTGTTTTTCGCGTTATCATATCTCATAATTCTGTTAGTGCACTTTTCTGTAGCATACTAGTGCACCTTATTTGTCAATCATATGTGTCCATGTGTTGTAATGTCGGTTGAGCCTTGGCAAGCCGAAGACTGAAGATTCAAGTGGACAAGAAGCATCAAGGAAGAAGAACAAGTAAAAGAGATGCCTTGGTGACCCTATCCCATAGAACCAAAACACCATTAACCTCTAGATGACTTGGACCAAATAGTAAAACCCATAGTCATTGTCTTTAGCCTTAGAACACTTAGAAAAATATGATAAGTTAGGTTAATAAAAGAGGTGCAAGCTTTTGAAAATGAACCAACCCAAACAACAGTTTTTTAATGGACTTCGATCCATCGGAGTTCAATCTTGATGGGACTTCGACTCCTCGAAGACCAATTCGATCCATCGAACATATGTCCAGCAACATTTGTGAATGTTCTGGATAGTTCCCCAATTAATCAAACTAGATACTTCGATCCATCGAAGTGGATTTTTTTATCCATCGGAGAGTGCTTCGATCCTTCGAACTGGATGGCCAGTAACTTTATAAACTTCTGGACAGTTTTTCAATCCATCGGAGTAGGATACTCAATCCATCGAAGATACCTTCTAGTCATTGAAGGGCATTCGATCCATCGAAGAGTTAGAAATCTACCATTTTTTATTGTTGGAGATTTATCTATAAAAGCGAGGAGTTCAGTTTTTGGGCAAAAGAGATGGAATTTAATGATTTAAAAGTCACCATTATTGCAAACCATTAAAAGCTCTAATCCTAACCCATCGAAGTTATTCTCCTTGTGATTCATCATAAGTATTAAGCATTCAAAGGTCAAATGTGAATGAACTTGTTCTCTTTTGATTCCTAGAAGTTTAGACACCTTGATCATAGGTAGAACCCTGGTCTAAACACTCCTTAGGAATCTAATTAGGTGTATTCCTCTAGGAAACCAATTTCTTACTAGTTATAAAGAATTTACCACCTTTTAACACCTTGAGCATCTCCAATGGAGCATAATATGTAAGGGAGTTGATAGTTAGAGTAGGAGCATTGGCGAAGCATCGGCATCAGTGATCGGTGGATCAAAGGATAGCCGATTGAAGCATGAGAGAGCGGAGATCAAGCAACTCAAAGTGGCGCATCAACAGGGCTCAAATCCAACAAGTAAGGTTGTCATTTGTAAGAGTCCACATGCCCTTTCCTCGTGGAGGATTGAGTATGAGAGTTTGAATTGTCAAACTCGATAGCTTCGGTTGTAGGACCTAGGCCCTTATGAGAGGGCTGAACTAAGTCTTCATGTGGAGCCTCAGCCGGGAGTATACGTATGTTATAAAGGTTAGGATGAACCTTGTCAAACTCCATGGTTGGGTGGAACCATTAAACATCTCGGTAGGGTGGAACCGGTTTAAAACAACTAGGTTAAGAGGAACTTGATTTAAACACTCTTAGTGAAATCCGATGTGATCAAGGGATGAGTTCGATGACTAGGAGTGGAGTAGAACATAGTCGAACGACTATACATGCTTTTGTTTGTGATGTATTTGAGCACATTGTTATCTTAGCATTGTATATTTAATTATTTAATTATGAATGCTTGATAGGAATATATGCTAGGCACACATTCACACATAAGATATATTTTCACTAATTGTGTTAACTTGAGCTTATATGGATGCATTTCTTATAGTCTACTGTTGAGCCTCCAATTTATACATTTGCCGACCCATTACATCACATTATATGCATGGTTTTCATGTTTAAAGACTAATCTAATACATGTTTTTGTGATTGTAGGAATGAGAGGGAGATTTCACCAATTCATGGTTAAAAGAGTCACTTTGTATGCATTGAAGATCAATAGAATAAGTGCCAAAAGGTAGAAGAAAGAAGCAAGAAAGAAAGAGAAGAGAAAAAGAAGAAAATCTGAAAATTTTGTCTTAGACCTGTCTGTATACCGGTCGCCAGACAGGTCTATAGTTAATTTTTGGATTGTTTTTTTCTTCTTAGACCGGTCGCTAAACAGGTCTAAGGTGATCCAGAAACTTCAATTTTCAAGGACAAGTTTCCAAATTGCGAAAGGACTTCACGGATTCTCGAAGTTTCCAAGTTCGTGTGGGATTTCTCTTATAAAAGGCCACCTCCACTCTCTTCCTAAGGCATCTAGCAACGTGGGGAGTAAAGAGATCAAGACCTAGGAGGCTTCCTAGCCTAGCCTCCTCCAACTAGTTTTCTTCTTCTTCTAGTTCTAGTTTCTAGTTTTTAATGCTTTCTTCTAGTTAACCTCTTAGCTAGAGCTAAGAGGTGAAGTTTGTAGTTTGTTTCAATGCTTTAATTCGTTTCTTCAAGTACCTTTTACTTATTTATGGATTTTCTAGTTCTAGTTTGAATAAAGTTTGGTTTTTTTAGAAGTTTTGTGAGGGTTTGTGTGCTCCGGACATGAGTTCCTTGCAATTCTCTGAGATTACCATGATTGGGTTGTTTGAATTCGAATTGTAGTAACCCTTGAGCATGCCATAGTCTCTTGGCATGGCTGTTACTCCGAAGGCTACAAGTTCAAGTTCTATGTGCTTCATTAGAACTAGAAATCTGATTTCCAGATTTAAGTGGGATTGTTTGTGCTTGAATGTTATATCCTCCAATTAGATGAGAGATAGGACTTTGATTCTAATTGTGTTGTGCTTGGATGAAGGGATTGGCATTAGATTACTACAAGTGGATCCTTGATGCTCTAGTTCTTCTTATTTTCAGATTTTTCTATTTTATGTGAAAAACTATTTTCCTAAACTTCTTAGATTCTAGTTATTAGAGTAGTTGGAATTGTTTACCTCTTTCCTTGTGGATCGACTTCGGTCTTACCGAGAATTATTACTACATTGCAGCCTTGCACTTGAGGCGAGCGAACATCTACATTAGTTATATAGATTAAGTGCTTGATTAGTTAAATTATTTGTTAATCTATGTGTTTAGACTAGGTTGCTTAATTGCTTAATCATTTGTTAATCTTTGTGATTGGACCCATTTAGGCTTGGAAGCTGAAGTGTTCTTTCTTACTTAGCTTAAATTGTAGAATAATTTAAGTATGTGAAAAGAATTTTAAAAAAGTCCTAATTACCCCCCTTTAGGACTTAGTCATTATTCTAGTAGCTCCGCTAAGCTTTTGCACGTTTGGCATTTATCAAGTGTGAGCTATAGATGCAATTCAATTAGTATCAGAGTGAGTCACTGTCGAGCCTCCAATTTATACATGATATAACCCATTACATCACATTATATGTATGGTTTGCATGTTTAAATGGCCCATCTAATACATATTTTGTGATTGTAGGAATGAGAGTGGCTTTGCCCAATTGGTGACCAAAATGGCACATTTAGGAGCCTTGGATGAAGACCCAAAGTGGGCCAAAGAAAGAAGAAACCAAAGAGAGAGGAAGTAGAGAAGAAAAGAAGGAAGAAAGAATGCAGAAAAGTGGTCCGACCGGTCAAGACCGGTCGGCCAAACAGGCCCCGACCGGTCAAGACCGGTCGGCCACATGGGTAGCCTTCTACAGAGCTTGCTGGACTAGGCCAGACAGGTCACGACCTGTCAAGATCGGTCGGCCATGCAATTTCACACTTCCAGATTCCAAACAGCAGGCTATTCCCTTGTCTGGTTTTTCGGCCCAGTTTAAGGCCCATCTTGATGATATTTGGAAATCCAACATGTCCATGTCGAAGAGGAGCTCGACGCCGAAATAACCAAGTGGTTTCGTGTCGATCGGAGCTACGGATTGACCGTGGTGGCCAAAACAATACGAACTGTCCAGAAAGTTCCAGATTCCGCCTACTCCACTCTGGGCCGGTCCAGGTGACCCATCATTGATGATATGAAGAATCTACTTTAACCATCTTTTAGACCACATCCATATATGAATAACCACAAAGTTTCAGATCAAAATGATGTGTGGTTTGATCGTACCAGTTAAGGAAAGATGGATCATCCAGAAAGATCCAACTGCGCAGATTTTATAAAAGGCCTGAGTGTTCTAATTTTCGCACCTAATTCTGGAATTTTTTTGGACATCTAATCCATCTATCATATAGAGGAGGAAGTTTTCTACTAATGTTCAAAATTTGAGATCAATTAGACCTCTGTACACTCCGAAGCGTTGAAAGCAAGATGACTGGTTCTGAAGGTACCTGAATTGTGCGATTTTGAGAGGCAGTCGCTGATCTGATTGGTGGGCCCATTCAGAAGATAATTTTGAAAATCTAAATCATCTATGAGGAAGATCACATTACAAGGAAGCTGCAAATCAAATTTAAAGGCAATCCGACCATTGGTTAAGCCGTACGAAGTGAAACAAAATCTGTTATGTTGCGGTACTCTTGCTGTATTATAAAAGGAGGTGCTCTCTTCTGTTCCAAATCAAGCAAGGACGTGGGAAGCAAGGAGTTCAAGTCCTAAGAGGCTACCTAGCCTCTTACAGCTAGTTTTTTTTCCTTTTTTAGTTCTAGTTCTAGTTTTAATATGTTTTTCCTTAGCTAACCTCTTGGCTAGAGCTAGAGGTGAAATTTTTAGTTGGTTTCAATGCTTTAATTCTTTTATTTCAAGTGCCATTTTCTTAATTTTGGATTTTGAACTTCTAATTTGAATAAAGTTTGGATTTTTAAATGAATTGTGAGAGTTTGTGTGCTCCGGACATGAGTTCCTTGCAATTCTCTGAGATTACCATGATTGGGTTGTTTGAATTCGAATTGTAGTAACCCTTGAGCATGCCATAGTTCATAGGCATGGTTGTTACTCCGAAGGCTACAAGTTCAAGTTCTATGTGCTTCATTAGAACTAGAAATCTGATTTCCAGATTTAAGTGGAACTGTTTGTGCTTGAATGTTATATCTTCCAATTAGATGAGAGGTAGGACTTTGATTCTAATTGTGTTGTACTTGGATGAATGGATTGGCATTGGACTTGTACAAGTGGATCCTTGATGCTCTAGTTCTTCTTTTTTTCAGATTTTCCTATTTCATGTGAAAAGCTACTTTCTTAAACTTCTTAGATTCTAGTTATTAGAGTACTTGAAATTGTTTACCTCTTTCCCTGTGGATCGACCTCGGTCTTACCGAGAATTATTACTACATCGCAGCCTTGCACTTGAGGTGAGCGAACAAGTTTTTGGCGCCGCTGCCGGGGCAAAAGGTTAAACGGTTCTAATTGTTCTAGTAGCTATAGAGTAGTTTTAGTTAGGTAGGATTTTTAGTTTTTATAGAAGTGGATTTTCTGATTTTTTTTCTAGATTACTAACAATTTTTTGTTTGATTTTGTAGGACATTGTTGCTGACATAGATCTCACTTTGTTGGGTAACATCTCCCCATCTCCCTTCTTTTTGTTCTTTTTTCTAGATTAGGGTAGTTTCCAATTTCTTAAAATTTCATCATGTATGATTGGAAGAATGGTGCGTATAAGTACCTTTTGGAGGATGAGATGTCGGATTGGGGGACCCAAACTCATTGTGATCGGGATCCTTCCAAGCATGAGTATTTTTCTGAGATTCAAAGAACCTCCACTACCCCCCCCCCCCTCCCCCCACCACCACGTAAGACGATGCGTGATTACATTAATGAAAATAATATACATATTGAGACACGACGTAAGACGATGGGGGAATACCGGAACGAAGCAAAATCGAATAATCATCCGGGAAAAACATTACGTGATTACTAGATTGAAAATAACATGAGTGTTCCACCGGTTATGGTAGGAGGTGTGCAACAACAAAAGGAACGGGTGAATAGTGGCCAACCGGTTAAGACAATGCGTGATCACTTGAATGGATATGCCTATCAACCATCATATAACTCTTCATCCTACAATGCGTACGGTCTTAATTGGGAAAACCGCCATTCTCCTTGTTCAAGGGAGGAACCAACCATGGTTATTAACAATCACCTTAAAACGTCTTCCTCTTGTGATGATAAGTATACACAAATACTTGAGGAAATATGGAATGAGTATGTAGATGAACAATCAAATTAAGCTTACTCACCATCTTATGAAAACGTTGAGCCCGAAATTGGGGCATCGAATTAATCCCCTTTCATGAGGAGGATGGGGCTACCCAAGTCCCACCTTCTTCGAATTTAATGAATAGACTTTTATAGGAGATTGATTTCGATGATCCCAATGTCATCATCAATTATGGTGAGTCCACTATCTCTTTTGGATGCTTTGAACTTAATGATGAAGAGACTTCAATGACGGTTGACGAACCCGAGGGATCCATAAAATTTGAAAGCGGTAGTGGGGTTGCCTACAATGAGGGTTTGGTGAATGGTTATGAACCTATGGTTTCTTTTTCCCAAGAGCATAATGATTATGAGTCTCTAGAGGATATGCATGCTAGAGAGATGGCCGAGGTTGATATTTTTGAGTCACTCCACCAACTTGCCATGCTTAATTTTAATGTGGAGAATGAGACTCCCATGAGTGAAAATTCAGATTCTTTGGACAAATGCTTGGCTCACTTTGAAAATTCAAACGACCTCATTATTCAAGAGATGTTAAAGCCTTGCATACTTCCGACTTGGTGCCTCATATTAGTTATGGAGAACCTAGTTTGGAAGAATTCCACTCCATGGAGGGAGAGTCCCTCATCATCGAAACTGAATTTTTACACTCACTCAAGCAAGATCATGATCCTTCATCCGACTATTTCGATTTCCTAGAGGAATGCTTGGCCCACTATTATGATCTTGATGATGAGATGATTAAGGAGTTAGATATTTTGTTAGACACGGTGTCGGTGCCTGAAGAACACCATTCCACTATTTTACACTCTTTACCATTGTTTGTGGTAGCACCATATAATTATGAAATTGTGGAGGAGACAACTTTAACTGAAGAATACACGATGAATGTCTCTCTACCATCATGGGTCCTTCAGCCCATTGAAAATTCTGATTGGGAGGACCGTTTTTAATCGATCATAACCCATACCAGAATATGAGGAGATATCTTTTTGCTACTCTTATCTCCTCCTTTTATGCATGTGGTGCACAATACGATTGGACTTCAATGATAAGAAGCACACATGTTTACTGTCGAGCAGGACTTTGGATGGTCCTCATGAGAAATTTATTAAAATTCATGAAAATCCTGCTCAAATTTGATCATGTAGTCGATCGGACTAATCAAAGGTAGGTAGGTAGGTTAGGATTTATTTTTCTGAAATTAGGATTGAATAAGTCTCATCAAGACAATGAAAGATGCTAGAATTAATCAACTTGCTACCCCAGGTACTCTCGTTCTCACTCTCATTTGTTTTATTTCATTGCTCTCATGTCATGCTTATTACATATCTTGTTACATTGAGGACAATGTAAGATTTTGGTTGGGGGGTGAGATTCCTTAGATGAATCTACTAGCTTTTGTGACATTTCGAGCAATTATGTAGAAAATTTTTTATTTTTCTAAAATTCAAAACTCTTTTGAAAAAAATTTGTTTTTATGCATTTGGGATGATACGAGTATAAGAAGAGGAGATACGAAGTAAATGATGTTGCAAGCTTTGAAATTCTCTTAATATAATGGTTTTATATGTGAATTCCCCTATTTATGTGATTGATAGAAAATTTGAACACTTTTACACCTAGTTCACATTACACGATTTTCATGGGTTGAAAGGATTATGTGATTTGTGGATTAGCTAGACTTTGATTTAAGGTGCTGAGAAACCAAGCCAGGGTAATTTGTCTATCCTTGTCCATGGGAAAATAACGAAAGATATGGATTTCTAAAAATCCTATCTAATTTAAAAGAAAAAGGAAAAGGAAGGATGAAATTGGGAATGATGGAAAAATTGTGGAAAATTCTGAAAAGGGCTACCTATTACCAACCGGGGGATGGTCTACCCGTAACCAAAGCCGGAAATGGGACGTAGTGTGAAAGCCTTCGGAAGAACGATAAGGCAAATTCCTGTCATAGGCTTGTTGTTGCTCTATACACCTTGAGATCTATAGTTTAGTTGATCTATGAAGAAGATAATCCCAGAAGCTCATGAGATGAACTTTCACTATGCACACTAGATTGAAGTTGTTCGAGTTCTTCTATTTATCAATCAATCAGCGGGAATTTCATGTAGACACTTATTATGCTTTGAGAGTTTAAGGTTTCAACATCTATCACCTAATTTCTCCAAATTTTATACTTGTATGCCCTGGAATGGATAGAAACATGGTTTCTGAAGGAGAGTTGGTTTGGAGGTTTGAAATTGTTTCATGCATGTTTTGCTCGGGACTAGCAGTCACTCTTCAAGGACTTAACCGTCTAGAGTGAGATTCGATACCGAAGCTTTAAAATCATGTCTAACTATGATGGGAGTGCGATTAACCATTCACCGTAGTTTGACGGGTCTAACTATGCCTATTGGAAGGCTAGGATGAGGATTTTTCTATAATCCTTAGTCCGTTCGGTGTAAGTTAGTGTCAATCAAGGATACACTAAACCCATGAACCAAGTGGTGATTGATGGCAAGGCCATTATCACTCCTAAAGATGATGATAAATGTCGTGATAATGAGAGAGCTAAATATGCGACAAATGTCAATGCTCTTAATGCGATTTGTTGTGTAGTTTTTCTTGATAAATTTCAATGCATACTCACATGCATAACTGCAAAAGAAGCATGAGATATCTTGGAAGTTACCTACAAGGGAATTAGCATAGTAAAACACTTTAAGCTTCAACTCTTAACCACAAAATTTGAAAATGTTAAAATTGAAGAGTCTAAAACTTTTTTAGAATTCTACACCAAACTGTTAGACATTTGTAACTCCATGTTTGTCTTAGGAGAACAGGTTTCAGATGGGCGTATTGTAGGAAAATACTTAGGTCCCTCCTAGAGAAATTTAACTTTAAAGTCTTAACCTTAGAAGAGTGTAGAGACATAAACAATATTTTTAGTGCACTTTATTTGTCAATTGCATAGGTCAATGAGTCTGTGGCATACTAGTGCACCTTATTTGTTAATTATGTAGGTCAGTAAGTCTAATGTTGGTTGAGCTTAAAGAAGATGAAGACTAAAGACTCAAGTGGACCTACTGCATTAAAGAAGAAGAAACAAGTAAAAAAGATGCCTTGGTGAAGCCTTGAACCTTGAACCTTAAAAATAAACCAAAACCCAAACCTCTTAACAAACCAATAAGTATACTATTAGTCATCTTAGAAAGATCTTAGGTGTCTCAAAAGAACACCCAAAGAATGGCCCAAGAGGTGCTTGAGTGGCTGTGAAAATACATAAGAAACAACCAACTCAAAATGTTTGAAGACCTGTCGTAGACTAGTCAAGGACCGGTCAGAGACCGATCGATGACAGATCGACGACATGTCATAAATGGCCATTTTTTGGACAGCAAGCAGGTCCAGTCCCTGACCTAAATTCGACCTATCGGCCACTAGCTGTTGGCTGCTGTTTATAAGCCGTTGAAGCTTTTTCTCTATATATTTGTAGCTCAGGCTTTGGGGTTCTAAGAGAGAATTTAGTATATTAGAAGTCACCCTCATTTCCCATACCATTAGGCTCTAATCCTAAGTATTCCAAGCCATTTTCCTTGTGTTTGATCACAAGATGGAGCATTCAAAACTCATATGAAGATGAACTTACTCTCTCTTGATCTCTAGATGTTTAGGCACCTTGACCATCGGTAGATCCTTTGTCCAAACTCTTCTAGAGATCCAAATAGGTAGAATTTCTTTAGGCAACCCATTCCTACTAGTTGTAGAGAATTCAACCACCTCTCATCACCTTGGTCATCTTTTAAAGATCAAATGTAAGGCGATTGATCGTTGGAGTTGAAGACTCGGCAAAGCATCAACAACAAGATCGGAGGAGCATCGAGGAGTTAATTGAAGCACGAGAGAGAGGAGATCAAGCAACCCAAGTGGCACTAAGAAAGGGGCTCAATCCGACAAGTAAGTTGTCATTGTAAGAGTCCGGTTGCGATCCTTCCTCGTGGAGGATTGAGTGTAAGAGTTTGGAATTAAACTCAAATAAGTCTCTAATGAGAGCCTCTAACAGGAGTGTATGATAGGTTCTTGGATTGGAACCAAATGGTTGGGAGTGTTAGTGCACTTTTCTGTGGCGTACTAGTGCACCTTGTTTGTCAATCACTTTAAGTTAGTGAGTTTAATGTCGGTTGAGCTTAATGAAGACGAAGACTGAAGACTCAAGACGGACCAGCTACATCAAGGATGAAGAAATAGGTAAAAGAGATGCCTTGGTGTGCCTTGCCTTGAACCTACCCAAATCATAACCTTTTAGATGACTTGGACCAACTAGGTATACCCTTAGTCATCATCATTAGTCTTAGAACTCTATGAAAAACATGATAAGTTAGACTAATTAAAGAGGTGGAAGCTGTTGTAAACAATTCAGCTCAAACAGCAGTTTCTGATTGATCTCCAATCAATCGGACATTGGCTCCGATAGGACTCCGATCCATCGGACAGAAGCTCCGATCAATCGAAAATTGTTCCAGTAACTTTGAAAATCCATTGGACATATTTTCGATCAATCGGACAGTCTTCCGATCCATCGGAAGGGGTCAGTCCGATCAATCGGACTAGTTTCCGATCAATCGGAATATCTTCCAAAGAATCTACTGGACTGATTTCCAATCAATCGGACATGTCTCCGATCAATCGGACTGGTCTCTGATTAATCGGATCCTTCTTCTGATCAATCGGAGATGCGCGAATCTGCCCGTTTTTTTACCATTGGAAGAAAAGCTATTTATAGAGGAGGATTCATTTTTTAGCAAAGATAGGAGATTTTGAGGAGATAGGAGCCACCATTGTTGAAGATCATTAAGAGCTCTATTCCTAACCCAAACAAGTGATCTTCCTTGTGATTCATCACAAGTATGGAGCATTCAAAGCTCAAGAAGAAGATGCACTTGTCCCTCTTTTGATCTCTAGAGATTGGATTGATCTTGATAGTCATATTCCTATCCAATACTCTATGATGAGATCTTTGTAGGTGAGACTCTCTAGGCAACCCATTCCCATAAGTTGTAGAGATCTCAAACCTACCCTCTTATCACCTTGGGCATATCAAAAGCATCATTTGCAAGGTGGTTGATCAAGTGGAGCTGAGGCATTGGCGACGCAGCAGCAACACGATCGGGGGAGCAAGGGAAGCAGATTGAAGCACGGGAGAGCGGAGATCAAGAAACCCGAACCGGCGTTGAACAAGGGGCTCATCCTACAAGTAAGGTTGTCATTATAGAGAGTCCTTCCACTCAATTCCTTGTGGGAGTTGAGTGTAGAGTTTGTTTGACAAACTCGAACTAGGGTCGTTTGCCATCCTTGGCTTATTAGTTGAGCCTAAAACTCTAGAGACGTTGGCCGTTCCTTAGCCTGTTTGTCGGCCTAAAGACTAGGAGCTGTTTGGCGCTCCTTGGCTCATTGCCGAGCCTAAACAAGTCTCCAAGGAGGAGCCTCCAACACAGGAGTGAACGTGCGTAGTTCTTGTGTAGGACTAGACCTTGCGTAGGTCGAATAGGTTGGGAGGAACCTGTGAACTCCTCGGTTGGGTGGAGCCGATTTAAAACACCCTGGTTGGGAGGAACCAGATTTAAACTCCCCAGTGAATGCTGGTGTGCTCAAAGGGGTTGAGTACTTAAACCGGGAGTGGAGTAGACAAGTAGTCGAACCACTATACATGCTTGTGTTTGTGATTGTATTTGAGCACACTTCTTGTTATGCATTGTGTTTAATTGTTTAATTATGAATGCTTAATTAGAATGTATGCTAGGTACTAAATATGCACATCTACACACAAGATGTACGTTCATTAGTTGCGTAGACTTGAGCTCATTGATCCATTCTCATAAGTCTACATAGGTTGCATAGATTAGGAGCTTGATTTGTTTAATCAATTAAGTATCTATGCATGCTTAAACTAGGTTGCTTATTGCTTACTCCAGTCTAGTCTTGTGATTGGACCCACTTAGACTTGAAAGCCTAAGTGTTCTTGCTTACTTAGTTTAATTTGTTAAATCTGTTAAGTAGGCGAAAAGAATTTCAAAAGGTCCTAATCCCCCCATAGGACTTAACCATAATACTAGTTGCTCTTATTGCTTCCGCACACGCACGCCTAAGTAATCCAAAAGGCGTAATTTCAATTGGTATCAGAACGGGTTGCTCTTCAAGGACTTAACCTTCTAGAGTAAGATCCGGTATTGGAGCACTAGCATAATGTCTAACTGAGATGGGAGTACCACCAACCGTCCACCATTCTTTGACGGGTCTAACTACGCATATTGGAAGGCTAGAATGAGAATTTTTCTCCAATTCGTGGACCATCCGGTGTGGCTAAGCACACAAAATGGATATACCTTGCCCACCGAGCAAGTGAAGGTTGATGGGAAATACATTGTCATTCCTAAAGATGATGCAAAATGGGATGACAGAGAGAGAGCTCAATATATGGCAAATGCCAAAGCTCTCAATGCTATTTGCTGTGCAGTTTCCCCGTATGAATTTCAACGCATTCTCACATGCGCAACTGCAAAAGAAGTGTGGGATATACTTGAGGTCACCCACGAGGGAACTAGTACAGTAAGATGCTCAAAGCTTCAGCTCTTAACCACCAAATTTGAAAACATTAGCATGGAAGAGACTGAAACCTTCATGGAGTTTTATACTATAGTTTCTTATATTTGCAACTCCATGTTTGTCTTGGGTGATCGGGTTCCGAAAGGACGTATATGTAGAAAAATACTTAAGTCCCTCCCGGAAAGATTTAACACCAAGGTAGTAGCCTTAGAGGAGTGTAGAGACATAGATAACATGAAAGTAGAAGAACTCATAGGTTCCCTATAAACTCATGAACTACACTTTAAGGCCCCCTCTAGAAAGAAAAGCATCGCTCTCATGTCTTCTTACAAACATAAGAAAATTAAGAGTGAATCAGAGGAAGATAGTGATGATGAGGATGATGAAGAAGAAAAGTTAAATAAAAAATTCAAAAGATTCCTCAAATTTGATAGAGGGAGTAGCCGTGACAAGAAGGACAAGAAGAGTGATAAACACAAAGGAAAATCATCCAAACCTTCATCCGTCCGTTGTTACGGTTGTGGTCATCGTGGCCATATTGCCCTGGATGTCCTAATAGGCCTAAATCGAAAGGTAAAAAGGCAATGGCTGCCACTTGGGATGATACAGAGGAGTCCGAATCCAAATCTGGTGACTCCACTAGTGATGGAGCCAAAATATTGATCTAGCTCTCACGACTTTCACCACTACCTCTCTTCCCCCTAATCTAAGAGAGGATCTCGACTGCTATCCCTTCTAGGAGAAGAAAGAGTTCCTAACCCCTCACCTCATGCTAGATTTTATAAGAGTGTTGTGGAAATTAGTCACCCTTAGGCCTTTCAAACTAAACATAGTTAGTAAGGGTAGCTAAAAAGTGTTACTATAGGTAAATCTGAGGATTTCAGCCTCATTTTTGTGTGTATGGGAAAATTAGAGGATTTGAAGCCTTACTGGCCCAAATTTGGTAGTTTAGCCTTGCTTCTATTTTATATATTTGTTGCTAGACTATCTCTCTGCTTAGATTAGCTTATCATCTTGAGTTTTATGCTTCATTGTATGTTAATCTTTGCTTAGTATTGATCTTGATATACCAATAGGGGAGGTTGGTTGATTGGGCTATGTTATAACCAAATTGCAGTGGTCGAAGATAGCAAAGACTCGAGGCCTGTGAGCACCTTTGTGATGGTATTCAACCTGCAAGCCCTCATGGTCGATGCTCGCATATTGGAAAAGTACGATACGCAACTCCTGAACCACCGAGCCCATCTGGTCGAGGCTCATATTTCGGGAAAGTGCGGAATACCCTCCTGAATATGCGAGCATCTCGATTGGTGGTTGTTGAAAGGTTCTGCGTCTCAAATATGCGAGAAGTTATCTTCGAGCCCGAACGTCCTCCGCCTTTTCAGTACCAGCAGCCCATATAGACCGACTTTGGGCTTCTCTTAATTCGTGGTTCCGAACCTCAAGGGATCACCATCAGGGAACGTAATCGACCAGATGTCTAATTGGACCAAGCCATCCCCTTATCTAAGGAGCAACAAGATAAACACCTTATCTCCAGAAATCAGTAGTAATCTTAACGCCTTGCGTAATAGATTGGATCGCTTGAACCTATATAAATGGGTGGCCTCATAGACGAAAAAGGTACATAATCTCTTGGCTGATACCCCACTATTTTCCTTTTATATCCATGCCCCATCTGACTTAAGCTTCGGAGGCCCAACGGCTGGACGCCGGCCACCCATAGTTTTCCCTTGTGTTCTTTCAAGTTCGAAAGGAAGCTGGCTTGAGGGAAGGTGAACGTCTGGAGGATCCTGTTACTAAATCCGACGTAAACAGATTGGCGCCTTCTATGGGAACGACGTCCAGGATTAGCCATTGTAATCACTGATCGAGTTCTCCCACCATGCCTCCCAAAAAGACTGTTCATCCTTCCACTTCAAGGCAGACGTTACCTCCGCCTGATATTACCGAACCACCGCCTAACCTCCCTCAGACTACTTCGATGGGCATTCCCCACGGAGAGCGTAACGTGCCATCACAAAACCCATTGTTCGATGCGTCCGGCAATCAAGAAGATGTCATGCGTTTCCTCAGAAACACACTTCTAACTCTCAAAGCAGGGTTTCAAGCTTTATCTAATTGGCTTGATCAGCATTTGCCGGAGCCCCGACAGCAACCTTTAGAAGGGTCGCCGGTGCAACCTATACCAGTGGCTTCCAGACATTCTATGGGTGAGCCACAAACCCAGCCAAATCCTCCTCCATTGAATTGGATGCCACTCGGCAACCAAGTCCCTGTACTCCCTCCACATTCTATACACTCCAGTACCTCCCGGCAACAGCGATCTTAGGGGTTCGCCATTGAAACTTCAGGCTACACCTTACCATGGGAAGGAGACCTCAAAAGAATCCATGATCGCTTCGACGATATGGAACAACGATATCAGACAAATCGACCATCTATTGCTGTAGCGTCAATACATCGATCCGAATCTCCTTTCTCCCGCAAGGTCATGGAAGCACCTTTACCTAAGAAGTATAGCACGCCTATCATCACTCCGTATACAGGCACTGGTGATCCTCTCGAACATCTAGAAATGTATAAGTCTCTTATGGAGTTGGAAGGACATGGTTTAGAAATCATGTGTAGGGCTTTCTCCCTAACCCTAAAGGATGCAGCGCATACATGGTTCCGAGGGCTAAAACCCCGATCAATCGGGTCCTTCTCTCAGCTATCGGAGCTCTTCCTTTCTAAATTCTTGGGAAGCATCCGTACCAAAAAGCCGGCATCTCACTTATTGGACTTGAAGCAGCAGCATGGGGAGGCGATAAAGGAGTTTACAGTTTGGTTCACTGCAGAAGCCGTCCAGACTGAAGGTTATACCGAAGATAAAGGCCTCACCGTCCTCATAGCCGGAATCACAAGCGAAAAATTCAGGTTTGCCTTGGACAAGAACCCTCCTAAAACTATGACGGAGTTTCAAGCAAAGGCCCAGAAATACATCAATGCGGAAGAAGTCGCTTTGGCACGTCACGGTATACAGGGCAAGAAGCGCAAGACTGAGGAGATCCCTCTTTCTGATAAAAAGTACCGGCGCGATCGACGGGATCGATCCCTTAAGAAGCCCTATTCTGGTAAATATCATAACTATACGCCTCTTATCTAGCGTCTTGAAAAAGTGTTAATGGAGATCAAACACAAGCCTTACGTGAAGTGGCCCTCAAAGATCAAATCTGATCCTGAAAAAAGAGATAAGAGTAAATTCTGCTATTTCCACAAAGATCATGGGCACAACACCCAAGATTGTATATCTTTGAGAGATCACATTGAAGCCCTCATTCAGAAAGGTCATCTTCGGGATTACGTAGCCCGACAGGGTCGGTCACCGAAACGGAGGGAAGCCCCATCACACCGGAAGAAATCACCTCAACGTCACACGTCGCAAGAAGACGTTGAACCTACTGGTGAGATCCGGACCATCGCCGGAGGACCAGCTTGCGGGGGAGATTCTCAAGCTTCAAGAAAAGCATATACTCGTAAGGTGTCTTAAAAGCCCCAGCATATCTATTGGTTGCAAAAGACGCACGATGCGTCGAATCCCGGCCATCATCCGATCTCCTTTTCTCTCGAAGATGCAGAAGGGATTCACTTCCCTCACGAAGACTCCATTGTGGTCGCATTAAAGGTATCGAATTATTTGACTCATCGTATTATGGTTGATACAGGTAGCTCTGTTGATATTCTCTATCTGGAAGCTTTCAATAAAATGGCACTCGCCAGGAGCCTGCTCAAACCGGTCTCAACTCCCATCGTCGGCTTCAGGGGCGAGGTGGTAACACTGGAAGGAAGTATCGACCTCCCAGTCACCTTCGGAGAAAGCCCAGCTAAAACTATATCTTCATTAATTTCCTGGTGGTGTATCGGAGATCAGCGTATAACTCCATTTTGGGCCGACCTTCGCTTAATAAGATAGGGGTAGCTTTACACCCCCTGTACTTATGCATCAAATTTCCTATCCCAAATGGCGTCGGGGTTGTACGGGGGAATCAAAAGGAAGCGCGAGCATGTTATGAGATCGCCGTACAAGACCGAAAGAAGGTCCAGGCGACACCAGTTATGATGGTAACAAAAGATTCATTGAGCCCTCCGATGGCTACATCGCTGGATCCAAGGAAGAGTGCTCTCCAATCAGGAACTCCAGGGGAAGAGACAATCGCAATCCACTTATCTGAAGACAGTTTACCTAAAAAAGTCTACGTTGGATCTTCTCTAAGCAGTATCTTTCGTGAAAATCTGGTTCATTTTCTCACCGAATACCAAGATGTATTTGCTTGGTCCCATAGTGATATGCTCGGTATCGACCCCAGCGTCATAGTACACCGTTTGAATGTTGATCTGAAGTACAAACCTGTTCACCAGCGTTGGCGTGCCTTCATTACCGAAAGACAAATGGTGATTAAGGCTGAAGTCGAGAAGCTGCTAACAGTCAATTTTATAAAAGAGGTCGACTACCCGGATTGGGTCGTGAACGTGGTCCTCGTCCGAAAGACTAACAGCAAGTGGAGAATGTGCGTTGACTACTCTGATTTAAACAAAGCGTGCCCGAAAGACAGTTTCCCAACACCGCGAATCGACCAGTTGGTTGATTCAATAGCAGGGCATGCCCTGCTCAGTTTCATGGACGCTTATTCCGGTTATAACTAGATTATGATGCATCCGCCCGACAGACAACACACTGCCTTCATTACTGACCGTGGCCTGTATTGCTATCAGGTAATGCCCTTTGGTCTTAAAAATGCAAGAGCCACCTATCAGCGCTTGGTCAATAAAATATTCGTCGTGCAAATCGGTAGGAATATGGAAGTCTATGTCGACGACATGCTCGTGAAAAGCGTCATAGAAAATGACCACCTCGCAGATCTTCAAGAAGCCTTCGACTTAATGAGGAAGTATCCGATGAAGCTAAATCCAGAAAAAATGTGCATTCGGAGTGTCCGCTGGAAAATTTCTCGGATTTATGGTCGGCCAACGAGGAATCGAGGCGAATCCTAAAAAAATAAAGGCTCTAATCGAGATGAAGTCTCCATCCACTCTCAAAGATGTCCAGCGTCTGGCTGGTCGCATTGCATCATTGAACAGGTTCATTTCGCGGGCCTCTGATAAGTGCTTACTCTTCTTTAAGCTCCTTCGAGCCACCGCCAAAGCCGACTGGGAGTGGACACCGCAGTGCGAGGAAGCGTTCCAACAACTGAAGCAATATATGGGTGCACCCCCCATTTTATCCAAACCTGTGGCACACGAGCAACTTCTTCTTTATTTATCTGTGTCTTCTACGGCCGTTAGTGCCGCATTATTATATGGAGAAATTGGCCCGTTTATTATATTAGTCAAGCAATGGTGGATGCCGAAACTCGGTATTCTGATATGGAGAAATTGGCCCTCGCCTTAGTCATTGCCGCCCGAAAACTGCGACCCTATTTCCAAGCCCACGCTATATTGGTGCCACCAAATCATCCGTTAAGGCAGGACCTTCAAAAACCCGAGGTTTCGGGGCGATTAATTAAATGGGCGATTGAGATCAGCGAGCATGATATTTCGTTCTACCCCAGAACCGCCATCAAGGGTCAGGCCGTGGCCGATTTCATTGCCGAATTCCCATATTCCTCCTCCGATGATAACTCTACGACCAACGACCAGACCCCTTGGTCGCTCTTTGTCGATGGGTCTTCACAAGCTACCGGGAGAGGAGCGGGCCTAATTTTAGTTGCTCCTGACAGGTCGCGCTTTCAATATGCCTTACGATTTGACTCTCACGTCTCGAACAATGAAGCAGAATATGAGGCTTTGATCGTTGGCCTCGAACTAGAAAACGCCCTCTCGATTCAGAGTTTACTTATTCATAGTGATTCTCAGCTCATAGTCAATCAAGTACTCGATGAATTTGAGGCAAAAGAAGAACGGATGGCTTTATACAAATCCCGAGTGCTCATTCTGAAATTGCGGTATAAGTTTGATTACCGCTTTTGTAGAAGCAAGAAACTGGTTTCTTTGTCCTAGAGGGAGGTGAATAGGACATTTTTTAAAATCACCAAATTACACACTTACAATCATGCAAAGTACTTTAGAGAACTTTCTTCAAACACTTGATATGTAGAATATTAACTTTCAACAATAAAATAGCAAGTGAAAGAAGTAAAGCAGTTCAAACATTCATCACACAACAAGAGTTTTTATAGTGGTTTGGTTATGTACCTACTCCACTCCCGGCTGATCCACTCACTCCTTGAGTGGCCGGATTTCACTATCACAATGGTTTTAAATGAGGTTAACCATAAACCTTAACAGCCTACAAAAGGACTTAGACTTCAACACATGGATTCATCCTTCCTTAGGACTAATCCATTAACCACTTTATCTTACACAAGGGCTTGTCCTACTCAAAGACTTGTCCTACGTAAGGACTCTACCGAGTTTGGGTCTTCAAACTCTGAAACCCAAATCTCAACTTTTGAGGTGGTTTCTTGGACTCGAAAGACTAAAATATACTTAGTCGATTGAGCCCCTTGATGATGCCTTTGTTGAAGAAGCTTCGGCTTGCACGAACGATACCTTCTTCAGTCAGCTCCCTCGATCAGCAACCTTGCTACAAATGTCTTCTTGTAGGTTCCAAGGTGAGGGATTAGGTTTGGTTGAAACTATATTGGGATATGGCTTTTATATGAGTAGCTTCTACCTAAACCACCATTAATGGCATTGATGACAAGAATATGACTTTTAGAAGTAGGTCAAGATGCCATTAAAGAGGGGTTGAGTTCATGATTCAATCCAAGCTTTGAATGCTCTTCAATATTAGTCAAATCAACATGGATTGAAGTATGAACTCAACAAACTAAAGGGAATGAGAGAAAAGGATCACAAGGAGGAAGCACAAACAAACCCTAGATGATGCTCAAGGTGTGTCTCACAAGATCCAACCGAGTCCCCTATATAGAGTTGATTCTCAACGGTTAGAAAACTGTTACCTCGATAGGATCAGAAAGAGATCTGATCGATCAGACATAAGAATCAACTCATTTTGAATTTTGCGGAAATAGATTCTCCGATTGATCGGACTTTGTTCCGATTGATCGGAACACCATCTCCGATGGATCAGAGAGAGTTTTCGATTGATCGTAAATATGTCCAGACGAAATTTAAAATGTTGCCGGACACTTTTTCGATGGATCGAATGACCTTCGGATTGATCGGAGGGCCTTGTCCAATTTATCGTACAGATGGTCTGATTGATCGAAATTTTGTCCAGAGAGTTTTGTGATATTGCTGGACTTTTGTCTGATGGATCGGGTCAATTTTCAATTGATCGGAGGGCCTTGTCCGATTGATCGGACATATCTACGAGTGATCGAAAAAATGCCCAGATAGTTTTTGAAGTTGCTAGACTATAGTCCGATTGATCAGGCATGACTTCCGATTGATCGGACACCTATAGGACATAATTCCGATGGATCGGGATCCTATCGGAATCTGCAGTTATAAGATTTTTCTTGTTTTTGCAACAACTGCCATGATAAACTATTCTATAGCTGATCTTTATGGAATGTGAACTATAGAGAGGGCTGAGGATGCATCTAAGAAGGATTAGGCCATCTATAGAGGGGTTTTGGGATTAAAGGTTTAGATGAAAAGGATTGAGGCTTGACTGGATGTGCAATCTTCTCGAGTAGTTTCTGTCGGAGATGTCCAAAGGCTTCAATCTTCAGCCGCCAGCGGTTTTACAGACTTGACGATACACTAATCATGGTAATTGACAAATCTTTGCATTAATAATCTCCCCCTTTGTCAATTCCCGGACATAACCAAACCTATAAAAGTCTTGGTCCATACCAAAGACTTTTCCTAGACACCAAAACCAAATAACGTACATACATTGAACATGTCGTAAAGATAAATGTTTTACACATAGACATGCCCCATTACATACAAAATGTATAGACTCAATGTACAGACTAGGCTTCACTTTAGCTCCCCCTAAGTCCCTGCACACAAAAGATCAACAAAAAATAACCGGGACCTTTTGGTGGGATAACTTCTCCCCCTTTTTGTCAGTCATTGACAAATGTTAGTAAAAGGATAATGCAGCACATAGGTCATAGACTGAAGGTAAAGGAAGAATTAGTCATGAACGTGCCGAGGGAGGAAGCCAAATACAGATGTTCACGCAAGGATATACAAGTATATATCAATAAGCACAGTGGGCATATAGCCCAAGCAACCAACCTCCCCTTCTGAAATGTATATCATGACCAAACATCATCACAATATATACAACCCAAAATGGGGCAAGAAGCCCGATAAAGTTAAAGCAATTCAGCACAAGTACATATATAGGCATAGGAATCAGATAAATGATAAATGATCCACAAGATAAGCAATATCTAAAATATCAAAATCCAGCAATATGATCATAAAAAAATATTAAAAAAAACAGTCTATCAAGAACAAAAAGATTTAACTATGAAGGTGCCGAAATTGTGTGCCAAAGTCGCCCCAAAAAGATACCTGCGACAGTCACACAATAGGGTATCCTAGCCTGAAACATGGACAACTACGGAGCATGGCCAGAAACGTCATCACGCCGGCACGAGAGAGCAGAGGTGAGGTGCTGAACAGCATCGTGTATGGACTGCATTATGCTCTCAAGGCAGGTCAACTGCTCACTGTGCTGTGCTAAGGTGACCTCCACGCGATCCAGTTGAGCAATGATCTGCTCCGAGTTGGGAGGAGGAGGTGCAGAAGAGGCTTCAGATTGAAGGCGTCGCTTTGCCGATCGTTGAGCTGGAGTCGGCGTCGGGGCCAAGGACTCGCCATGGGTGCCAGAAGACACGTGTGTGGGGGTATGGGAGAAGTCCCGATCTTCCACGTCGACCTCTTTTGGCAGATTCATCTTTTTAATATTGAGATCCTTGAATGTACGACGGGGAATGGGATGAACCACAATATTGGAAAACTCGCAGTCTTGGGCCAGACGGGTAATGATCCAACCAAAAGGGATTGTGTTGTGAGTGTTAGGCAATGAAGCCAGGATGTGATGCAGGATGATGGAGGGAAGACATAGACGTGTCCTATGAGCAACATGATAAAGTAAATTCACCATATTAGCTGTGAGATCAGATTTGTTGGTGCTACGAGTGTAAACATTAGTGCTGAAGATTTGGTGAAGTACTTGGAATCTGTTGGACATTTCGGACACTTGGAGGGCACTCTCATCAATCCATTCGGGATTGGGTCCCCGACACAAATAACGCGTCCAATCAGCTCGAAGAGAAGAATCAAGAAGATTATCATTGGGCTGAGGAGCTATGGACACAGGAATACCAATGAGGTCCGTGATTGTTTGGGCCGTGATCTTCACAACACGACCACCCACAATGACCTCGCAGGATGGAGGATTTCCAACGGGATTGATTACTTTGGACAGGAAGACATACACAACCTCTGGATGTGCCACGCCTCCAAAACGTAGCACACCTTCCCAGCTAATCTGTGCAAGGAGTGCTGGGATGCCAAATGGCTCCACGCACGACAAGACCACCTCCCGCTCATAGATGATTGTGCGGGACTGAAAGCGGGATGTGTAGATGGACTCTCAGGTTGGTTTGTAGGTGCGGTAAGAGGTGGAGGGGCCTGAGAGGGTCTAGAAGTTGGAAGCTTCTTTAACCTGGAGGTGGTGGATGGCCCGACAACCATTTTGGATTTTCCTTTAGGGTCTTTCGGCATCGTGTTTTGAATAATGTAAGAACAGTGAGAGCAAAAAACAGACCGAGAAGGAAAGGAAAGCAAGGATCCAACAGAAAGAACTCCTAATCCCCAACAATGATGATCAAATAGAGAAGAGGGAAGGAGAAATCGAGATGAGGAACCGAGAATCCTTACCAAGGAGGGATATGAGACCACCTTTTATGCGAATGAGGGCAGTTGGAGGGCTAGCATTGCAACTGTCCGACCTCAGGGAAAAAGCCCTAGCAGAGGTTTTGGGAGAAGACAGCAAGATATGGGCAAAATGAATAAAACGGCCGTATATAGGAAATGGGTGCCCGATATTTTCGATTGATCGGAGAAGGCTTTGATCAATCGGAAATGTCTCCAGCAGTATTTTAACAGACACATCCTTACAACATTTTACAAATGATGATTCAGCCTATTTTATGATAAATTAAAGGATGTATGCTTGAAAACATTGACAATCATTCAAAGACATGAGGCTAATTCCTCAAATATACCTATATGCACATGGCTTTTCTAACCGACTAAAGTGAGCATACCCCGATAGATTTCTGAAGGTGTTCAAACCTAGTGGAATCTAACGGTTTTGTAAGGATGTCGGCCAATTGCCGCTTGGTTTGGACGTATTCAAGGTTGACTACTTTTTCTTCAACTAGTTCTCTTATAAAATGGTGTCGAATGTCAATATGCTTGGTTCGAGAATGTTGAATAGGATTTTTCGAAATATTAATGGCGCTTGTGTTGTCAAAAAAGAGTGTCATTTCTTCCTGATTGATACCATAATCCTTCAACATTTGCTTCATCCAAAGTAGCTGAGCACAGCAACTACCGACAACAATATATTCAGCTTCAGCAGTGGACAATGAGATGGAATTTTGTTTTTTGCTATGCTAAGCAAATAGCAGTTTCCGATGTAAAAACAGTCATCACTTGTGGATTTTTTATCATCCATATTACCGGCCCAATCGGCATCGGAGTACCCCACAATGATGGATGATGTGTCAAAGGGGTACCACAAGCCATATTCAGTTGTGCAGGCCACATATCTGATCACTCTTTTTACAGCAATGAGATGTGATTCCCTAGGATCGGCTTGAAATCTAAGCATGCCCCTACGCTAAATGCAATATCGGGTCTACTTGCTGTAAAGTAAAGGAGACTCCCAATCATACTTTTATATAAGTGTTGGTCGACACTTTTGCTTGACAAGTCTTTGGAGAGTTTAATGGTTGTGGCCATAGGCGTGGTGTGTGATCGACCCGAGTCTAGCCCAAACCTCTTGACTAAATCTTTAGCATATTTAGTTTGGTTTATGAAGATTCCATTTTTCAGTTGTTTAACTTGCAATCCTAGGAAAAAATTTAGCTCGCCTACCAAACTCATTTCAAATTCAGATTTCATCAATTTAGCAAATAAACCAGAAAATTCTTCACAGTTGGAACCAAATACAATGTCATCCACATAAATCTTGTGATCAGTCGTCCCCCTAACAATCAGTCGTCCTTTTAACAAACAGGGTTTTGTAAACACTCCCCCTAACAAACTTGTGATCAATCAGTCGTCTTTTTAACAAACAGGGTTTTGTGATCAATCAATCGTCTTTTTAACAAACAGGGTTTTGTCAACACTCCCCCTAACAAACTTGTGATCAATTAGAAATTGAGTAAGACGTTCGTACCATGCTTGGGGGGCTTGTTTTAACCCATAAAGAGCTTTTTTCAATCAGTAGACTTTTTAAGGATATCTATGTAACGCCCCAGATTTTCGAGATTTATTTGAAAATTTTTGAAAATTCATTTTTAATATATTTTTTTATTAATTATCGTACATTTACCGTTGATTTGTGAATAGCGGGACATCCGTAGGAGATCCGATAGGAGACCCTTTACAAAAGTTGCTTAGAATGATCCCATAAACATCGTAGAAAGATCAGATTTCAAAAATCACGCACTTTTTAGATAATTATGAAAATGCCATTAGTTAAACTTAAGTTAAGATGCCATTTTTTAAGTATTATAGTTTCTGACGATCGCTTTCACGCAAAACCCTGGATTTAAGCTTTTGGGCACATATTAACCATACACATCAAATTTCAGCCCTTAAATCATAGTAGAAGTGGTCCGATTGTCAAATCAGCCCCTTAACCCTTGATTTTCATCTCCATCGAGTGAGGAAAGTAGATGGTTAGTCGTAGTCGAATATTTCTCTTCATATGAGTGACTTAGATCGTCTTTATCATGGACCAATAGTGTGATTTGAGTGCCCCACCTTGATAAGCATCTTTCTTATGCGCGAAGTTATCCCGTTTTAGAAATTAACGAGTTACCAACTCTTTTTAAATCTGAACCTTTCAATTTACCCACTTCTCACCATCAATCGCTTCTCAAATTTGGACTACTTATTATACTCATATGACTACGAGTTTACACAAAGTTTGGACCCCGATCTATAATCCTACACCGTTGAACCACAAAGCCAGCCCCTTCCTTTTCAGCCAAAAGTTGAAATTTCAGATCTAGGCATTTCTCACCATCAATCAACCACTAAACTTTGTAGAATTATTTGCCTATCATGACCATATATTTTTCCAAACTTTGGGCCCTGATCATCAAGCGTAGACCGTTAATTGAGATCTAACCCATTTTAGCACCCGTTAGGCCATTTTCAAGGATCGGCCAATCTAGAATGTGGATCATCAAGAAATTTACGTATTCTGACTCTACTCTTCGAGCTTGATAAGATGAACAGATTGGAATTGATCATAGATCATCCAAATATTGAGATTTGAGAAACCCACCTCAAGAAGTTGTTACACAAGACCTCGCCTGCACATCCCTCTCCATATTTCTGCTACGCACTTCCAAATCCTTCTCCTAACCCTAGCCTCCATGCCTTAGAGAAAGAGAGAGAGAGAGAGAGAGAGAGAGAGAGAGAGAGAGAGAGAGAGAAGAGAAGGGAGTTCTTTCTCATATTTTTCCAGCGGCTAGGATCTTCTACAACCCTCTTCTAAGTCCATCCTAAGGTGAGGATTTTCCTTCAAGCCTTTCATTAATAATATTATAATTATCATAAGTTTCTTTTGTGGCATGTGAAGTTATTTTGTTTTGAATTTCTTATCCATATAACATGAAGTTCGATGTGAGATTTGTAATGAATATCATTGTATGGTGATGTGATTCCTTGTTTAAATTTTTACTAAGAAGCATGTGTATTTGTGTTATTTTTTTGAAATCTATGCCCTTATTTTCTTAGTCCATGTATTACAAGTAACATTGATTTTCATATTGTGATATGAAATATGTATATAAGATCATCATATGGACATCCCATTATTGTATACTCTTTGTCCCTAAGTTGGTAAAATTATTCGATGTAGAGAGATGGAACCCATGAGAGGTGTCCATGATGGAAGAATATATCTTGACTTAACTGAGAGAATGAAGTGATTGCTTGTTAATGGATCCTTACATGTACATGATGCTTGATTTGATCCATTTACATTACATGGGTATTTTAATGAATTTGATCATGATATACAACATTGGCTTTTTGGGACATGATGAAATCATAAAACGGGACAATGAGTGGACACTAATGGTATACAAATTCTCATGAGCCGGGGTTGGTGCTATGGACACTAATCTCGTGCTGTCGGCCTATGCTGGGTTGCTTGCGACTCCCCATAGTGACCATTGAGTTTTATTTAAATCGGTTGTATGCGAAAACACTTAAATAAAGGTGAAACTAAAGTCATGCATTCACTTGGCTCCATGTGGGTGTACGGAATTGAGAATAGGCTAGAGCGTCCTACTTCTCCCGTACACTGTCACGTGTAGATTTGGGCTATGAGCGTCCCGTTTCTCATGTGGTCGGGCAAAACTATGGGCTTGTGCGTCCCAGGAACCTCTGGTGACTAGTGGCTAGCATGAAGTCGTAACAGGGAGTCTCCCACTTCATGTATTGTGATTCTAGCCAGGGTGCCTTAGCCAGAGCATGCATTCCATGCATCGCATTAACAAAGATTTTTAGTATGGTTGTTTTGATTTGATTAAATGATAATATCCTGCTTGCGTTTACTCTGTATCGTTATTATTATTCTTGATTGTCTTGGAGGAAATATTCCCCACTATGATAGCGTTTAACGCTATCCCAAACACAATTTAGGTGATGCAGGTGAAGATCCAGGTATTGAACCCGATTTTTAAGGAAAAGAGTTCGATGTTCGTACAATCACATGGCGGATGACAATGTTAGATAAACTTAATTGATGTTATCATTTATTAAATATTTCTTTTAAGTAATTGATACATTTATGGAATTGTAATAAGTCTTCAAGAGAAGACATGGTTTTGTATTTTAATTAATCAGTATGGATATTGGTTGGTTCCCTTATTTAAACATTGATGATGACGTCGTAAGTTTGATAGAATAAGATGATAATTGTTTTCGCCATTGTGCTTGAATGCTATATTTCATTATTTAACAAATCAATTAGTCCATGATTTAATTGGGAATTCGGCCGTCGTGTTATACACGAGAGTCGAAAATCTCGGGTCGTTACAGTTGGTATCAGAGCACAATCGGGACCTCTGGGTGAGAAGCCCAACCATTTTCATAATAAATACCCCTTAGGGCTTAGGTTCCCATGAAATAGAAACAAAAACACTTAGGTTCATCCCCCATTGGATGCATGAGATGTTATGAATCTAGAGACTCAAACATAGGCCCCTTAAAATCATTAGGATAGCCGATGAACGTAAAAATATGAAATTTTAAGATTTTTGGGAAGTGGATTCTCACTTTTTCTAGAAGTTTTGGAGCTCTCATCATTTTCTCATATTTAGATCAGCGTTACGCTGAGTTATGGGATTTATCTCCCTCAAAATTTAAGGATAACTATTTTATTTTGAATTATTTTTGTTAGGACAAATTTCCTGACCCTTTGGCAATGTTACCACTAAGAATTATATTTTCGGAATTGATAAATTTTTAAAATTTTTTATACATATTTCTAACTCATCACCCAACACTCTTATAAAATTTCAGATCAATCCCACATCTATATAAATCGTGAAAATTCTGTTAGTAGAGAAAATCATGCTTTGGAAACTGCTGGACTGTTACGTTTTTCATACTTTTAGAGGTTAGAATCATATCTTACCATAGGAATTTCATTCTGAGAAAAATTAGGGTGATTTTTCACCTAACTTTTAGATTACCCTCCAAATTTTAGGCAAAAAGGACGTTTAGTTTGAGAGATAAAATTCTAAGAGCGCTTATAAGTCCTGTGTTCCAGATTCGACACTATCCTAGTTCCTTAGCTTTGAAAACCTCTAAACCCCTTGTTTAGGCTTAGTTATTGTGAGATGGCACCCTTAGAAATACTTTCTAGCATATTCTCATACATCCCTAAGAATTTTAGGCCCAACCCTCTTACTTAAAGTAGATTATAGTAACCATAAAATGTCATGTACCAATCCCTCACATAAATCTTCGACCATGTCTAACAATGAAAGTAAATAAGACCTCGTAAAGTTTTAATGTTTTGTATTGTTGGATTTTAATTTACGTGATCTTCATTGATTTTTTTTTTGTTGGAGAATACATGAAAGTCCCCACAATGTTAGACTAAATCGGCCTCACGGGAGGGCAGAACCGTACCTAATATATTGTGTAAAGGATTGAATCCTCGTTCAAATCCCGAGGGTCGACACTCGGAATTTCGAATGGATACTAATGAACTCAATGCTCAAATGCGAGTAGAAGATCTAAGTATCGGATCCGAATCTACTTGAACTGTTCACCCGTGATGTCGACACAATACAAATCGCATCCTTGTTCTAACTGGACGACTTTTGTGCATTCTCTTGGAATGTGTGTGATTGTTTTCTTTGGATGACTAAAATAAGATAGATGTATAGACGACCCTAGGACGTATAAGCTTAGCCACTTAGACCCTATAAAGAGCTAGAATACAGTATCCCTAACCTTATCTTTCTGTCGCACCTTCAACTATTAAAGAACTGTCGATGATATCTCATTCACTTTGTTATCCGCTTGTTTATCCACTCATTCAAGTGACCATTCGATCATGCCAACCTAATCAAACCCAGATCTATCTTTTAAACTCTTGAGTAGTCATTTCATTAGCGCTCAGACATCCTTGATACTTATCTAACCCTAATCGTCTTAGATCCTTAACTATAAGAGCACCCACACAAACCTGAGAAATATTAGGGCGCCAGATGATTGAATGATTTGAGAGACCAATCAATATATTCAGAACCATCTAGGAATCAGACTGCGCAGTGGAAGCATGAAAGGAAAGAAATTTGGGGGAGCTTGTAAAAATCGATGTTGAGTACGGATTTATTTTTAAGGGGGGTGGATTGTGATCATGTCTGACCAGAAATAGTTCAGAAAGTTTGGCGAGAAGTCATGAAGTGAGATTGCCCTTAATCTTTTATCGACAATGCTTAGGAAACTTCGGGGACGAAGTTTGTTTTTAAGGGGGGTGGTTTGTAACGCCCCAGATTTTCGAGATTTATTTGAAAATTTTTGAAAATTCATTTTTAATATATTTTTTTATTAATTATTGTACATTTACCGTTGATTTGTGAATAACGGGACATCCGTAGGAGATCCGATAGGAGACCCTTTACAAAAGTTGCTTAGAATGATCCCATAAACATCGTAGAAAGATCAGATTTCAAAAATCACGCACTTTTTAGATAATTACGAAAATGCCATTAGTTAAACTTAAGTTAAGATGCCATTTTTTAAGTATTATAGTTTCTGACTATCGCTTTCACGCAAAACCCTGGATTTAAGCTTTTGGGCACATATTAACCATACACATCAAATTTCAGCCCTTAAATCATAGTAGAAGTGGTCCGATTGTCAAATCAGCCCCTTAACCCTTGATTTTCATCTCCATCGAGTGAGGAAAGTAGATGGTTAGTCGTAGTCGAATATTTCTCTTCATATGAGTGACTTAGATCGTCTTTATCATGGACCAATAGTTTGATTTGAGTGCCCCACCTTGATAAGCATCTTTCTTATGCACGAAGTTATCTCGTTTTAGAAATTAACGAGTTACCAACTCTTTTTAAATCTGAACCTTTCAATTTACCCACTTCTCACCATCAATCGCTTCTCAAATTTGGACTACTTATTATACTCATATGACTACGAGTTTACACAAAGTTTGGACCCCGATCTATAATCCTACACCGTTGAACCACAAAGCCAGCCCCTTCCTTTTCAGCCAAAAGTTGAAATTTCAGATCTAGGCATTTCTCACCATCAATCAACCACTAAACTTTGTAGAATTATTTGCCTATCATGACCATATATTTTTCCAAACTTTGGGCCCTGATCATCAAGCGTAGACCGTTAATTGAGATCTAACCCATTTTAGCACCCGTTAGGCCATTTTCAAGGATCGGCCAATCTAGAATGTGGATCATCAAGAAATTTACGTATTCTGACTCTACTCTTCGAGCTTGATAAGATGAACAGATTGGAATTGATCATAGATCATCCGAATATTGAGATTTGAGAAACCCACCTCAAGAAGTTGTTACACAAGACCTCGCCTGCACATCCCTCTCCATATTTCTGCTACGCACCTCCAAATCCTTCTCCTAACCCTAGCCTCCATGCCTTAGAGAAAGAGAGAGAGAGAGAGAGAGAGAGAGAGAGAGAGAGAGAGAGAGAGAGAAGAGAAGGGAGTTCTTTCTCATATTTTTCCAGCGGCTAGGATCTTCTACAACCCTCTTCTAAGTCCATCCTAAGGTGAGGATTTTCCTTCAAGCCTTTCATTAATAATATTATAATTATCATAAGTTTCTTTTGTGGCATGTGAAGTTATTTTGTTTTGAATTTCTTATCCATATAACATGAAGTTCGATGTGAGATTTGTAATGAATATCATTGTATGGTGATGTGATTCCTTGTTTAAATTTTTACTAAGAAGCATGTGTATTTGTGTTATTTTTTTGAAATCTATGCCCTTATTTTCTTAGTCCATGTATTACAAGTAACATTGATTTTCATATTGTGATATGAAATATGTATATAAGATCATCATATGGACATCCCATTATTGTATACTCTTTGTCCCTAAGTTGGTAAAATTATTCGATGTAGAGAGATGGAACCCATGAGAGGTGTCCATGATGGAAGAATATATCTTGACTTAACTGAGAGAATGAAGTGATTGCTTGTTAATGGATCCTTACATGTACATGATGCTTGATTTGATCCATTTACATTACTATGGGTATTTTAATGAATTTGATCATGATATACAACATTGGCTTTTTGGGACATGATGAAATCATAAAACGGGACAATGAGTGGACACTAATGGTATACAAATTCTCATGAGCCGGGGTTGGTGCTATGGACACTAATCTCGTGCTGTCGGCCTATGCTGGGTTGCTTGCGACTCCCCATAGTGACCATTGAGTTTTATTTAAATCGGTTGTATGCGAAAACACTTAAATAAAGGTGAAACTAAAGTCATGCATTCACTTGGCTCCATGTGGGTGTACGGAATTGAGAATAGGCTAGAGCGTCCTACTTCTCCCGTACACTGTCACGTGTAGATTTGGGCTATGAGCGTCCCATTTCTCATGTGGTCGAGCAAAACTATGGGCTTGTGCGTCCCAGGAACCTCTGGTGACTAGTGGCTAGCATGAAGTCGTAACAGGGAGTCTCCCACTTCATGTATTGTGATTCTAGCCAGGGTGCCTTAGCCAGAGCATGCATTCCATGCATCGCATTAACAAAGATTTTTAGTTGGTTGTTTTGATTTGATTAAATGATAATATCCTGCTTGCGTTTACTCTGTATCGTTATTATTATTCTTGATTGTCTTGGAGGAAATATTCCCCACTATGATAGCGTTTAACGCTATCCCAAACACAATTTAGGTGATGCAGGTGAAGATCCAGGTATTGAACCCGATTTTTAAGGAAAAGAGTTCGATGTTTGTACAATCACATGGCGGATGACGATGTTAGATAAACTTAATTGATGTTATCATTTATTAAATATTTCTTTTAAGTAATTGATACATTTATGGAATTGTAATAAGTCTTCAAGAGAAGACATGATTTTGTATTTTAATTAATCAGTATGGATATTGGTTGGTTCCCTTATTTAAACATTGATGATGACGTAGTAAGTTTGATAGAATAAGATGATAATTGTTTCCGCCATTGTGCTTGAATGCTATATTTCATTATTTAACAAATCAATTAGTCCATGATTTAATTGGGAATTCGGCCGTCGTGTTATACACGAGAGTCGAAAATCTCGGGTCGTTACAATCTAGGGTCCACAAACCCTTTATGTTGTTCAACATAAACTTCCTCATCAAGAATACCATTTAGAACGGCACGCTTCACGTCTATTTGAAATAATTTGAATTTGAGTGTACATCCTATGGACATGAGAATTCGGATGGATTCTAGTCTAGCAACCGAGGCAAAAGTTTCATCACAATCAATTCCCTCGATTTGAGAGTACCCTTGAGCTACCAGACGGGCTTTGTTTCGAATCACATTGCCAGATTCATCTGTTTTGTTCTTGAAGATCCATTTAGTTCCAATGACATTTTTCTCATATGGTCTTTCAACTAGAAACCAAACTTCATTTCTGGTGAACTGTTGGAGTTCTTCTTGTATTGCAAGTATCCAAAACTCATCATTGAGAGCCTCATCTATATTTTTTTGTTCAATTTTTGAGGTGAAGCACACATGACTATTGATGGCCTCAAGTTGTCTCCTAGTTTTGACTCAAACATCCGGATCTCCAATGATTTGATTGAGGGGATGATCCTTGACATATGGAACATTTTCAGGAGCTGTTGAGGCATTGGGAGTGGGAGATTTTTCAACAGGTTTACCTATGTGGCATAGTTCTCCCACTTCATCATCATCAAGTCTTGTATCTTCTTTAGATTGGTCATCAATGATAACATTTATGGATTCTTGAGTTGTTTTAGTCCTTGTGTTATAAACTCTATAGGCACGACTATCAGAAGCGTATCCTAGGAATATTCTCTCATCGCTTTTAGAATCAAATTTTCCTAGATTTTCTCTATCTTGAAGGATGTGGCATTTACTACCAAAGACTCTAAAATACTTAATATTTGGAACTTTTCCATTCCATAGCTCATATGGCGTTTTATCTAGGCCAGCTCTCAAATATACTCGATTAATGATGTGACAAGCTGTATTCACCGCTTCGGCCCACAGATTTTTTGTAAGATTTTTGCTGTTCATCATAACTGTGGCCATATCAAGTAGAACTCTATTTTTCCTCTCGGCTACTCCATTCTGTTGAGGATTTTTTGGGGCTGAGAACTCATGTTTGATGCCTAAATTTTTGCAGAATTGTTCAAATCGGCCGTCCTCGAATTCTCCCCCATGATCACTCCTAATTCGTTTTACTGTACATTCCTTCTCATTGTGGAGTCATTTCATGAGTTTTTCAAATTCATCAAATGTATCAGATTTTTCTCTAAAAAATACAACCCAAGTGTAGTAGGAGTAGTCATCAACAATAACAAAGAAGTATCTCTTACCACCTTGACTCATCACTCTTGTGGGACCTACGAGATCCATGTGGAGTAGATCAAGGGGTTTCGATGTAGCAATGGTGGATGTCTTCTTATGTGCAACTTTAATTTGTTTACCTTTCAAGCACTCTGCACATACTTCTTTTGGTTTCTTCCCTATCTTAGGTAATCCTCTAACTAGTTTCTTTCTACTCAACCTAGCTAGATTCCTATAATGGAAATGACCAAGCCGTTGATGCCATAACTCAGTTTCATCATTAATGGCCATGTGGCATACGGCAGATGATCCCTCATCACCCTTGCTTTCAATAACATAACAGTTATCTCCAATGTGAAGCCCTTTTAGAATCAATTTTCCAGTTTGGTCCATAATTTCGCACATATCTTTGGAGAATTTTACAGAATGTTGTTCATCACATATTTGAGAAATGCTTAATAAATTATGTTTCAAACCATCAACACACAGCACATCCTCAATTTTGGGCAATCCTGGCCCGATGATGGTTCCCTTTCTAACAATTTTGGCCATGCTCCCATCTCCAAAGGTAACAGATCCACCATCAAATTCAGCATAATCACAAAACTGAGTCCTGTCACCTGTCACGTGTCGGGAGCATCCACTATCAAGATACCACCTAGTGTTTCTTCCGGCTCTAAGGGCTGTATGGATAACTAAGCATTTGTTCTTTACTACCCACTTAGATAGTACCCTTTTTGAAGAAACATGCTTCTTGGTTGATTTAGAGATGTCATCGTTTCAGCATGAGGTGTTGAGTTTTTTTCCTCGCTGGATTTCTCTTGCATCAGCTTCATAGTTCTTTTGTTTAACTGTTTTACCATTTCAAGGAGCTCTTCCATTCTTTTGTCTTTCTTAGGTGGAGTGGGATAATTTCTCCTCATGTTCACATTTTTCCATGGTGATTGTTTTGGAGGACTCCACATGTGATTCATCATCTTTCCGGTAGGTACAAATTTTCCTTTCAAGTTCTGAAACGGATTCTTAAAGATCAAGCATTCAAACTTCAAATGTCCAATATCTCCACATGCATGGCATATTGGTGAATTCTTCTTATTGCTCCCTGATGCATTCCTAATCTTTTCAGGTTTTGGGTTACTAACCTTAGTTTGCTCACCATAGCCTAGCCCTCTTATATTCCTACAAGGCTTACTTGGTTTAAGAATATCATCTAGTTTTTCTCTACTCTGGGCAAATCTTTCATTGTGTTGACGTTCTTGATTAAGCTGCATGGTTAGACATTGATTTGTAGAGTTTGCCTTCTTCAGCCCATCTTCTAGAGTATTAATTTTGTCTTGAGCTGCTTTGTTTTTCCTTTCCAAGTCACAGATCTGAAAGTGAAATCTGTTGTTTTCTCCTTTCACTTCTTGCATTTCATCAGCCAATTTGTTGTTTCCAATATTAGCTTAGCTCAACTTCTTGGTAAGAAGGATGCTTTGACAAAATAATTCATCATAGGAAACTTGCAATCCTTCATTATCATCCTCGTCATCATCGGAGGATGTCACATTGGTTTCCGACGATTCATGATCATCCTTGTCTCTTATGCTCTGTATGTCTGGGACAATCTCCGAGATAGAGGCCATCAAAATTTTAACTCCTCTTCCCCCATCACTTTGATATTCATCTAAATCGGAATCTGAATTATCGGAGTTGTCCCATGTAGCTGCCATTGCTTTCTTTTTGAATTTTTCTTTGGCAGGAGTTTGGCAGGCAGAGGCAATATGACCATAGTGTCCACAGTTGTAGCACTTAGGATTTTTTGGCTTGTTGTAAGATTTTCCTGTATAGCACTTTTTGTCAAAAGATCTGCTATTTTTGTCAACCTTCTTTCCTTTGTTTTTGAAGAATTTTCTAAATTTCTTGGCCATAAGAGCCATCTCATTCATATCCATTTTTTCATCACTGTCAACTACAGATTCTTGTTTAGTGTGTGAAGTTTTCAGCACTGTGTTTTTACTTTTTGGGGATTTCTTGAAATGAAGTTCATGGGTCTGTAGAGATCCTAATAAGTCTTCTATTTTCGTAGTATCAATATCTCTACATTCCTCAATAGTTATGACCTTGGAGGAGAATCATTCGGGTAAGGATCTTAGTATTTTCCTACAAATGTGCGGATCCGATATCCTCTCCCCCAATCCCCACATAGCATTAGTGACATCACTCAGTTGGGTGTAAAAGTCCATGAAGTTCTCATGTTCTTCCATTTTCATATTCTCAAATTGAGTAGTCAAGAGCTGAAGTTTTGACCTCTTGACTGTATTAGTCCCTTCATGAGTAGTTTCAAAGATGTCCCATGCTTCCTTAGCAGTTATGCAATTACAAATTCTTTTGAACTCATCTGCTAAAATGGCACAAAAGATAGCATTGAGTGCCTTTGCATTACTAATGTATCTCAGTTGTTCAAGATCAGTCCATAAATCATCCGATTTGACTATTGTGGTGGTGACCCCATCAATGACTGTGCTCAAGAGGGGTATTTCATGTTTAATTTCCACAGACCTCCATGTTGCATGATCCAATGATTGCAAGAAGACTCTCATTCTTGCTTTCCAATAAGCATAGTTTGATCGATCAAAATATGAAGGTTTGGAAACCATACTAGAATCCCCTTTTGACATGATTTCAAGCTTCTAGAGACGGATCACACTCTGGGCTGTTAAGCTTTCAGGAGGAACCCGCTCTGATACCATTTGAAATTGTGGTATAAGTTTGATTACCACTTTTGTAGAAGCAAGAAACTGGTTTCTTTGTCCTAGAGGGGGGTGAATAGGACACTTTTTAAAATCACCAAATTACACACTTACAATCATGCAAAGTACTTTAGAGAACTTTCTTCAAACACTTGATATGCAGAATATTAACTTTCAACAATAAAAGAACAAGTGAAAGAAGTAAAGCAGTTCAAACATTCATCACACAACAAGAGTTTTTATAGTGGTTCGGTTATGTATCTACTCCACTCCCGGCTGATCCACTCACTCCTTGAGTGGCCGGATTTTACTATCACAATGGTTTTAAATGAGGTTAACCATAAACCTTAACAGCCTACAAAAGGACTTAGACTTCAACACATGGATTCATCCTTCCTTAGGACTAATCCATTAACCACTTTATCCTACACAAGGGCTTGTCCTACTCAAGGACATGTCCTACACAAGGACTCTACCGAGTTTGGGTCTTCTGTTGAGTTCTTAATTGTGCATATTCTAACCCCAATTCATCACTCATTATGCTAGTTGTTATGATTTATAAACTAATCTAATGCATGGATTCATGATTGTAGGGGATGAGAGAGAGAAGCATCAATTGAAGACCTAAAGGTGCTAGTTAGAAGCAAAGAAGATCAAAGGAGCTAGCGTCAAAGAATGAAAGAAAGAAGTCAGAGAAAAGAAGAAAAGAATGCAGAAGAAGGTGCCCACGACCGGTCGTCCAAAGCCAAAGACCGGTCGTCCGACCGGTCCGCGCATGCATAGAGGAAGACCCAGAAGCCATTATGTTAGTGCACTTTTCTATGGTATACTAGTGCACCTTGTTTGTCAATTACTTAGGTCAATAGGTCTAGTGTCGGTTGAGCTTAATGAAGACGAAGACCGAAGACTCAAGTGGCCCGGCTGCATCAAGAAAGAAGAATCAGGTAAATGTGATGCCTTGGTGTGCCTTCCCTTGACCAAAACCTAACCCATAACCTCTTAGATGACTTGCACCAACTAGGTATACCTTTAGTCATCATCATTAGTCTTAGAACTCCATGAAAAACATGATAAATTAGACTAATTAAAGAGGTGGAAGCTGCTGTAATCAAATAGGCTCAAACAGCAGTTTCCGATAGGACTCCGATCAATCGGACACTGGCTCCGATATGACTCCGATCAATCGGACAGAAGCTCCGATCAATCGGACAGAATCTCCGATCAATCGGCAATTTTTCCAGCAACCTTGAAAATCCACTGGACATATTTCCGATCAATCGGACAGTCTTCCGATCCATCGGAAGGGGTCCGTCCGATCAATCGGACAGTGTTCCGATCAATCGGAATATCTTCCAGAGACTTCACTGGATAGATTTCTGATCAATCGGACTTGCCTCCGATCAATCGGACAGGTCTCCGATCCATCGGACCTTCTTCCGATCAATCGGAGATGCGCGAATCTGCCCGTTTTTTGACCGTTGGAAGAAAATCTATTTAAGATGGGGGATTCGTTTTTTGAGAAAAGAGAGGGGATTTTGAGGAGATAGAAGCCACCATTGATAGAGATCATTAGAGGCTCTATCCCAAACCTATAGCAAGCCATTCTCCTTGTGTTTTCATCACAAGCTTGGGCCATTCAATGGCATCTTGAGAATAGGACTTGTTCCCTCTTGATTCCTAGGGTTTAGACACCTTGATGATAGTTAAATCCTTTGTCTAAACACTACCTAGGAGTCCATTTAAGTGCATTCCTCTAGGAAACCCATTTCCTACCATTTGTAGAGGTTTCACCATTCCCTAGCACCTTGGGCATCTCCAATGGAGCATCACATGCAAGGTAGCTGATCTTGGAGCTGAAGCTTCGGCAAAGCAACGGCGTCAACGATCGGGGGAGCACAAGGGGAGCTGATTCAAGCACGGGAGAGCGAGAAGAAGCAACCCGAAGTGGCGCTGAACAAGGGGCTCAATCCGACAAGTAGGTTGTCTTGCTAAGAGTCCATCCACTCAATTCCCTGTGGGAGTTGAGTGTAGAGTTTGTTTGACAAACTCGCCCCGGGGTCGTTAGCCGATCCTTGGCCTATTAGTTGGGCCTAAAATCTAGGGACGTCAGCCGTTCCTTGGCACGTTAGTCGGGCCTAAAACAAAGTCTCCAAGGGGGAGCCACCAACACGGGTGCAAACGTGTAGGTTGGGAGGAACCTGTAAACTCCCCGGTTGGGTGGATCCGAGTTAAAACACCTTGGTTGGGAGGAACCAGATTTAAACTCCCCAGTGAATGCCGGTGTGCTCAAAGGGGTTGAGTACTTGAACCGGGAGTGGAGTAGACAAGTAGTCGAACCACTATACATCCTTGTGTTTGTGATTGTATTGGAGCACATTTCTCTCTTTATGCATTATGTTTAATTGATTACTTATGAATGCTTAGTTAGGAATGCATGCTAGGCACTTGATAGGCACATCCACACTCACAAGATGTACTTTCACTACCTCATGTTGACTTGAGCCTTTCTTGATCCACCCTCTATAGTCCACATGAGTTGTTTAGACTAGGTTGCTGATTGCTCTTATCTTTTGCTAGTCTTTTAATTGGACCCACTTAGGCTTGGAAGCCGAAGTGTTAATCGCTTACGTAGTATAATTTGTTGAATTTGTTAAGTAGGCGAAAAGATTTTGAAAAAGGTCCTATTCACCCCCCTCCTATAGGTTTAGCCATAATTCTAGTTGCTCCTCAAGCTTCCGCACGTGTATGCATAGGGTGTCGTGTTAGACTACCCGACACAATTTCACATTACTCTCTGGACCATTCACGACCGGTCATACGACCGGTCGTCCACTTCTGCTACCGGTCGTGCGACCGGTCTTTAAATTAATTTTCCAAGCTGAAACTCTCTGGACTATTTTTTGTCGTTTTGAGACCGGTCGTCCAGCATCCACGACTGGTCGTCCAGCCACTGCGCAGTGCGTAAGTGTTACGCAGTTTCAAACCTTCTATTTCTGGCACCGATTTTCTCTGCGCAGTGCGTAAGTGTTACGCAGATTCTCGAATCTTCTAAAGTTGCGGAGCCTCCCCACTATAAAAGGACACCTAGGGATCGTTCCTAGGGTATCTTAGAAGGGTTTGAGCAAGCTTGGAGGCGGCGGAAGTGGATTTCGGAGTTCCACAACTCCTTCTAGTTTGTTTTGCTGTTTTATGAATTTTTTTAGTTGTTTCATGTTTCCTTGGATCATGAGCAGCTAAACCTCTTAGCTAGGGCTAAGAGGTGAAGCTTGTAGTGGATCCAAGATGTTTCAATTCATATTCAGTTGGTTTTAAGTGTGGAATTCATGTTTATGAACAATGGTTTGAAGTTTATACAAGTTTTTAAGTAGTTTTTCTTAGTCTTATGATGACTCATGGATGTTTGGGAGAATTACTTAACTTCTTAATTGGTTTGTATCAGTCTAGACCTGTATGATCCGAGGAATTGGAGTGCGCTCTAGTACTATGATCTTCATGAAGGGACTTCCTACCAAAGTTCTATTTTTCTGATTTTCTGTAATATGTATGGACTGTGCATGTAATTTAAATCAAGTTCAAATCCTGATCTAGCCTTGTCTTGTGACAGGACTTGAGGATGGTTATGATTTTGAACTAAACCTTTTGGAATGGAGACTGACCTATGCAATTGAGCATGCTCAGCTCAGCCTACATTGAGTGAATCTTATGCATTGAACTTACATATGACAGATTGTTTGGTTTAACAGCTCTATCATCCGACTAGATAGATCTTAATATCGATTCTAGTTGAGAAAGTGAGAAACCAAAGCGGATTGAATATCAAGGATTGCTACAAGTGGATCCTTGAACCCGTAGTGCCTTTTTATAATTGTTTACATTCAAATTAGTTTAAAATTGTTAATCATATCAATCTTATTCAAAATCTGATTATTAGCTTTCAATAGACACTTTTGGAAATGTTTGTGGAATCCTACATAAGTCCCTGTGGATCGACCTCGGTCTTACCGAGTTTATTACTACATCGCAACCCTACACTTGGGGAAGCGAACATCTTCAAACTTTGAAACCTAAATCTCAACTTTTGAGGTGGTTTCTTAGACTCGAAAGACTAAAATATACTTAGCTGATTGAGCCCCTTGATGATGTCTTTATTGAAGAAGCTTCGGCTTACACGACCGATACCTTCTTCAGCTCCCTCGATCAGCAACCTTACTACGAATGTCTTCTTGTAGGTTCCAAGGTGAGGGATTAGGGTTTGGTTGAAACTATATTGGGATATGGCTTTTATATGAGGAGTAGCTTCTACCTAAACCACCATTAATGGCATTGATGACAAGAATATGACTTTTAGAAGTAGGTCAAGATGCCATTAAAGAGGGGTTGAGTTCATGATTCAATCCAAGCTTTGAATGCTCTTCAATGTTGGTCAAATCAACATGGATTGAAGTATGAACTCAACAAATCAAAGGGAATGAGAGAAAAGGATCACAAGGAGGAAGCACAAACAAACCCTAGATGATGCTCAAGGTGAGTCTCACAAGATCCAACCGAGTTCCCTATATAGGGTTGATTTTCAACGGTTAGAAAACGGTCACCTCGATAGGATCAGAAAGAGATCTGATCGATCGGACATAAGAATCAGCTCATTTTGAATTTTACTGAAATAGATTCTTCGATTGATCGGACTTTGTGCCGATTAATCGGAACACCATCTCCGATGGATCGGAGAGAGTTTCCGATTGATCGTAAATATGTCCAAATGAAATTTAAAATGTTGCTGGACACTTTTTCGATGGATCGGATGACCTTTCGATTGATCAGAGGGCCTTGTCCAATTGATTGGACAGATGGTCCGATTGATCGAAATTTTGTCCAGAGAGTTGTAATATTGCTGGACTTTTGTCCGATGGATCGGATCAATTTCCGATTGATCGGAGGGCCTTGTCCGATTGATCAGACATATCTACGAGTGATCGGAAAAACGTCCAGATAGTTTTTGAAGTTGCTGGACTATAGTCCGATTGATCGGGCATGACCTCCGATTGATCGGACACCTATCGGACATAATTCCGATGGATCGGGATCCTATCGGAATCTGCAGTTATAAGATTTTTCTTATTTTTGCAACAACTGCCATGATAACCTATTTCATAGCTAATCTTTATGGAATGTGGACTATAGAGGATGCATCTAAGAAGGATTAGGCCATCTATAGAGGGGTTTTGGGATTAAAGGTATGGATGAAACGGATTGAGGCTTGACTGGATGTGCAATCTTCTCGAGTAGCTTCTGTCGGAGATGTCCAAAGGCTTCAATCTTCAGCCGCCAGCGGTTTTACAGACTTGACGATACACTAATCATGGTAATTGACAAATCTTTGCATTAACACATTCTGTTCGCAAGGCTGAAGAAATATGAAATAATTCACATCCCTCGCGAGAACAATAAACTCGCAGATTCTTTGGCAAAACTAGCCTCTGCACCCGAATCTGAATTATTACAATCTATTCCCATCGAGCACCTTCATGCTCCAAGTATCGATTAAACAACCTACGAGCAAGTGATCATGGTACATTCCTCTCCATGTTGGATGGACCCCATTGTCCTATATCTCAGAGATGGTCATCTCCCGGATGATAAGAAATCTGCATGACAAATCTGTCATCGCGCTGCCAGGTATACTTTACAAAACGAAACGCTCTTACGCAAGAGCTTTACTTTACCATACTTAAGGTGTCTTCACCCGGAAGAAGCACATCGCGTTCTGGATGAAATAACGAGGGGCCATGTGGTAACCATCCCAAGGGACGATCTTTAGCGTATAAGGCGATGAGGCAAGGGTATTATTGGCCCACTATGAAGGCAGATGCGATCGAATTCTCCAAAAGATGTGACAAGTGCCAGCGATATTCTCCTATACCTCGTGTGTCGTCCGAGCAAATGACGCCAATGGATGGCCCTTGGCCCTTCGCCCAATGGGGAGTCGATATCATCGGGCCCTTGCCTATCGGGAAAGGTCAGAACATGTTTGCAATCGTGGTAGTTGATTATTTCACCAAATGGGTTGAGGCAAAACCATTAGCCAGAATCACCAAGAAACAGACCACTAAGTTCGTGTGGAGAAATATCATATGCCGTTATGGGCTCCCCCATACTATAATCACCGATAATGGAAAGCAATTCGACAACGCCGCGTTCACAGAATTTTGCGAAAAGTGAAAGATATGTAGTGTTCGCACCTCCCCATATCATCCTCAGGCTAATGGCAAGTTGAAACTATGAATAAGATCATTAAACATCATTTAAAGACCAAGCTCGGTGAATGTAAAGGCATGTGGCCAGAACTTTTGCCAGAAGTCTTATGGGCCTATAGGACTACGACTCGCACGTCGACAGGAGAAACTCCTTTCTCATTGGCTTTAGGCACCAACGCAGTGGTTCCAGTCGAGGTTCAGGTGCCCTCATATCGGATCGAGAAGTATGATCCCACTGGTAATCAGGAAGGTCTGAGGCTTCATATCGACCTCTTGGAAGAGCAGAGGGACGCATCCCAGCTTCGAGCACTTCTTATCAACAACGCATCGCTTGTTATCGCAACGCCAAAGTCTGACCTAGAGCTTTTCAGCTCGACGATTTGGTTCTTAGACAGAACCTCGAAATTCTTGCTCGTTCGTTGGATCCAAATTGGGAGGGTCCGTATCGAGTTATCAAAATTGTGCAACCAGGTACCTATTATCTCGAAGATATGCAGGGAAGACCCGTACGTCGCCCTTTACAAGTAGAACAGTATTTCCCTTAATTCGATGTAAGTCTGAACGATATTCAAATAAAGGAGGATTGTCTTTTGGCCACTATTTCCATTTGATTGGACCCGATTAGCTCCGAAGAGAATACACACATTCTCTTGGCCAATCTTCTGCCCTTGGTAGAATCAAAGCCTCAATCGATAGATCAGTCTATCTCCACGCGGACATGGTCACCAAGACCCCCGGATTGAGCCTAACTCACTACTTCGTGAGTTAAGTATGAAGGCATTCAATACACAAGAAAGCAAGAACCAAAAGAAGAAGTAAGACGCCAATAACATTATCAAAAAGTTTTTTTTCATTCATCTCACTGACTACAAAAGTCAAGTTGTTTACAAATGAAAAGCAAAAACAGATACAGGAGATAGATAAAAAGAAGAAAGATGGTCATCCTTGCACATTGGCCGGGGGAGGAGCGGTACTCTCAGCTTCAGGGCCCACTTCTGAGACCCCTCCAGCTTGAGTGACTTCAATCACCTCGTTCTCAGCGGCTGCTCTTTCCTTTGCAGCTATGATAGCCGCGACCTTCTCGAACTCTCCCATATCGAAAGATGGAGACATTCGCTGCACCACCCGTAGTGCGAAGTCACGACCAGCATCGCACGACTCATATCTTTCATCATCGTATAGCTGCGAAGTACGGAACTCCATGATGGCTCGGGCCCCTTCTTCAGAGAGCATCGTGACAAGGGCCACTCTCTCCTCCTCCCAGTGGATCGAGTCATCCTTGAACTACGCAAGGGTGGAGCGCTCTCTCTCTAGATTGTCGCTGACTTCCTTGAGCTGCGACTTGCTCTCTGCGAGCAGCTCCTCCAGCGAGATCTTGTCCTGACGGAAGATCTCTCTTTCTCTCTCTACCTTCTCCTTCATCTCCACGAGCTTGGCGAAGTTTGAGTCCAAAGCCTGATATCTGTCAGTCAGGACTTGGACCTTCTCGATTAGGATCTTCCTCTCCTTAGTCATCTTCGCGATCAAGGTCTCGCGGGACTCGATGACTCTGTCCCTTCTGTGGACCGCCTTTTCCAAGGCAATCCTCTTCCCCTCGGCCTCATCTATTATGCGACGGGAGGCAAGGATATCACGCCTCATTCGTATGATGAGGTCCGAGCCCTGCAGGACAGAAGGAAGACTATGAGATGAGCGTTTACAAGTCAACAAAGAAAGCAAAAAACAGGGTCAAGTCGAAGCATATTTTACCTGGACCATCCTCACCCCCGCGTCAAGAGAGAGGTCTTCCGGGCTTGGTTCGGGGAGGGCACCAAAAGTTTAAGGGGGAGATGTTGTAAAAAAGAAACTTGCAGATGGGTTGTAGGTGGGTGGGGATGGTGATGTTCCGACTCCAGAAGGCTGGGCTACGACTAGCCCAGCTGGGCTCGCATCTTGAGCAGCAGTCTGCTCGCGAGCAGGAATCGTCTCGCGAGCACCTTCCGACCCGCGAGGTTCTTCAGCTGGGGGCAGCTTGACCCCGCCCCGTCGTTCCTCGGGGAGTTGTCGATGATATCAATGACCGGTGGTTCAGGAGGAACCACCGGTGCAGAAACCGCTGGCGCAACCACTGCAGCCTCAGGAAGTGAGGTTTGGGCAGTTTCACCTAGCCGATTAGATGGGTGAGAAGGACCGGCAGGTGTCTTCTTTTGCCTCTTCGAACTGATGCCTTTCAAACAAGGCAGTAACCCTCTTTTCTACCCCACGTTCATTATCGCGACCTCCTCGTGAGAGATCAACCCAGTAGCTGCGAGTCGAGAGGTTGACAGACAAGCCTTGATATGCTTGTCAGCGAGCAGGTAACTTATAAACCTTCACGATCTTCTCGTGAATCCCTCCTTTCAAGTTCGGCTTTCCTACAGTCAGAACACCTGCATACATGAGCAATGGTTAGATAAGCTGAGAAGCCAAAGTTGGCTCATAAATCTAAAGAGAGTGAAGCTACGCCCACCTTCACCGAAAAATCGGCTCACGTTATGGCTCCCAGAGGTGGACCCTGTCTCAGACTCCCAGCTCCCGGCAGTGTAAAAACAGCGTTTTCTCCATCCGGGGTAATTTGAAGAGGTTTCCCTAAGACGAAATTATCCTGGTGCCAGTAACACAGGTAATACCAGCCTTCGCTGGAGGGGGCTTTCTTGAGTTGGTACATTCGGAGGAACTCTTCTGCAGTTAGCTCTCCGTTACCAGCTTGCGCCCAAAGAACGAAGGAGCTCAAAATTACCCTCCAGCCGTTTACAGTAAGTTGCCCAGGGGCAATCTTATAACTCCGGAGTACGCCGTGAATGAAGGGGTGAAGGGGAAGGCGTACCCCAAGGATGAAGAAATATTCATAGAGAGCAACACAACCGGGGGGGGGGGGGGGGGGGGGGGGGGAGAGTCTAGGGTTTCTCCCTCTCCGGGCAACCGAAAAACAACTGAGTCGGGAACCTGGTATCTCTCCCGCAACTCACTCAGCCGTTCCTCCGTCATTATGGAGGGGTACCCGGACGCAGAGTATTTACCCGCCGGAACCCTTGCATTGTTGGAGGAAGAAGATTCTGGGGTAGCATCCCCCGGGGGAATGGTCTCCTCATCAGAATCCCCCGCCATGGTTGTTTAAGATAAAAAGAAGGAAGAAAATAGTGCTTTAGGAAAGAGGAAGAATGAAAAACGAAGCTATACCAGAAGGAATCGGAGGGATAGAGTTTTCACAACAGAAATGAAGTTACACCAGGGGAAGGAAGGAAGCAAGGAAAGAGGGAGAATTTTCGTAAACTTCGGATGAAATTTTGAAAACTTCGCAGGCTCCGTATATTGATAAGAAATCATTCCTCAAGATATGGCGACATGCGGCGATCGTTCGTTCGACACAGCAGTCGAACGAACATGGTTATTAATTTCGTGGGTACGTGGCGAACGCCTCTTCATTTCCTCCCTACTGAAAAGATGTGGAAAGCTGGCGCTCATTAATGACAGTCCAATCATGTACGGCTTCACCTCCGAGAAAGGCATTAGGCGGTTATGCGTGCCAGCAAGCAAGTCCTTCCCTTAGACTTCTTGACGGCAAGGACTTGGGGGGCATCTGTTATAACCAAATTGCAGTGGTCGAAGATAGCAAAGACTCGAGGCCTGCGAGCACCTTTGTGACAGTATTCGACCTGCGAGCCCTCATGGTCGAGGCTCGCATATTGGAAAAGTACGATACGCAACTCCCGACCCACCGAGCCCTTCTGGTTGAGGCTTGTATTTCAGGAAAGTGCGGAATACCTTCCTGAATATGCAAGAATCTCGATTGGTGGTCGTTGAAAGGTTCTGCGTCTCAAATATGCGAGAAGTTATCTCCGAGCCCGAACGTCCTCCGCCTTTTCAGTACCAGCAGCCCATATAGACTGACTTTAGGCTTATCTTAATTCGTAGTTCCGAACCTCAGGAGATCACCATCAGGGAACATAATCGACCAGATGTCTAATTTGACCAAGCCATCCCCTTATCTAAGGAGCAACAGGATAAACACCTTATCTCCGAAAATCAATAGTAATCTTAACGCCTTGCGTAACAGATTGAATCGCTTGAACCTATATAAATGGGTGGCCTCATAAACGAAAAAAGTACACAATCTCTCGGCTGATACCCCACTATTTTCCTTTTATATCCATGTCCCATTTGACTTAAGCTTCGGAGGGCCAACGGCTGGACACCGGCCACCCATAGTTTTCCCTTGTGTTCTTTCAGGTTCGAAAGGAAGCTGGCTTGAGGGAAGGTGAATGTCTGGAGGATCCTGTTACTAAATCCGACGTAAACAGGCTATAAGCCCTTGTGCTTTTATTGCAAATGTATATCTTTGACCAATTATACATGATTAACTATGCTTAGATAGTTACATTTTCTTGTTAATCATGTTCCTTAGCATGCTCCATATTTTAAAGTCATGCACCCTATACTCTCCTTGTTAGCATGTGCTTATAGTTATAACTACGACATACTATCTTCTCTTACCTTGACCTTAATTGTTGCATCATTAAGGGGGAGAGAATAGTTTGTCAATTACTGACAAAAAGGGTGAGAAAGATTAGTACCACCAAAACTAGTTTCATATGTTTTGTGATGCAGAGATTGACAGATTATGAGGGAACAAACTGAAGAGGAGTTGCTTAGTCATGTCAAGAGTCCTGTATTTATTTCTATATCAATGTAATCTCTTGTACATGTATTTTGTTTTGGTAGGTTAGGTTTCTATAAGTAATTGACAAAGGAGGAGATTGTTAGTGCACTTTTCTGTGGTGTACTAGTGCACCTTGTTTATCAATCACTTAGGTTAGTGAGTCTAATGTCAGTTAAGCTTAATGAAGACGAAGACTCAAGACTCAAGACAGACCAGCTACATCAAGGATGAAGAAACATGTAAAAGAGATGCCTTGGTGTGCCTTGCCTTAAACCTACTCAAAACCATAACCTCTTAGATGACTTGGACCAATTAGGTATACCCTTAGTTATCATCATTAGTCTTAGAACTCCATGAAAAACATGATAAGTTAGACTAATTAAAGAGGTGGAAGCTGCTGTAAACAATTCAGCTCAAACAGTAGTTTCCGATTGATCTTCGATCAATCAGACATTGGCTCCGATAGGACTCCGATCCATCGGACAGAAGCTCCGATCAATCAAAAATTGTTCCAGTAACTTTGAAAATCCACTTGACATATTTCCAATCAATCGGACAGTCTTCCGATCCATCGGAAGGGGTCAGTTCAATCAATCGGAATATCTTTCAAAGAATCTACTAGACTAATTTCCGATCAATCGGACATATTTCCGATCAATCAGACTAGTCTCCGATCAATCGGATCCTTTTTCTGATCAATTGGAGATGTGTGAATCTGCCCATTTTTTTACCGTTGGAAGAAAAGCTGTATATAGAGGAGGATTCATTTTTTAGCAAAAATAGGAGATTTTGAGGAGATAGGAGCCACCATTGTTGAAGATTATTAAGAACTCTATTCCTAACCCAAACAAGTGATCTTCCTTGTGATTCATCACAAGTATGGAGCATTTAAAACTCAAGAAGAAGATGCACTTGTCCCTCTTTTGATCTCTAGATATTGGATTGATCTTAATAGTCATATTCCTATCCAATACTCTATGATGAGATCTTTGTAGGTGAGACTCTCTAGGCAACCCATTCCCATAAGTTGTAGAGATCTCAAACCTACCCTCCTATCACCTTTGGAATATTAAAGGTATCATTTGCAAGGTGGTTGATCAAGTGGAGCTGAGGCATTGGCGACGCAGTGACAACACGATCGGGGGAGCAAGGGAAGCTGATTGAAGCATGGGAGAGCGGAGATCAAGCAACCCGAACGACGCTGAACAAGGGGCTCATCCGACAAGTAAGGTTATCATTATAGAGAGTCCTTCCACTCAATTTCTTGTGGGAGTTGAGTGTGGAGTTTGTTTGACAAACTCGAACTAGGGTCGTTTGCCGATCCTTGGCTTATTAGTTGAGCCTAAAACTCTAGGGATGTTGGCCGTTCCTTAGCCTGTTTGTTCGCCTAAAGACTAGGAGCTGTTTGGCACTCCTTGGCTCATTGCCGAGCTTAAACAAAGTCTCCAAGGAGGAGCCTCCAATACGGGAGTGAACATGCGTAGTTCTTGTGTAGGACTAGACCTTGTGTAAGTCGAATAGGTTGGGAGGAACCTGTAAACTCCTTGGTTGGGTGGAGCCAATTTAAAACACCTTGGTTAGGAGGAACCAGATTTAAACTCCCCAGTGAATGCCGGTGTGCTCAAAGGGGTTGAGTACTTAAACCGGGAGTGGAGTAGACAAGTAGTCGAACCACTATACATGCTTGTGTTTGTGATTGTATTTGAGCACACTTCTTGTTATGTATTGTATTTAATTGTTTAATTATGAATGCTTAATTAGAATGTATGCTAGGCATTAGATAGGCACATCTACACACAAGATGTACGTTTGCTAATTGCATAGACTTGAGCTTATTGATCCATTCTCATAAGTCTACATAGGTTGCATAGATTAGGAGCTTGATTTGTTTAATCAATTGAGTATCTATGCATGCTTAGACTAGGTTGCCTATTGCTTACTCCATGCTAGTCTTGTGATTGGACCCACTTAGGCTTGGAAGCCTAAGTATTCTTGCTTCCCCCCCCCCCCCATAGGACTTAGCTATAATACTAGTTGCTCTCATTGCTTCCGCACATGCACGCCTAGGTTTTCCAAAAGGCGTAATTTCAGGGAGGAACCTTGTCAAACTCTTGGATTGGATAGATCCCGTAAACATCTTGGTTGAGAGATGAACCAATAAAATCTTCATCATAGGTTGGGAGGAACCTTGTCAAACTCCCTGATAGGGTGGAACCGATTTAAAACACCTAGGTTGGGAGGAACTTGATTTAAACTCCCATAGTGAATTCTGGTGTGCTCAAGTGATGAGTACGTGAACCGGGAGTGGAGTAGAGAAGTAGTTAAACCACTATATGTCACGCCCCAAATTCGGTTCTCGACGTCCATTCGCTGTAACCCGAATTCAGAGGTGGCAGCCTCCGTAGTACCCCGATCTCGGATCCTAACCCTACACGTCAGGTTCCGATCCTGGGATACCACAAGGAGGATTTTAGGGTCTGATTTTTTTTTTTTAAAAACATGAGCATCACAATATGAGTACCATCAAAGACAAACACAATATTTCCACTAAATCTTTTCGTTTATATACAGTACTGAAAAGTAAATACACAATGCGTAAATATAAAAACTGTGCACAATCCGGCACCTCCTGCTACTGCACTCCCAACTCCAACTCAACGTTGCTGATATATTCTGGTAGAACCTGCAGCGTAACAAACGTGCATAAGCTTCGAACGAAGCTTTGTGAGTGTGTGTGTGCGTGCACAATGCGTATAACAAGCATGATAAATATCAGAGTAAGCAGTAAAGCATGACGAGAACTTTAAACCAAGACTTAGCCTAATTAGGCTACATGATCATATGATATGAATAACCAGCCTACCACGGCTATGCAAGCATGCAATACATATAACTAGCCTACCATGGCTTTGCAAGCGTGCAATACAGGTAACCAGCCCACCAAGGCTATAAACTTATACCATGCAATGGCCTACAGGGCCTAATGTCACATACAATGATCCAATGCATGTATGCAAATCACCACCTCTCAGTACAGTGGTCCAGATACGAACAGTCATAACGCAGTCACGTAAGCAATGCAGGACTCGGAACTGGTAGCTCGCCCAGTGTGGTAGCTCGCCCAGGCTTACAGCCCCGCCCACATCACACCCGCCCACATCAGGACCGTCCCACACCATACAGAACATCAGTCACATTACTGATACCAATACCATCTCTGAAACGGAACATCACCGGGGTCTCACAGACCTCACTACTCACCAGTAGAATGCCAAAGCCTATCTGGTGCAATAGCGGACCTACTTACAGCTGGTCAAACTCAACCCCCTTTGCCAACACTCTTCCGGCAGGTTAGGTCAGACCTCCTTCCAAACTGACCACGTGTAGTGGAAAACACCACCGTTTGGTATTCGGCATACTGGTGTATGATTCAACCACCCGGTCCTTGAATGGAGCACCCACCTTGGTACCAACGGGTTCAGGGACTTTCACCCAGGGACATCTATGGCATCCTGTTTAAAGATCACATATTTCCGGTGTTCCTGCAAACCACGATGGAGCTGTGGTTGCAACGTAGTAACCATGCTATATGCGGCACAAGCAAACGGTGCGAAATGCAACCATGCATACAAACGTGGGACGACATGCCCGTGCAAGTCTCCAAAGAGCACCATAAAACTATAAGGTCTCAAACACAATGTCACCGTCAGCTGGTAATGAATTGCACGACAATCACGACCAATATGGCCGGTTGATACAAGACAATCAGATGAGCCAAGCATTCATGATGCATGAGTCAAGTATACAGTATGAGTGCCAACAAGTAGCCCATCTACCACGATGGCAATAAATCAATCTAGTCCAACCTATTTAAGATATGATTAAGATGAGGGGACACATATGAATGATCGAGTCATAGTACGGGATGTCGCTAGCCAGGGAATCTCGCACCAAGGGCTACAAGGTATGCTAAGCTATTCCTACCATACAGTGTAAGTCAGGATGATAGATTCCTGTTCTCGAATAGTCCCATACCTATTGGAGAAGTTTGCGATAGAGAGCACATGAATTACATTTGCGCGACTACATCTCGAATGCTTTATGAATGCGTTTATGCCCTAGTGGTCCCCAACTAACAATGGTGATTCAGGATACATACTCATTACACATGCATGGTGGTCGTCGAAGCATATAGTATAAAGATCACATATGAGTATTCCAACAACACTACGTGTGGCAACAGACATATTAAAAATAGCATAAAAAGATAATTCACTTATAATACAAGCAAACATAACGAGATAAGATTCTAAATGGATGGTATACAACAATACAGATGGTCCAACAACTAAACGGTGTGGATTAACCTTCAACATTCAGATAACCCAAATGGAAAGAAATTGATTGAATACACTACCGACACATCAAAGGTAGAACCTACTTGAGCGGCAAGAGTGGAATACTCAAAATCACGCCGAGACCCATAATCTTGTAGTACAGTGGAGATGAACACAATAATGGTCCGAAAAATGAATGTCATAGAAGGGGTTGCAAGATAGACATGTCATGACAGAGGATTATAAATGGTAGGGTAATCTGCGATAGATGGTCAATACAATGAGGTCCAAAAAGGGACAACAGGTCTAACCTCATACTACAAGATAGGCTCCATATAATGGATGGCCTAGATGACATACGAACGTCGAGGATGAGCCCCACACTCACCCTAAAGGTAAACGGACGGTGTGGATGAGATATACACGATATGGTGGTCTTTAATAATTGGGTACAAGGGTAGAAGGGGTGAGTCATATGAGTATACAAGCTGAGTTACCAAGATCAATCAACATGGTGAGTCAACAAGGTGAGTCAATAAGGCAGGTTGACAAGGCGGGTCAACATGGTGAGTTAACAAGGTGAATTGACAAGAGGGTTCAACAGGGTGAGTTTAAGAAGGTCGCCCTGTGACTTGGATCAAGCAAACTCTAAGGATGACCTTTCAATAAGGGTTTACACAACTAATCATCAAGGTGGATCCACGGGATGGACAACGCGGTCATTCGAACACACACACTAAGGTGGTCCCAAAGCCATCCTGTACATAACATGCTAGGGTCCATTCATTCGGATGGTTTGGATCAAGCACAAATTTAAGGCGGTCCTAATGGATGGCCAACATACATATCGGTCCATAGTGGCCAGTGACTGACGTGGATAGAACACATGCATAATAAGGTGGACCCGTGGTTGGGTATAACCGTACGAAGGAGTGGGGGAGCCACATACATCAATGGGCCACAACAGTTTGGGATCAACCCGATATCTGTGCTTTACCACTAATCGAGTGAAATGGCAACCAAACACCATGGTGGGGCCCGCACACCACACGTGTGGAACCCCACCCATGGTTGGGTGACTTATGAACAGGAAGAATGGCAAATAAACATAACAGATGGGTCCTGTAAAGTTTCCAATGGTAGGCATTCAATCACCCTTATTTTCTACGTGTGGCCCACCCAAAACTGGGCCCCACGCCCCGGCCAAGGTGGACAACAATGTATACAACACATCTATCAAGGTGGGAGCCCAAGATGGGCCCCATGGCCTTTGGTTGGATGGAAAATTAAACATTACAATGGCCCCAAGGAAGGTTTCAAAGGTGGGCATCAATGACCACTGTTTCCTACAATGTGGTCCACCTGAGGTTGGGATTTACCTCATTATGAGGGCCCCCGGCCCTAAAATAATATGGAAAAACAGATGGGCGGCATACATTAAACAGATACATCGTGGTGGGACCCATAGAGCGTAGCACCCAAATGGGCCCCAAGCATTTTGAATCAAACTAATATTTTTGTTTCCCCCTTCACCCATATCCATGTGATCTTATGAACAGGTTAAATGACAAATAAACATCACTGTAGAGCCTGGGAAGGTTTCAACGGTGGAGATCATAATTCCCACTGTTTCCGTGGCATGGTCCACTTGACATTTGGATATACTTAGATTTTGGGCTCAGCCACTAAAATGAGCTGGAAAAACATGTGGGCGGAATAGATAAAGCGTATACATTTTAGGTGGGTCCCACTAGTGGACCACCTGCTGGGCAGCCCAGCTAACACACGTGAGAGCCTATGACCAGGTTGGATCTCAAATAAACATCATGGCAGGCCGTAGGAAGGTTTCAACGTAGGATCACTGTCCCTACTGTTTCCTTTGGTGGGGTCCACTGGAGATTTGGATCTGTCTCATTCTTGAGGCCATGCCCTAAAATGATCTCCCCAAATGGATGGACGGTATGGATATAGCACACACATCATGGTGGGACCCACAGGGTGGCCCACCTGCTGGCACGACGAGCCCAGCGTCCGTGGACGCTGGGTAATTCCAGCGCGTCAGAGACGCCCCTCTTCTTATTTCTTCTTCTTTTCTTTTTTCTTTTTTTTTTCTTTTTTCCTTCGTATTCATCGAGTGGGGCCCACATGTGACTTATCCACTCCGTTCATCAAATTCCCCAGCTCAAGGGGGACCCTTAGAGCCCCATATTGGATGGTTGAATCAGTCTACAAACATCAATGTGGGCCGAGGAAGTTCGACAGTGAACATCGTTCACCCCACTGTTTCATGCGGTGCGGCCCACTTAAGATTTGAATTTGCTACATATTTGGGCCTTAGCCCTAAAATGATATGGGAAAACAGATAGACGGTGTGGATACAACAAAAATATCAAGGTGGGTCCCACGAGTGGGGACCCCATTCCAACCGTCCTGACGCTGGACGGTTCCATCGTCCCAGACGCTGTGAACGTCCAGCGTCTGGACGTTGTATTTTTTTCTTTCTTTTTTTTTTTCTCTTCTTAGTTATTTCAGGTGGGGCCCACTTAGGGAAGATCCAATCCGTCCATCAGGTTCCCCATCTCATGGGGGACCCAAAGAACCCTATATTGGGTGTGCTATGGGGCCTACAAACATCAAGGTGGGCCAAAGAAGTTCAGCAGTCCACATCATTTTCTCCAATGTTTTCCTATGGTGTGGCCCACCTACGATCTGGATCTACTTCATTTTTGGTGTCCAGCCCTAAAATGGGCTAGAGAAACAAATGGACAGCGTGGATTACATACATACATCAAGGTGGGTCCCACGAGTGGGGACCCACGGTCAACGCCCAAAGCCCCAGCGCTGCTGGGCAGCAGCGTCCTCTGGACGCTGGCTGTCCAGCGGCCTTCTCCTTCACTCTTTTCTTTTTATTATTATTATTATTATTATTATTATTATTATTATTATTATTGTTATTATAGTTAAATGGGGCCAATCATGGATGATCCGACTCATCCATCTCCTTGCCCATCACAAGGTGGGTCCAAGGAAGGAAAAATGAAGGGTAAACGATAAAAAAGGGGGGAGGTTTGAACTCACTATGATGGTTGGGACGGTTGGATTGCCGATCGGACGGTCCGGATGATGATCGGGGTCCTCCAAGCTAGATCTCCTCCTTCAATCTCTCTAACTCTCTCTTTCTCTCTCTTGATCTCCCTCTAAATCTCTCTACTTCTCTCTCTTCTCTCTCTTATCTCTCTCTCTCTCTCCCTCCCTCCCTCTCTCTCTCTCTCTCTCTCTCTACTCAAATCTTGCAATTGAGAAGGCCACCCCCCCCCCCCCACGTATGGCTCTTGTATGGGAGAGGGGGGGTACTTTAGGTGATGATGATGATGGGATGGGAGGAATGGGTTGTGATGATGGCTACATAATGATGATGATGATGGGAGAGAGCATGAGAGGTATGGGTTGTGTTGACTTTGGAGGTGAGAGAATGATGGGATGGATATGGTGATTGATTTGACATGTTGTTGGGATTTGTGCAAGTGGGACCCACGCCACACGCGCGTTGCGTGGCCCACCTCGGATTGCACAAAAGTACGCATCTTTCACACCGGGTATCGCAATGAGGCGTGCCGCGCGGCGTTGGAATCGCAGCGCCTACGCGGTCGCCGGGGTATAGGTCTTGGGTCGTTGCGGTACTAAGTCAGGGTCGCGATCAAGTCTCGCTAATCTGGTCCGTCCGGGACGTACCGGTACCGAAAACTAAATGTACGGAGGGCAATTCAGGGTACGGGTCTTACACTATATATGCTTGTGTTTAGGATTGATTTGAGCACATTTTTACTTATGCATTGTATGTTTAATTGCTTAATTATGAATTCTTAATTGGAATGTGTTCGCTTCCAAATATAGGGTTGTGATGTAGTAATAATCTCGGTAAGACCGAAGTTGATCCACAGGGACTTATGTAGGAATTCACAAACCACTTCCAATAGTTCTATTGAAGAGCTAACTAACAAATTTGTAAAAGATTGATGTAGATAGTAACTTTGAATTAAACTGAAGGCAAACAATTAATAAAAGGCAATAGGGGTTCAAGGATCCACTTGTAGCAATCCTTGATGCTCAATTCGCTGTGGTTTCTCAACTTCTCAACTACAATCGAAATTAAGTTCTATCTAGCCGGATGATAGAGTAGTTAAACCAAACAATCTGACATATGTATGATCCATGTACATGATTCACTTAATGCAAGCTAGGACATGAACACACTCAATTGCATATGTCAGTCCCAATTCCAATAAGTTAAGATCACAAGCATAGCCATCATTAAATTCTGTCACAAGATAAAACTAGATCATGATTTGAACATGATCCAAATCACATACACAGTTTCACATACTTCAGAATTTTTAGAAAAGTAGACTTTTGGTATGAAGCTCCCACATGAAGATCATAGACCTAGCTAAGAGGTTTAGCTGTTCATGATCCAAGGAAACATGAAACAAACTAAACAAAGCATAAAACTAGAAAAACAAACTAGGAGGAGTTGTAAAACTCCGAATCCAACTTCCGTCGTCTCCCACTGTGCTCAATCACTTCTAGGATGCCTTAGGAAGAAGCCCTGGGTCCCCTTTTATAGCATAGTGCGGAAGGTTCCAGAATGCGCAAGAAATCCCGGACTACGCAGAGAAAATCGGAGCTTGTAGAACATGCACTGTTACGCAGACGAACGGTCGCACGACCGGTCTCAAAAGAGCAAAAACTGTCCAGAGAGTTTTTGCAAAATTTTAGACTTAAGGAATTTAATTCAAGGACCGGTCGCACGACCGGTCTGGGTAGTGGACGACCGGTCGCACGACCAGTCCTAACAGGTCCAATGAATTTTGGCCGCAGGGCCCATTCTGTTAAGTGTTCGAACCGGTCGGACGATCGGTCCTAGGATATGGATGACCGGTCGGACGTCCGGTCTTCAGTTTCTTCTTCAGCTTTCTTTCTTCTATCCTTTGACGCTTGGTCTTGTGATCTTCAATGCTTGTAAATAGCGCCTTTAAGCCTTCAATTTGGTGAGTCTTCTCTCTCATTCCTATATCCAGAAAACCATGCATTAGTTTGGTCTTTAATCATGTATTTCAAGCATAGTTAGTGATAAAATGGGGTTAGAATATGCACATTTAAGAGCTCAACACACCCCCCAACCAGCATTTTGCTAGTCCCGAGCAAAACATGCGTGAAACAAATTTCATTCTTCAAAACCCAACTCTCCTTCAAAAACCATGTTTCTATATACTTAATGATATGCGAGTGCAAGAATCAAGAAAAGTTAGTGATAGAAGTTAAGACCTTAACCTTCTCATAACATAACAAGTACTTATAGGAAATTCCCGCTGATTGATTGATAAATAGAAGAATCCAAACAATTTAACCTAGTGTGCTCGGTGAATGTTCATCTCATGGATTTCCGGGGTTACCTTCCTTGTGAATTACTTAAGGTATGGATTCAAGGAGTATAGATCAACAACAAGCCTATGACAGGAATTTGCCTTACCGTCCTTCCGACGACTTTCACACTACATCCCATTTCCGACTTTGGTTACGAGTAGACCATCCCCCGGTTGGTAATATGTAGCCCGTTTCGGAATTTTCCACCATATTCTCCATCATTCCCATATTTTCATCATTCCTTTCCGTTTTCTTTTTCCTTAGATAGGATTTTTAGAAATCCATATCTTTCATTATTTTCCTATGGACAAGCATAGACAAAGTACCCCGGCTTGGTTTATCAATACCTCAAATCCAAACTTAACCAATCCACAATTCTACATAAGCCTTTCAAAGCGTGAGAATCGTGTAATGTGAACTAGGTGTAAAAGTGTTTAAAAATTCTATCAATCATAAAAATAGGAGAATTCACATATAAAACTAGTATCTTAGAGATTGCTCAAGGTATTCTACTTCACTCACTTTACTTTTCCTTTTTCTTATACTCACACCATCCCAAATCCATAGAAACAAAGTTTTCCAACGGAGTTTTGAATTTTTGAAAAATTGAACAAGTTCCTTCATAATTGCTCGAGATGTTACAAAACACTGGATTCATCCTAGTGATCCTACACCCCCAACCAAAACTTGCATTGTCCTCAATGTAAAAGATATGCAATGAGCAAAACATGAGAGCAATTCGAAAATAAAGGGGAGTGAACAATGATAGTACCTGAGAGAATGAAAAGTGGAATTCTTCCTCCTTCTAACAACCCTATGAAAAAGTAAACAAAAGCAACAAAATCCTAATCCTAACTACTCTATACCTCCATTAGACTAGGAGATCAACCATCTTGATACACAGGATCAGTCAGAGGTATGGACATACCTTCTGAAGGAAACTTCTAAAAAAACAGCTTTAATCGCTGACCATTCACCTTAAAGGTGTTTCCGTTCCTTGGATTCAACAACTCGACGGTCTCATATGGGTAGACAGTTTGTACAATGTAGGGACTGGTCCACCGAGATCTCAATTTCTCCGGAAATAAATGTAAGCGAGAATTATACATAAGGACTTTTTGATTAATCGTGAAGGTCTTACGAAGAATGTTCTTATCATGAAACACCTTCATCTTGTCCTTGTAAATTCTCGCATTCTCATATGCTTCATTCCGGAGTTCCGTAAGTTCATTCAATTGAAGTTTGCGCAACAAGCTTGCTTTGTCAGAATCAAAATTCATCTTCTTTATTGCCCAATAGGCCCTATGTTCCAATTCCACGGGCAAGTGACAAGCTTTCCCATAGACAAGTCTATAGGGAGACATTCCAATGGGGGTCTTGAAAGCGGTACGGTAAACCCAAAGTGCATCGGTAAGTCGAAGCGACCAATCCTTGCGATCGAGGTTCACCATTTTCTCCAAAATATGTTTAATCTCCCTATTGGATATCTCAGCTTATCCACTCGTTTGTGGGTGATAGGGAGTGCTCACTTTATGATTTACGCCATATTTCTTCATTAAGGCTTTGAATGGCCGATTACAAAAGTGAGACCCTTCATCACCAATGATGACTCGAGGTGTTCCAAACCAGGAAATAATATTCTCTTTTAAGAAACGAATGACTGTTTTATGGTCATTATTCCGGCATGTGATCGCTTCGACCCATTTGGACACATAGTCGACAGCAAGTAAGATATATACGTTCCAAAAGAATATGGGAATGGACCCATGAAATAGATGCCCCAACAATAAAAAATTTCAATTAGTAAGATGGGATTGAGTGGCATCATATTTCTACGGGAGATTCCTCCCAATTTCTGACAAGGCTCACATGTTTTACAAAACTCATGGGTGTCCTTGAACATGATGGGCCAATAAAACCCACATTGTAAAATTTTGGCTGTGGTCTTCTTAGCCGAGAAGTGGCCACCACACGCTTGAGAATGACAAAAGGAGATGATACTGTGTTGCTCATCATCCGGCACACATCTCTTTATAATTTGATCGGGACAATACTTGAATAAGTAAGGATCGTCCCGTAGGAATTTCCTCACCTCGTTGAAAAACTTATCTTTATCTTGCTTTTTCCAATGTGTTGGAGTTGTACCTGTAGCAAGATAGTTAGCAATGTCCGCATACCAAGGCAATTGGGAGACTTTAAAAAGTTGTTCATCAGGGAACATGTCATTGATCGCGGTCGTCTCAGGGGAATCGGTGAGAACAAGTCGAGAGAGATGGTCAGCCATTACGTTTTCTACTCCTTTCTTATCACGTATCTCTATGTCAAATTCTTGGAGTAGGAGGATCCATCTTAACAAACGTGGCTTAGCATCCTTCTTAGAGAGAAGGTACTTAAGCGCGGCATGGTCCGTGAATATGATGATCTTGGATCCAATCAAGTAGGACCTAAACTTATCCAAGGCAAAAACTACAGCTAAAAGTTCTTTTTCTGTAGTAGTGTAGTTTGCTTGGGCTGAGTTTAAGGTTCTACTTGCATAGTAAATAACACATGGCTTCTTCTCTTTTCTTTGGCCTAGCACAACCCCAATAGCATAGTCGCTTGCATCGCACATAATTTCAAAAGGAATGCTCCAATCAGGTGGTTGCATTATGGGAGCACATGTCAACATACCTTTGATTTTGGTAAAGGTATTTTGACAATCTTCATTCCACTCGAATGAGTTCTCCTTTTGAAGTAGGTTACATAAAGGACGAGATCAGAGTGAACTGAAGTCCTTTATGAACCGTCTATAAAATCTGGCATGTCTCAAAAAGGATTGCACATCTCGTATGCTCTTGGGTGGTGGAAAGTTAGAGATAAGATCGATTTTTGCTTTGTCCACCTCTATTCCATTTTGTGAGACGATGTGACCAAGTACAATTCCCTTTTGAACCATGAAGTGACATTTCTCCTAATTCAACACAAGGTTCTTCTCTTCACATCTTTTCAACACAGTTTCAAGTGTATAAGGCACTCATCAAAGCTACAACCAAATACTGAGAAATCATCCATGAAGACTTCGAGAATTGTCCCCACCATGTCAGAAAAAATGCTCAACATGCAACGCTGGAAAGTGGCAGGGGCATTACATAATCCAAATGACATCCTTCGATAAGCGAAAGTGTCAAATGGGCATGTGAATGTTGTCTTCTCTTGGTCTTCTAGTGCGATCTCTATTTGGTTATACCTTGAATAGCCATCAAGGAAGCAAAAATGGGAATGACCCGCAAACCTTTCTAAAATTTGATCAATAAAAGGTAGGGGGAAGTGGTCTTTGCTCGCGACTGTGTATAGCTTCCTGTAGTCAATGCACATTCTCTAACCGGTAATGACCCTGGTTGGTACGAGTTCATTATTGGCATTGGCTACAATGGTTATTCCGAATTTCTTAGGCACCACTTGTGTTGGGCTCACCCATTGACTATCGGATATTGGGTAAATGATACCTACATCAAATAGTTTTACCACTTCGGCCTTAACCACCCCCTTCATGTTTGGATTGAGTCATCTTTGTGGTTGCCTAGATGTCTTCGCATTCTCCTCAAGGTGTATGCGATGAGTACAAATCAGTGGGTCTATGCCTTTGAGATCCGCAATCGACCATCCAATGGCACTCTTATGCTCTATTAGAGTGGCTATTAGCCTACTCTCTTGTTCCTCATCCAAGTGGGAAGAAATCACCACCAGATATGTCTCATCTTGACCTAAATATACATATTTCAATTCACTTGGTAATGGTTTTAGGTCCAGTGTTGGTGCCTTGATATTGGATAGGAGGGGCTTGTTCTCGTTTAAGGGTAACGGTTCAAATAGTGTCCTCCATCTTTTGTTATCAAGTACCGGCATCACATCTAAAATGGCATCCATCTCTCGTATTGTGTCATCATTTATCCCATGAGAGTAGGCCACACATGCCTCCAAAGGGTCGGAATATAATGTCAAGGGGAATGTATCCTCCACGAATGATTCAATCACATTTATCTCGTGGATCTCATCATCAACTTCCCGTGGTTGTTTGCATAAATCAAATATATTTAGCTCGAGTCATATTTCCAAAGGACATTTGTACAAGCCCATTTCTACAATTGATAATTGCATTAGAAGTAGCTAGAAAAGGGCGGCCAAGTATGACGGGAATTTGAGCATTGGTACCTATCATGGGATGTGTATCCAAGACAATAAAGTCTACTGGGTAGTAGAATTTATCAACTTGGACTAAAACATCCTCAATCACTCCTCTCGGTATACGAATAGATTTGTCAACAAGTTGGAGTGTGGTTTTGGTGGGTTTCAATTCACCTAACCCAAGTTGTTCATAAACCGAGTACGGAATGAGGTTAACACTTGCCCCTAAATCGAGTAAGGCTTGTTTAATCTGGTAGTCTCCTATGATGCATGAGATGGTTGGACTACCCGGATCCTTGTATTTTTGGGGCACTCTTGTTTGATAATAGCACTCAAATTCTCACTCAAAAGTACTTTGTTGTGAACATTGTGTTTCCTTTTGACTGTACACAATTCCTTTAGAAATTTGGCATAGGATGGTATTTGCTTTATGGCATCCAACAACGGAATGTTGATCTTCACCTGCTTAAAAACCTCTAAAATTTATCTAAAGGTTTGGGTGAAATCAACCTTTGGGGAAACAGGGCAACCGGCTAGTATTGCCTTTCCGGTTCTTTCTCTTGTGGAGTGTTGTTCGGGCTATCCTCTTTGGAATTTTTCGGATCATTAGGCTTTGGGGTCTTCACCGGATTAGATTTATCGATTATTTTCCCACTTCTCAAAGTGGTGATAGCTTGAACATGCTCCGTATGTTGGGAGGATAAGCTTGTGTCTTGTATCTCAAATTCGATCCTTGGGTTAAGAAGATGTTGGGCAGGAAGTGTGCCTTTCTCCCTAACACTGAGGTGAGATTCAACTCTAACCATTGAGGTTTTCAAGTCATTGATGGCTTGAGTTGAATTTTGATTAAATTTCCATTGCTCTTGCATGAACCCATCTATTTTCAAAGAATTAGTCTTGTCATATTCAGCTTGAACCCATACAAATGCACCCAACATCTCCTCTAGCATAGCTTTTGGTGTAATGAATAGGGATGGACCTAGTAAAGGTTGAACTTGAGGAGCATTGTTTGCATTTGCAGTGGGTCTATTCCTCCAACTGAAGTTGGGATGGTTCTTCCAACTAGAGTTATACGTGTTTGAGTTTGGAGCACTAAATTGCCGTTGATAACTATTTACGGCATTTGATTGTTCTTGTAAGATATCTTGGACTGCTGAAATTGTGGGACAATCTTGTGTTGTATGTTGATTTTCGGTACAAATTCCACAAACATTTCAACGTCTTTTGAGTTGATCGCCTCTCCTTTATTTAATTTCATGGCCTCGACTTTTCTTGTGAGGCTAGCCACACGTGCTCTTATGTTATCTTCTTCTGAGAGGACATAAATTCCTCGTTTTTCCTTTTGTTGGTTAGTCTTGGAATTTGTTGGTTTAGATGTATCCCAAGACTGTGCATTCTCGGTCAATTCATCAAGATAATCCCATGCTTCTTAAGCTTTCTTATTCATGAATTCCCCATTACACATCATCTCTACAAATTGGCGCATGGGTGAAGTCAATCCTTCATAGAAAAAGCTAATAACCTGCCAAATTTCGTAGCCATGATGTGGGCATGCATTTAATAAGTCCTTAAACCTCTCCCAACATTGGAAGAAGGTCTCATCTTCCTTTTGGGCAAAATTCATGATAAGGCGCCTCAACGTGTTTGTTTTGTGAGTAGGGAAGAACTTTTTAATGAACTCCCTAGACATCTCAGTCCATGTGCCAATTGATCATGGCCTTAATGCATGAAGCCAACCTTTAGCTTTATCTTTAAGGGTAAAAGGAAATAATTTAAGTCTCACCACATCATCAGTTATGTTTGCAAAGTGTATGGTGGCTATCACCTCATCAAATTCCTTAAGGTGTTGATAGGCACTTTCACTGTCTAATCTATGAAATCTCGGGAGGAGTTGGATTACTCCCGGTTTCAAATATACGTTCCCTGCATTTTGTGAAAAAACTATGCATGAGGGAGTGCTCGCTCTTGCTGGTTGCAAGTAATCACATAATGTTCTGGGTCGAGGAACATTCTCAACCACATTCTCTCCCGGTTCGGTTTGGTTTTGGCCCATATTTTGATTGGCCATAGGATTGGGTTGATTTACAGCCATACTTTCGGACAAAATTGGAGAATTTAAATGTCTCCTAGCACGTGGTTCTTTGTCAATTCCTTCTACTATTCCCCCTTCACTAATGAGTCGGTTATTAGAATCCCGAGCCCAATGTGGCATGCAAATCCTAAAAGAATGAAACAAAAAAGAATTATTTCTTCCTTCCTTTACTTCTCTCTAAGACTAAAGCACAAGATGTCTTGCAATGGCTGAGCCAGAAGCAAGGATAGAGACTGATTTCTCCTGGTCAATAGGGGTTCAGAGAACTCCCCACCCACTCTTTGAGTCTTTTGAGAAAAGTGCAGAAAAAGAATAAAGAGGAATAGAGTTGAGAAGAGAAATCTTTGAGCACAAGGTGATCTAAGACGGCAGTACCGACCAATAGGAATCAAGGTGGCACAAGGCCAACCTATCAGAGATCCAAAAAGGAGTCTCCACCCACTCTATAAGAGATGAATATGATAGGAATGAATAAGGGAAGAAGAAGAGTAAGGTTAGAAAGATATAACCTGATTTGAGAACCTAAGATCCCTCACATCTTCTTCAACTTCCTACAATCCCTGCAAAAGAAAAAAAAATCAAAATAAAACAAACTAAGTTAGTACTATTCCTAAAAATTTCAATAGAAACTATCTTCAGAAATTCTGTAAAAACCGTCAAAGTCCCCGGCAACAGCGCCAAAAACTTGTTCGCTTCCCTAAGTGTAGGGTTGCGATGTAGTAATAATCTTGGTAAGACCGAGGTTGATCCACAGGGACTTATATAGGAATTCACAAAACACTTCCAATAGTTCTACTGAAGAGCTAACTAACAGATTTGTAAAAGATTGATGTAGATAGTAACTTTGAATTAAACTGAAGGTAAACAATTAATAAAAGGTACTAGGGGTTCAAGGATCCACTTGTAGCAATCCTTGATGCTCAATTCACTGTGGTTTCTCAACTTCTCAACTAGAATCGAAATTAAGTTCTATCTAGCCGGATGATAGAGCAGTTAGACCAAACAATCTGACATATGTATGATCCATGTACATGATTCACTCAATGCAAGCTAGGACATGAGCACACTCAATTGCATCGGTCAGTCCCAATTCCAATAAGTTAAGATCACAAGCATAACCATCATTAAATCCTGTCACAAGATAAAACTAGATCATGATTTGAACTTGATCCAAATCACATACACAGTCTCACATACTTCAGAATTTCCAGAAAAGTAGACCTTTGGTATGAAGATCATAAATCTAGAGCGTATTGAATCCAATTCCTCGGATCAAACAGGTCTAGACTAGCTCAAAATAATTAAGAACTCAAGCAATTCTTCTAAACATCCATGAGCCATCATAAGATTAAGAAAAACTACTTAGAACTTTATTTAAACTTCAAACCATTGTTCTTCACTAATAATCCAACTTAAAACCAAATCAAACAAATTGAAACATCTTAGATTCACTATAAGCTTCACCTCTTAGCCCTAGCTAAGAGGTTTAGCCGTTCATGATCCAAGGAAACATGAAACAAACTAAAGAAAGCATAAAACTAGAAAAACAAACTAGGAGGAGTTGTAGAACTCCGAATCTGATTTTCGTCGTCTCCCACCATGCTTAATCACTTCTAGGATGCCTTAGGAAGAAGCCTTAGGTCCCCTTTTATAGCATAGTGCGGAAGGTTCCAGATTGCGCAAGAAATTTCGGACTGCGCAGAGAAAATTGGAGTTTGTAGAACACGTATTATTATGCAGACGACCGGTCGCATGACCGGTCTCAAAAGAGCAAAAACTATCCAGAGAGTTTTCGTAATTTCAGACTCAAGGAATTTAATTCAAGGACCGGTCGCACGACCAGTCTAGGTAGTGGACGACCGGTCGCACGACCGGTCCTAACAGGTCCAATGAGTTTTGGCCGTAGGGCCCCTTCTGCTAAGTGTTCGGACCGGTCGAATGACCGGTCCTGGGCTATGGACGACTGGTCTTCAGTGTCTTCTTCAGCTTTCTTTCTTCTATCCTTTGATGCTTGGTCTTGTGATCTTCAATGCTTGTAAATAGCGCCTTTAAGCCTTCAATTTGGTGAGTCTTCTCTCTCATTCCTATATCCACAAAACCATGCATTAGTTGGGTCTTTAATCATGTATTTCAAGCATAGTTAGTGATAAAATGGGGTTAGAATATGCACATCTAAGAGCTCAACAGAACGCATCGGTAGTGGGGAGTTTGATGTATGCTATGGTGTGTACGCACCCAGACGTAGCATATGCAGTTGTCGTGGTCTACTGATACTTTGCTAATCCTAGTAAAGTGCACTCGGCAACAGTGAAGTTGATACTATAGTATCTGAGAGGCTCCTTTAGGTTGAGCCTATGCTTTGGTGATAGTAAACTTGTGTTAAAAGGCTACACATTTGCAGATATGATAGGTGACATAGACTATAAGAAGTCTGCATCGGGGTACATGTTCACATTTGCAAGAAGAGCGCACGGTCTTATGGCAGAGCAAGCTACAGAAGTGTGTATCATTGTCTACAACTGAGGCGGAGTACATCGCAGTCACAGAAGCATGTAAAGAAATGCTTTGGATGAAAAAGGTTCCTATAAGAACTTAGCCTTGAGAAGGAGAAGCACATGGTCTACTGTGATAGTTAGAGTGTAAGACATTTGAGCAAGAATCCAAGCCAGCATTCCAAGTCGAAGCACATAGAGGTTCGGTATAACTGGATCAAAGATACACTAGAGCAGAAGGTGCTACAGCTTGAGAAGATCCATACAAATGATAACGGGTCAAACATGATGACCAAGGTAATGCCTAAGGGTAAATTCGAGGCTTGTAGAAGCCTGGCGGGCTTGAAGACGGTGAAGCCCTCCTCTTGAGTCAGAAGGGGAAGATTTCATGATGTGTTCCTCCTTATGAGGAGAGGAGAGAGTGCAGGTTTGGGGTCTTCGGCCAACCGACGAGGCAGGATCGATCGACCGAATTAGCCCATGGAGGGCTCCTGCACGTTGAACTGTCTCAGACAATTTCGACTAGCCGACAGTTGGGCGTCGGCTGACCGAAGGTTAGGACCGACTGACTGATATCTAAGATCATCTGGCCGAATTAAGTTGTTTCTCACTGATTGCTTGCTGAATAGTTTTGGGCCGATTTCAACCGGTCGACAATATTGGGTCGACTGATAGATGGCGCGCGCGACTACATTACGCATTTTTCTATTTTGGCTCTAATTCCTTCATAGTGCTATATATCCACTTATTAATTGGGATTATGGTATTGGAATAGAGACTCCACATCTAGAAACAGAGTGAGAGAGAAAACAAGAAGAGATTTAGAGAAAGAGAGAGAGGAAGATCGAAGAAAAAAGAAGTCATGCTTGTGACATTTCATCCATAGCGCCAGTGTGTTTCAAGTTTATTCAAAGTCTTCGGATCGGTGAGATCTCTCCATTATTTATTCTCTTTGGTTGCAATCCGCCCATGGGGTGAAGTAGATTGGATCCAAGCGTGTGAAGCTTGTGATCAGTGTGTAAACATTCATTGCATAGTTGATTTGTTGATCTGGACGAGGTCATGGGGTTTTTACCTATCTTAGAGGGTTTTCCATAATTAACACTCTTGTGTGTCGTTGTGGTGTTTGCTTGATTCGGTTTTTCGCATTATTATATTCCATAATTCTAGTTGGTTGGGTGTGAGATCCTAAAGTTTGTGCATCCGCCTCATTGAATCCAGATTGTCAAAATGATGTGACAGAAAAGTAAAATTAGTGATAAAATGGTCCTGGCCATCAAATAAATTGAAGAGGAAAGATCACACGCTTGGGATTATACATCAAGGACATTCATTGCAAATCGTTGGCCACTATTTATGTATCTTGCACATTCACATGATTCCCCGGTGACTGACACATGCAAGGCCTGTTGTGGGAAGAATACGAGCTAACCTCAAAGTAGATCTGAGTTAGCCTGTTTAGCCCCGATCTGACCTGAGACATAGATAATACGGCCTGAAAACAGGTCGGCAGGTCTGTTCGACCTAGTTTTGAATGAAGGGGCGTTCCTCCAAAACGACCTCATAAGGCCGACCTCTCTCTCATTTTCACGAGCTGATTCCGTTACCGCAAATCTCTTATCTTAGGCTTGCGCATAATAAGAGGAAAAGAATCCGGAGAATCCCCAACCAACTCTCTCCAAAAATCACGGGACAGCTTAGGAAATCTCAGAAAATCCGAGATTTCCTCTACGAACATTACAACTTCAAAATGGGAACCCAACTCTGCAGGTTAAGTCTATAAATTGACGCATTCTCTCCATAATCAAGGTATGACACAAAAACTGATCAAAAGAGAGATATTTAATTTTTCAAGATCCAACTAACTTAGGCATCGGAGGGCTAACGGCTGGACCCCAGCCACCCCCCTTAGTTTTCCTTTGTGCTCTACAGGATCTAAAAGACCTTCAGTTCAGATCCAGACCGCACACCTGCAGGGGATCATTCGCATCCACTCGTCCAAGCTGGAGGTCACCTCATCTCATCTGCTGACCAGTTGGAGGTCACCTCATCTCGTCTGTTGACTAATTTTCAGCATCAACAGATTGGCGCCGTCTGTGGGAATGCTTTTTCTTCCTTTAGCCAGGAAGTCCGTGTTCTCACCCAATCGCTCAAGACAATCTCGACATTTTCATGGCTGGAAAGAGAAAGTATAAAGGGAAGGCACCCGCGATCGCCGGGCCTTCGGACGATCAAATCTCCGAGAACGAAGGATCGTTTCCCGACACCCCCGCCATCCAGCTCGGTGGGAACTCTCCTCATTTTGCTCAACAGGGGGGACAACAGAGGTCTCGCAATCGAGAAATCAGGTTGTCCCTTCTCGAAGAACAAGTGGGAGGAGTCACCCAAAAGCTAGGAGGCGTTGACGAATGATTCGGCTACGTGGACCAGAGGCTGGACGAAATCAAGGCTCTGTTGACTGGTATGGTCCACTCGACAGTTTTAAATAACAGAGACCATGAAGGACCTCGACATACTCACCCCCAGCCTCAACAATCCCAGCATTCTCACCAAACTCGGGTGTCACAACGTTCTCAGCAGCCCACTCCGGTCGAAGAAAATGAGGCCGCCTGCCAATCGACTGGAGCAAGGTCCTGACCGTAGCAGACTTGCCTGCCAACCATCTACGGCATAAGCTCGAGGAACGGAGGATGGCTCGTCTCGAGCATGAACGGGCCGATCGTGAAGCCAGCGACCGAGTAGACGACAATTTAAGCCCGCTGGAAGCCGAGTTGAAAGAACTCTGGGAACAAATGGGCAATATCCAAAGAGCACAGCGAGCCCGAGCACCAATCGCAGTGGACGCGCTGGTCGACTCATCTGAATCACCGTTCACCGACGAGATTCGTGAGGAGGCCCTTCCCAAAGGATTTAAAGTTCCTCAGTTGAAGCAATATTTGGGGATAGGAGATCCGGTAGAGCACTTAGAAAATTTTAAAGTCTGAATGGAACTCCTCGGAGCCAACGGGCACATTATGTGTAAGGCTTTTCCGTTGTCCTTGACGAGCTCAGCATGGACTTGGTTTCGCAACTTGAAACCAAGGACAATCAGCTCGTTCTCCCAATTGAGCAGGGCCTTCGCTACTCAGTTCATCGGAAGCACCGAACCGAGGAAGCATTCAACTCACCTTGCCGCGATCAAGCAGAAAGAGGAATCGTTAAAAGACTAACTCGTGCGTTTTAACTCCGAAGCCGTACAAATCAAAAATCTCTCACAAGACGTACTGTTACACACTATGATCGGGGGACTACGTGACCGAAGATTCCTTTGGTCTGTCGGGGAAGAGCCACCTCCATCCGTGGCTGAATTTTTGGATCGGGCAGCCAAGCACATCAATGCCGAGGAACTGGTCAACGCTCATCGACCATCGGCCAAGAATAAGGATCGTCAGGATGGCGACAGCTCAAAAAGACACAGATCAGAACGAAGGTCGCCAGCCCAGAACGGATCTACCCGAGGAATGAAATTCCCAACACCGCGTTTTTAAAAGTACACACTGCTCAACAAAACCATCGAACAAGTGTACTTAACAGAAAAAAGCAAGCACACCTTCGAACGACCCGCGAAGATAAAAACCGACCCCAATAGAAGGTCGAAGTCAAGATACTATTTATATCATAAAGACCACGGTCACAACACTGTGGATTGTTTTGACTTAAAGCGACAGATAGAGGGCCTCATCCAGTAGGAATTTTTGAAAGACTACATCGCTCAGCGTTCAGACAGCCGGAGGGACGAAGGTCGAGCTGCAGACCTAACTGAAGAACCGAGTAACAATCCTGTAGAAGAAATCCACATGATCTTCGGAGGGCCGACTACTGGAGATTCCGGGAACTCCCACAAAAATTATGTACGGCAAGGAAGAACATCCCAACCGGGGCCCTCGGTGAACATCACCAGCCGACTTGCAAAGGTCGCAAAGGTGACCTCACGAGCAATAACGTTTACCGAAGAGGACGCCCAAGGAATCGTACACCCACATGACGACTCCCTGGTCATTTCGATGGTGGTCGCCAACAAGAGACTCCACAGGATGATGGTTGACACAGGGAGCTCGATTGACATCTTGTACACCTCAGCTTTTGAGAAAATGAAGATCCACCGATCCAGACTGAGGCCGGTCAAAACAGCATTGACCGGATTTACGGGGGACAGCGTTATGCCTAAAGGGGAGATAACTCTGCCGGTTACAGTCGGGGAAGAACCTAACCAGAAAATAATTATGGTTGATTTCCTTGTCGTAGATACTCCCTCTGCCTATAACGCCATCGTTGGCCGCCCTATCCTGAGAGCTCTTAAAGCCGCCGTTTCCATCTATCACCTAGCAATGAAGTTCGAAACTGACGAAGGAATCGGGGTGGTCAGAGGAGACCAGCAGGAAGCCCGTCATTGCTACGAACTTTGCCTACGAGGGAAAAATAAGGGCGCGATATCAACCGTCTCTCACGCGTCCTCCTTGGACCCGAGAGGAGAAGAGAAGGAGCGCGGGTGACCCGCCGAGGGGTTGGTCGACGTTCCCTTGTCAAAGACCGATCCGACCAGGATTATCAAGATCGGGTCGTGTTTGAAAGACGAAGTACGAGAAATCCTGACCACCTTTTTGAAGGAGCATGTAGATGTTTTTGCATGGTCCCATGAAGAGATGCCCGGAATCTGCCCAGAGATAATGGTCCACCAGCTAAACGTCGACCCGACCACCAGACCGGTCGGTCAAAAAAGGCGTTCTTTCAACACGGAAAGATACATGATAATCGAAGAAGAAGTACAGAAACTGCGCAAGGTGGGATTCGTCCAAGAAATATGTTATCCAGAATGGTTGGCAAACGTCGTCCTCGTCAAAAAGGCCAATGGGAAATGGAGGGTTTGTGTGGACTACACTGACCTGAACAAAGCCTATCCTAAAGACAGCTTCCCTCTGCCAAGGATAGATCAGCTCGTTGACGCAACTGCTGGGCATGAGCTCCTCAGCTTTATGGATGCCTACTCTGGATACAACCAGATCCAGATGTATGCTCCCGATAGGCAAAAGACCGCGTTCATCACAGATCGGGGCCTCTACTGCTATAAGGTCATGCCTTTCGGGCTCAAGAACGCTGGAGCAACCTACGAATGACTGGTAAACAAGATGTTCGTGGATCAACTTGGCAAGACTATGGAAGTATATGTGGACGACATGCTCGTCAAAAGCAAGCAATCGGAAGACTATGTCAACGACCTCTGCACCGTGCTCAAAATACTGAGGAAGTATCGTATGAAGCTCAACCCTAGCAAATGTGCATTTGGAGTAAGCTCGGGAAAATTTCTCGGCTTCATGGTAAACCAGCGAGGAATTGAGGCCAATCCCGAAAAAATCCAAGCCCTCCTCGACATGGGCTCACCTCGCACAGTGAAAGAGATTCAACGCCTCACAGGAAGAATCGCAGCACTCAACAGATTCGTCTCAAAAGCAATAGATCGATGTCTTCCTTTCTTCAAGCAGCTGCATAGATGTAAGGAGATGACTTGGACTTCGGAATGCGAGCGAGCTCTTGTCGAGCTAAAAGCCTACCTCGGCTCTCCACCCCTGCTGTCCAAACCGGCGCATAAAGAAGAACTGCTCTTATACTTAGCGATTTCGCCAGCAGCGGTCAACTCGGCACTAGTTCGAGACGACAATGGAATACAAAGACCCGTTTACTACGTCAGCAAGGCTCTACTCGACTCGGAAACACGATATCCAAAAATAGAAAAGCTGGCTCTAGCATTAATCACCTCAGCTCGAAAGTTGAGGCCATACTTTCAAGCACACCCGATAGCTGTACTGACCGATCAACCGCTACGACAGGTGCTGCAAAATCAGGAAACCTCAGGTCGTCTCGTCAAATGGGCTGTTGAACTCGGCGAATTCGACATACAGTATCGACCTCGAGCGGCAATCAAAGGCCAAGCCGTGGCCGACTTCATCGTCGACCTAACCGAGCCCCACGAAATTCAGGGCAACAACAAACCCGGCCAGCGTCCAGAGAATAATCGCGCCACACCTGTCTGGTTATTGCACGTTGATGGATCTTCCAATTCACAAGGCAGCGGAGCTGGCCTCGTCTTGTCCTCACCGGATGGGGTCAAAATTCAATATGCTCTCCGATTTGGATTCCGAGCTTCAAACAATGAGGCTAAGTATGAAGCCCTCTTGGCCGGCCTCCGCCTCGCCTCCGAAATAGGAATCCGGTCCATAAGGATACACAGCGACTCTCAACTGGTGGTCGGACAAGTGACCGCAGAATATCAAGCAAAAGGAGGGAAAATGTCCGCATATTTGGCGAAAACTCAAGAACTATTGTCGCGTTTCGATCAATACGAAATTATTCGGATCCCGAGAGATGAAAATATGAATGCAGACTCTCTCGCGAAGCTAGCATCGTCAGCAGACGATGAGCTAAGTAGGATGGTACCCATCGAGTTCCTCCTGCAAAGAAGTATATCGTCGAACGAGCTCATTGAAGTTTATCTAGTCTCGACAACACCAAGTTGGAGAGATCCCATCATCCGATTTTTACAAACAGGCGAATTGCCCGCCAACCAAAAAGAAGCTCAGCGCATCCGCTATAGATCAGCTCGGTATACTTTGATCGACGGGGTCCTCTATAAAAGGGGGTTCTCCCTCCCATGTTTACACTGTTTAGGACCCGAAGAAGCCGATTATGTGTTACGTGAAATCCATTTTGGTTGCTGTGGGAATCATTCCGAGGCCCGAGCACTTGCGCAGAAAGTAATCCGACAGGGGTATTATTGGCCCACCATTCAGCACGACGCCCGGGAGATTGTTAAAAAATGTGATAGATGCCAATGATTCGCTCCCATTCCTCACCTGCCACCCGAAGAGCTCACTCCCATGTCCGGACCGTGGCCCTTCGCTCAATGGGGAGTCGATATTATTGGCCCTCTTCCGACAGAGAAAGGGCAGGTAAAATACGCAATAGTTGCCGTCGACTACTTCACAAAATGGGCAGAAGCGGAACCATTAGCTACCATTACAGAAAAGAAAACGACGGATTTCATTTGGAAAACAATTGTGTGTCGATTTGGGATCCCGAATACGATAATCACAGATAATGGGCGACAGTTCGACAACGAAGGATTTCGCAAATTCTGTAGAGGTTTAGGCATTAAAAATGTGTATTCCTCTCCTCACCACCCGCAAGCCAATGGCCAAGTCGAGGCGATTAACAAGATTATCAAAAACCACCTCAAAATGAAGCTCGGAGAAAAAAAAGGTAGCTGGGCAGAGGAACTTCCCGAAGTACTCTGGGCCTACCGGACCACAGCTCGGTCCACAACTGGGGAAACACCTTTCTCTTTAGCTTTTGGAGCTGAAGCCGTCATGCCAGTAGAAGTTGGAATGCCCACAAGCAGGACAAGCCAACACCGACTCGATCAAAACGAAAAGCAGCTGCGGACGAACCTGGACCTGCTCGATGAAGTAAGAGAAGCGTCCCAAGTACGGATGGCGGCGTATCAGCAAAGAGTTAGGCGATACTACAACTCCCGAGTAAAAGAACGACGGTTCCGAGATGGTGACCTAGTCCTCAAAAAAGTAAGTACCAAAGAAAAAACCGGCGTCTTTGGCCCCAACTGGGAAGGGCCATATAGAGTGCTCAGCTCATGTCGTCTCGGTACTTATTGGCTTGAAAGCATGGAGGGTAGACCCCTTTCCCATCCGTGGAACGCTGATCATCTGAAAATCTACTATCCATGAACGGGCAGGGCCTTATACAAAGTATGTATTCCAAGACATTGATTCAATAAAATTGCTTCAAAAGCGTTATTTCAACACCTAGCTCGTCCGTAACCAAGCGACCTAATCGCGATCATGAAATCATGCAAGTACACTTGATAAGCCGCATGGGGTAACAGGTCGGCCTAGTTACGTTCCGAGCCGGTCACTACACTCCAATATGATGACCGGATTCGTGTTACCGAACTAACCTGATTACAAAGACTGCTAAAGTGTATCTCTGATTCATTCACACATAAAATGGAATGAATGCTACGAACAAATTGTCAAAATCCGCCTCAGAAGGGCTTGTATTGAAGTAAAATGGAGTTTCGTACATCTTCTAAAATAAAAAAAAACTACATATGTATCAATCCTTGGCGGCATCAAATGGACCGGCCCCAGCACCCTCAGCCTGAGCATCAGACCCTTTGGAAAGTCCTTCTCCCACGACCTCGTCCTCGTCTTCGTCGTCATCGACAGGGGTAAGGTCAAGATTGGAAAAGTGTTTAAGGACAAGCCGCCTGCAGTCCTGGAAGCCATGATTATACAGCTCCTCAGAGACCGCATTCAGCTTTCCCAGCTCAGCTTTCAAACCTTTAACTTCCGTCAAAAACTTCAGCTGGACCTCCTCCAAGAGTTTGGCCAGGTCCACTTTCTCCTTCTCGACCGTCTTAAGAGCAGCCTCGAGCGATTCGACCTTGTTCTCGTCCGACTGAGCCTTGGCCGAAGACTCTTTCAGCGCCTCCTCGAGAGACTGAACCTGCGCCTGGGACACCTCCAGATCGGATTGTGCCACCTTCAGCTCGGACTGGGCGTTTTTCAATTCCGACTGGACCGCCGCCAGCTCCGACAGTCTTCTTTTCAACTCAGCTTTCATGGCCTCAGCCTTGGTCTTCCAGGAGGACGCTGCGACCAGAGCCTTCTGCATCTGGTGGGTCCGCTCAGCCATTTTCTGACGGATCATTATCAACAAGGCCGAGTCTTGCAGAAGTGTGTTACAATGGTTAATAATGTGGTAGCAAGTCGCATAAAAAAAAAAGATAAGGCAGTCAGCTCACCCTAAGACTACTCTCAATTGTTACTCCCACTATCTGATCAGGATCTGACGTCGCCAGCGAACTCAAATCCTGGGGAATACTGTTGTTGACGCGCATGTATGCATCCACACCGTCAATCCAGGTCGCAAATTGCTCCGTGATCGGAGGCATGTCAACTTGGTCTTCTCGCGGCTCAGTACCACGAGCAGCCGTAGCGTGGGCAGTCCGAGGAGCTTGAGGGGGACACGACGACCCAACTTCAACAGGAGTTCGGGCAAGCCCTGCTTCAGTAGATTCGGTGGGGGTGCCAGACGAACTGGCACGGGTTGTGGGTCGGCTCGCAGACGGCTCGACCCGAGAATCCGAGGTATCCGGCACATTGACAACCGGAACCTCAACGACGGGAGATCGAGCAGCTAAATGTTCAGCCCTTGCTGGGGATGAACCCAGAGGCTGCCCGGACCCGCATACGGACGACTGAGGCAACTGTTGTTGCCTCTGAGTCTCTGTAGCCACCCTTTTGCTCGGGGGCTTCACAGAGCTCTGTCCGCGATCAAGAATCCTGGCGGGAATTTTGCGGGTCTTTGAAACCGCCTTCGGTGCCATACCTGTCCAGAATGTAGAAGAACATGTCAGGAGGAAGGATGTGCGGAATAACGACGTACAAAACGTGTGCAACAAGATTATCCTACTCGTGAACTGACCTGACTCAAGGACGGAATCTACAGTTATTAAATTACGAAAATCCCTCTCTTCAAGGGAACAAGCTCGGGCAGCTCAAATTTGCCTCTCTTGTACAGCAGAAAGGGCCACCCTAATGGCCACCGAAGCTGCACAGACGAAGAGACGCACATCAGGATACAAAATTAAAGTGAAAATAAAAAGTATTAGAGGCTCAAGAAGGTCGGGGCGCAGCTCGACCTGGCAGAGCAAAGTCAGCTCGAACCCTGTACTCCAGAGGGTGAAGCTCATTCGATGAAGCCTCCCGGTTCCCCGATGCAAAAAACCATTTCCTCTTCCAAGTTCTCGTGGAAGATGGCAGGCCGGTCACTATCGAGCCACCCTGAACCGGGTGAGAAGAGAAGTAATAAAGTCCCTGACCTCCCAGAGACTTGAGGCTATACATGGAAAAGAGCTCGTTCGAGGTCAGTTCTTTATTCCCTACCCTTTGCCACAAGATGTAGCATCCCACCATACACCTCCAGCCGTTGGGTTGTAGCTGGCTCGGTGAGAGACCTAAGGTATTGAGAACCTCTCGTACAAAGGGATGCAGAGGCAACCTTAGCCCGGCCTCTAAATGCATCAAAGAAATGACTGTCTCCCCCCGGCGAGGTCGGCTCGGCTTATCAGCTCGATCCGGGATCCTAAACCCTATGGATTCGGGAATTCCAAACGTTCTCCTCGCAGCATCTAGTTCTTCCTGGGTAATCTGCGCGACTACGCTATCTAGCTCGAAAGAATCTTTCTGAGCCGTTTCACTTCCAACTGTTGGCTCAGGAGCGTCAGGTCCTTCATCATTCACAGGATCAGCTGTCCTGGAATGGGATTCCCTGGGTCCCATCTCCTGAGGCTCTGTCAGTGGCAAGTCCGACTCAGAATCCCCAAACCTCACCATGGGTATCGCATCAGAACAGGAAGTCTCCGACATGGTAAAATGAAAGATATTATGAAGAAAATAGGATCTTCTGAGGTTAGAAAAAGCGTACCCCAGACGCTGGTATACCGGCCTAATGAGAAGAATCAGAGAAGGGAGGAGAAGAGTCCGGGAAGGAAGGTCCGAAAAGAAAAAGATTTTTTTAATATTCACTGAGTCCCGTGTTTTATACCCAAAGGATTCTCTCGCATTTAATGAAGGGACTCCGCGTGTCAGCTTCCGGCTAGAGCATACAAAAAGTAACGCACTACTCCAGACACGTGGCGCCCCCCCGTTCGACAATACCCAGTTAAGCACTGATATGCCGTACAAACGGATGATGACGCCTCGATTTTTTGAATAAAGCATTAAATGCCACCTTCCCGCCCAGCGAGATGACGGCGTTACAGCCATTAAAATCCAAAGGCATCCGGATCGTCGTATCTTCTTCATTAAGTTACTCCCGAGACAGACGAGCTAGACTCGGGAGTGGAGGGACTTCTGTTGTGGGAAGAATACTGACCTCAGAGTAGATCTGAGTTAGCCTGTTTTGCCCCGATCTGACCTGAGACCTAGACAATACGGCCTGAAAACAGGTCGGCAGGTCTGTTCAACTTAGTTCTGAATGAAGGGGCGTTCCTCCAAAACGACCTCATAAGGCCAACCTCTCTCTCATTTTCACAAGCTGATTCCGTTACCGCAAATCTCTTATCTTAGGCTTACGCATAATAAGAGGAAAAGAATCCGGAGAATCCCCAACCAACTCTCTCCAAAAATCACGGGACAGCTTAGGAAATCTCAGACTACGAACATCACGGCTTCAAAATGGGAACCCAACTCTGCATGTTAAGTCTATAAATTGACGCATTCTCTCCATAATCAAGGTATAACACAAAAACTGATCAAAAGAGAGATATTTAATTTTTCAAGATCCAACTAACTTAGGCATCGGAGGGCCAACTGCTGGACTCCAGCCACCCCCCTTAGTTTTCCTTTGTGCTCTACAGGATCTAAAAGACCTTCAGTTCAGATCCAGACCGCACACCTGCAGGGGATCATTCGCATCCACTCGTCCAAGCTGGAGGTCACCTCATCTCATTTGCTGACCAGTTGGAGGTCACCTCATCTCGTCTGTTAACTAATTTTCAACATAAAAAAGGCCCATCTTAAAAAGCAAACTGTGGCATACTTGACCAATAACTGAGCCATCCATCAAGTGAGTCCTTGGTGGACGTCCCATTGCTAGAAAATCAGGCCGGTTTCCACTTCGTCATTCATAAACAATGAAGGAAGACCATTTTCTTTCTTCATGTGTAGAAGAGTAGACCCAGGACAAATTTACCATTTTACTACCCAATGAACGGTGCGAATCTCTTGCTTGTGCGACACACGAGTGGAGACGCGTTGGCCGCGTGTAGGTGAGCTTATCTGCAAGTAAAGCAGACTCATGGGCAAAGGCACTGATGGAATGGACCGACCTCTTTTTGTACACATCTCGCTTTTGATTCTCGGATGACTGTGACCTGAAATGTGCCTAATGGGGTCCACAGACGCTACCATTCATTGAATCCTTCTATAATGCCATTACGATGAGAGAGAGAGAGAGAGAGAGAGAGAGAGAACAAAAAAAAACACCTCCGCTATCTGACAATTTTTTTAGCCCAGTTTAAATGGATCATAATCCAAATCTTACACTTATTTAAAACCCAATTAGAATTTTTGGGCGGCTGAAATGAGTACTAGCTAACGGCCTTAATCAGGGAAGAATGCAAGGAGCATTATTCAAACAATCTGATGTTGGAGTTGGCCCTATCAATAGTGGATCCATCAAATCGGACGGCTTTAATTGTACTTAGCGTATCAAGGGTACAATTTCTGAGTGCCTGCCTATCAACTATCGTAATCTGCCAGACTATCAGATACCCTAAATATAAAATAGTAGGGTGCGGCTTAGGTACTTCCCCGCCTGTCCCGAGCTCGAGACACGCTAGGGATCCGAGGGCCACAGTGATGTATGTATTTTATCCACACCGTCCATTCAGTTTTCCATGTCATTTCTGGTCATGGGCCCAGAAATGAAGCAGATCCAAGTTCAATTGGAACACGAAATGGGGACTAAATGCTGACCGTTGAAAACTTCATGGGTGCCACAGGAAGTGTTGGATCAAGCTGATATTTGTGTTTTACCTTCATCCAGGTCTCTATGATCTTATGAACAGATTAGATGGAAAATAAACATCACGGTGGGCCCTAGGAAGGTTTCAATGGTAAAAATCATTAGCATGGCTGCTTACTGTGGTGTGGCCCACTTAAACCTTAGATCTTCCTCATTTTTGGTTCTATGTCCTAAAAAGCATGGAAAAATGTATGGACGGTGTGGATAAAATTTATACATCATGGTGGCCCCCAGACCCCTAGCCTGGCTCGAGCTCGGGACAGGCGGGGAAGTACCTAATCCACGCCCAAAATAATATGATCCTCTGCCCTGCCCTGCCTGAAGATGTACCCATATATTCTCAGATTTTCGGTTTAAAAGTGGGGCCAAGTTTAAATGATCTGCACCGTCAGTGGATGGATGATACGTCAAAAGTGTCTCAGGTTGGATGACTCAAGCAACCGATCTTGGACTTTGTATAGTTGAATGTGAACTGAAGTTGTATATCTTACCAACCGTCTATTTTCCAATCATGAATTAAATGGTTAGATCGTATAATCGAGAATATTTTATTGGACATGATACATTGACATTGTGGACCAGAAGACCAATGGTCTGGATGGCTACGTTAAGAACCCTACTTGTTTGAAAACCCTGGTTGTACTAGACACATCCTTTAGATCGTGGATCCTCTGATGATAATACCTGCCTCAAACATGTACATATATAATTTCTTCCTCCCTCCATCCAGCGTCTCATGTCGTGTTATCGACCTCAATTCTCTCTGATCCACCAAATCAATGGATGACGTCTCTTCAATCCCAAGATGGGTTTCATCTCAAAAGCAGAAATTTCATTCCTGATATCAGAATTTCAAAACGAACCCAGCTAAGTCTCTTCAATTTCTTCCTTTTTTGCATGCATTGTCTCTGCAAATGAGTATTAGATTTGAAAATGGAAATGGGCTTTCAAAGTTAAAAAAAATAATGTGTTCCTTTTTAAATCATTCATGTATTTGGTGATTCTTCATCAGAGCTATTTTTCAGTACTCTTTTCTTGAAAATCCTTTTTTTTTCATAGAAATATATGCGCGGCAGAAGAAAAATACAGCTGTGCTCTGTTTAAGGAGTATTGAATCACTTTTGAAAGAAAAATATAGCGTAAACAAAGGAGAAATTTCATTTGAGTTTGGTTGCATTTCCCCATTGATCTACATATAATAGTATTGTTATGGTTCCATAGCTGAGCTTCTCGAATACTTGATTTGTCTTTTTGGATTCTGGATTTGTTGTAATAAGAAAAAATTTAAATGGGTTTAGTCCAAATTCATCCCTGGTAACTTTGCAATGGAAGGGAATCTGAATCTATCTGCTGGGAATATGATTCCTTCCCCTTACGGAGTATTAGACTTGCATGGATCCATGCGATTACATCACCAGCAACACCCTCATGTGATGGCTCATCCCACAACCCGTGACATTTTCCTTCAATCAGTTGGAAATATGAACAAACACGATCCGCTGCCCTTGATTGTTGATTGCAACAATAAAGGCGAGAGGAAGACTTGCACGAGTGATGATGACGAGCCGAGCTTCACCGAAGATGGTGTTGTCGACGGCCACAATGAAGTGGGCAAGGGGAAGAAGGCTTTCTCTTGGCAGCGGATGAAATGGACGGATGGGATGGTCCGGCTTCTGATAACAATTGTTTCATACTTGGGTGAAGATGCTGTACCTGAATTCAGCAGCGGCTGTACTGGAAGAAGGAAATCCGCCATCTTACAGAAGAAGGGGAAGTGGAAGTCCGTTTCAAAGGTGATGGCAGAAAGAGGGTGCTATGTCTCACCTCAGCAGTGTGAAGACAAGTTCAACGATCTCAACAAAAGGTACAAGAGGCTTACGGACCTACTTGGTAGGGGAACGTCTTGCAAGATCGTTGAAAACCCAGCCCTTTTGGACTTGATGTCCCACCTTTCAGAGAAGGCGAAGGAAGACGTTAGGAAGATTTTGAGTTCGAAGCATCTTTTCTATGAGGAGATGTGCTCATACAACAACGGGAACCGGATTCATCTGCCCACAGATCCAGCTTTGCAGCGGTCCTTGCAGTTGGCTCTTCAAAGCAAAGATGAGAATGAAGCAACGGGGCCCGGGCAAGATGATGTAGGTGAAGACGAACAAGAAGCAGAAACTGATGATATGGATGATGAAGCTGAGGATAATAGCACATTCCATGGAGATGATGCAGGGATGCTTGGGATGGTAGGATTCACAAAGAGAGTGAAAGTGGGGGAGGAGCTTGAAGATGCTGGCCATGTGGATCCATTGTTTTCTCATGATTGTAACAAAACAGGTCATCCACGAACCATTTCAGTTGATCCGGGCCATGTGTTTCCTGAAGGCAGCAAACATGGTTGGTCACAGAGGCAGTGGATGAGGACTCGTTCGCTTCAGCTGGAAGAGCAGAAGTTGCAGATTGAGGTAGAGATGCTGAAGTTGGAAAAGCAGAGACTCGAGTGGCGGAGATTCAGTAGAAAGAAAGACAAGGAGCTGGATAAGCTAAGGATGGAGAATGAGCGTATGAAGCTTGAAAATGAGGGCATGGCATTAGAATTGAAGCGTGTGGAATTGGATTCTGAACATAACTGAATGGTGAATGGTTGTGCTTGATTTCTCCTGTACTATATGATTGTACTGTCTAGCTTTCCATGGTCGTTTCATGAATTGAAAAAGAAAAAAAAAAAAAGCATCATCCGGTGCTTCATTTTTAAGTGGTGGATCTATTTTTAAGTGAAATACATGTTAGAAGAGGCTTCATTTCCTAGTGATATGTCTAGCTGATTGGCATTGAATAAGATTTAGTATTGAGAACTGATATCATCTATCAGCTTCTGCCTGGGTTCAACCATGCTAATCATATCTTAAGAGTAGTGACAATACTCCCAAAAGCTTTTGCTTCTTTTCATATATGTTGTTTTCTATTTGTAAATAGTTTCCAATATTGTGGTGATCTGAATGATAGGAGAACCAGTATCATCGCATTGTTGTTATATGGATTGATCCATGATTGACGGCAATAATTTGAAATTGTCTTCTTCTTATTATTTTTTTCCCCCTCCTGTTCGTATGGTTATACAGGAAATTAGCAAGGTCTCCCAACTTTTTTTGCTCTGATCTGTCCAAGCCTCCCTTTTTGCTTGCAAGATGCTGCGTTGTGATGCTGTTTCCACATGATCTCTTCTGTTTCACCAGCAGTGTTTTAATTTGACTAAATAACTCTTTTTATATTGTTACGATTCATTCGAGTTGAATATGATTGCTGTCTAAAAACAAGATTACGAAAATCTCTATACGGGCCTCTCCTGATCCATGCTATTTCTCAGTTGATTATAAATATGGGTGAAGTATATGAATATGTGCAGAACATATTCAAAACTTCAGTTTTCACAGGTGGGCCCATGTTTCAATGCTCAGATTATTGGTCGGTTGGGTTCCATGTGGACAACCATGTCCCAAAATCTCTCAGAGTGGAAGATCACAACCCCTGTTCTTGGGCCTTTTTCCAGTTCAATAGGGGCTGTTTTATCTCTCTTCTTAAATATCTATTTTCAGGCCACAAATCAAAAGGTTAGAATTGCAGAGCTTTTGGGCATGGTCCATCCTCAGCAGGCCCTGATAGTTTGATGGTCTGGATAACTGAACCATGGGTGCCACTTTTGTGCATGTGTTGAAATATTGTTCTCTCTTCAGCTGAGTTGAGGATCATATAATATATTCTCCTTTGTGGTTGTTTGGCTAGCAGACTGCCATGAATGGTTAAGGAGCTTAGGCACTCGAACATCTTCCATTTTTCCGATATCGGCCTGGGTTTGCATGGAGAATATCTGTTGCTTTTCCCTTCCAAAATGTGATATTCTTGACGGAGATGTGATGTGGGATTGCAGTATGGATCCCCTGGCTATACGAGTTATCTGCAACCTGTTGGATGTTATTCCTGTTTACCTTTGCTATCATAACAATGAGAGCTGAACTTGGCCCATCAAATCGATCACATCTTGATTGTATAGATTTTTTATTTTTTATTTTTACTCAATTATAAATTTGGTCTAGTTGAGTGGAATTTTTTTGAGTTAGGGAAAAAAAGAGAAAAGAAATGAAAAATAAAGAAGCCCACACCTTGGGTCATGGAGAGAGTTCACACCCCGAGCTGGGGAGGAGAGAAGCAAAAAGCCCACACCTTGAAAAAGGAAACAAAAAAAAAGAAGAAGAAAGATGTAAAGCTAGCCCACTAAAGATAGGGGGCTAGGGATGCAAGAAAGGGATTAATGAGGCCAACTCATGAGAAGCTCTAATCCAAAGAAGATTGTTAGCGAGGGTGCTCCAAAAGCTAGAAATGAGAGCTCTCTTGCACTGACCAACAACCTCCACCTTTTCTCCAAATGAAGAAAGCCATGAGTGCAAAGTGCCAGCATAAAGCCTTATGCTCTGAGAAGAATCTATAGGAGTTTTGTTAGCTGCACAACAATCTTCATCATGCACTTCGACCATAACACCTAAAACCATAGCAGAAGCAAGCTTTAGAAATCTATATAATAAGACCGGAAAGCTGTTATCCCTGGGCCCCTGGCTATGAACCTTAGAGATAACTCTTCAGATGATTCTAAAGGCATGGGTGAAGCATAGAAGCCCAACTTTGGTGGGGCTGATCTCAGCACATGTGATGGACCAACAGAGGCCAGAATCATCTGGAGGATTAGTCCAACTCCAAGAAGGTAGACTATAAGAAGTTAGACTATGGAGATGGTGAATGGTGGACGGCAAGTTCCAAGCCACAGAGATATTGTCATAATCATGGAATGCAAGAGACATTGATGTGAGGCCTACACCTATGGTTGATGTGATTGATTGAATAAATATGGACATATAGATGCAAGAGACAAGCTACGAGAGAAAAAAAAAATAATAGTAACTGATGGGAAAAATTATGTATTATTCCAATACCCTGCCGCCCCATCCTCTCAGCCCAAGCAATGGTCTACTAGTTGGTCCACCGGCTTTGGGCCCAATACCAATAACCCTCCCATGGTCAGCTGAGTGCAAGCAAGCCCTCCACCCCTGTCCGTCGGGCTGTCACTGGTCTAATCATATCAGCCAGTTGTGGCCCACCTTCAGCCACTGCCGTGAGCCCAACCCACTCTACTTCAAGCCGCTCAAACCAGGCCAGTGGACAGCACAGCCCACCTAATTGACGGGTGGGTTGCTGGGTCTAACTCTGCTGCCTCACCTTCCCAACCCACTCCCTCAATAGTAGGCCCAAAAATTCAGGTACTGCAGGCCCAGCAGATGCAGTGGGACACTTGACAAGCCCTCTCAATAGTAACCTCTCTGGGTGCTGGGCCGCCCTTTAATCAACTAACTCGAACTCGTCGTTATCCTTGCAGTATACAGAACAAAATTCGAACATCCTTTTTAGTGCCCAAGTTCCAAAGCGGATGCTCAATTAGCTGAGTAAGAATGGACCAAATCCCCTGTTGGATATTTCATTGGCAAACCTAGAGAAAGCTTGGAAAGTGAAGCATAGTATTAATTTTTTTTTTTTTTTTTTTTTTTCAATCTCTTGATGATGGGTTTTATTTATTCAAATTCAAGGATTTTGATTAGAGCCAAGTTATTCTTAAAAAAGTGACCATGATTTATTAGTGGCCACCCATTGGTTCTTGAGAGGTGGACGCCCACCATTTCCCTCCAAAAAGACGAGTTGGACACTATTCTTTTGTGGTTTAAGCTTCCTAATTTCAATTTTCATTTCTGTAGTAAAAAAATCCTAGGCATCGTTATTATTCTTATCGACCATGTTAGACTCCCGGGTTTTGTGCGGGTTTGTGTGGAGGTAGAGATTAACACACCTCTTCCAGACTTACTGAAATTGATTACAATGGCGACATCATTAACCAAAGGGTGGAGCTTACGTAGAAACCATCAACATGCAAAAGATGCTCCACCTTCAACCTCTCGTAGAGACCATGCCCCAAGACTCTCGTGGCCGAGATAGTTACTTCTCCTCCTCCTATTACTTCTACCAAAGAGAGCAATTTGGCACCAGCTCTGTCATGCCTCGCAATCCAGGCGCAGAAAGGTGCACCCTCAGGTCTGTGTTGTAGGTAGCAACTAGTGCATTGAGTGCATGTATTGCATGAATCATACGATTTTTTAGGCATCACATCTTATTAATTAAACCATTCAACCATCCAACACCATATAATCAAGACAATCATTCGCATTTATTTAATAGCATTAAATATCTAATCAAGTCCTCCCATTCAGAACCTTATTCAAAAGTAACTAATGCCCTAACTAAAAGTTCTGAAAATCATAATAACAACAATCAATGGAAAGCAAACAATATATATCTATGCAACTAAACATCTAAGCCTAAAGTTGCGATCACCTCATCCGCCACGTACGGCCAATCCCTTGAGGTTCTTCCATTGGTTCTGCATCATTTTCAGTATTCACTTCGGGTTGATGAACTACTACTTTACCTGTTTATATTTAATCCACAACCATTAGCTAGCCAAGCTCAATGAGTAAACCCCATCGTGGTTCACACTTGCCCAAATAAAGCAGTACTTCCAAGCATAATCTTACAAATCAATTTACATTATGGATGCAAGTATGTTATGCAAGATGATACGATGCATCAAGTGAGTACATAACCAAACCATCCACTTGCTTAGGTTAGAATTCATCAACCCACACTCCCCCTACGTAGTAGGGTAGACTTCTGTATAATTTGCATGCATCCAGAATGGCCCCTGGGTAACCCGGTATTGTAAGTACCTACAGGTTTTTTAGAGCGATGCTCTAAAACAAACAATGTATGAATGTATGAGGTGTATGGCATGTTATGTTCACATAATCATTCCTCCAATTGAGAGGCAACAGATAGATCAGTCATCGCCCCTTTTGAGAGACACATACATATTATTCGTCATTCTTTTCATTCAACATGTATAAGTAACACAATACATTTGCATATGTAACGTACATCATAAACAATTCAAGTTGTCCAAACATAGCATCACATCAACAGGCTACTTTATTTAAACCAAGAGGCAAACATGTTGGGATTTACTCACCTGTTATTAGTGACGTGAATTCCATACTTCCCAAGTCCCCAATTATGAACAAGATCCTATAAACACATATTATTCAATCATATTCATTTTCTTTAAGCCCTTTTTATCCTTGGTTATCATCTCTTCCTTTCTTAGTTTGTTCATTTTCTAGTTCATAAAGTTATGTATTAACTTTATTGATTGTTCGCTCCCCAAGTGTAGGGTTGCAATGTAATAATAATTCGGAAAGACCGAGTATCGTCCCACAGAGATTTATATGTGGATATGCTCAGAATTTATCTAAAATAATCTATAATCGAGATCCTATTAAGAACTAAATCTGAAAAATAGTGATTCGAAGTAAAACAATGATTATGAGAGGTAATAATAATAAAAAAAAAGGCATTAGAGCACCAAGGATCCACTTTTGATAGTTTTCAATGCATCAACACAACTAGGTCTCTCACAACATAATCGGAATCGAATTTATATCTTTATCCGATCGGAATATGGAGCGGTTCAATCAATATTTATCTAAAACAGTTGTTTGTTCATTGATTCGATTCCCACAACAATGCTCAGGCCTTGGGCACACTCAATTGTATAGGCTAAGCCTCTTTCCAATCTAGTTGAGATTCACAACCATAGCTTTCATCAAATTTTGTCACTAGACTTGACTACGACCAATGATTAGAACTCTAATTAAATCAAAATCAATCAACAATCATCTATCTTAAATTATCACAAAAGATTAGAACTTTAGTTTGAATGAGTTCCCACATGAAGATTGTGTCATTGTACACAAGGCAATCAAAGAATCTATCATGCTCGGAGTCAATGATAGATCAATGAACTACACAAGCATAAACAATGCCAAAAAGATAAGCTACTAAGTTTAGATTCACTAAGAAGTATATGATCCCGGAGTCATCAAGAGATCAAAGCAAAACTTAAACTAATATTTTATTTAAACTCATATTAAACAAAATCCTTCAATCAAAACATAAAAAGGAAACCTAGGTTGTATCAATCCATAAAAAATAATCAAAATGTTCACCTCTTAGCCCTAGCTAAGAGGTTTTAGTTCATCTCTAATATCCTTAAACTAAAAGCCTTAAAAATATAAAATTAACTAAGAAATAGAAGAAAAGTATAAAAGAATTCTTCTCCAAAGCTTCCTTGATCTTCCCCACGTCCTAGCATACCCTTAGGATGAAGAGGAGGAGTTCTTTTATAGCTTAGATCCGAGAGATTGCGAAGAAGTATTGCACTTGCAGACCAAAATATGGAATTGGAAGTCTCCTAGTGCAATCAGGACGTTGTTCGGCCGGCTAGACGCCCCTGGCCGACCGGCCGGAGCTTGAGCAAAAAGGAACCCAATTCTTTGGACATTATATTGCATAGGCCGATCTACCAGCCGGCTGGACCATATGTCTAGCTTCACAAAAACAATATAGTAAAAATGTTATTTTTGGCAGGTTTGGCCAGCCGGCCGGAGGTCATGTAAATTGTGATTTTTCACTCTTTTCTTCCTCCAACTCTATTGCATCCTTGCCCCGCTTTTTGTCCTTCATTCCTTTAATCTTCAAGGTATGTAAGAAGTGCCTCTAAGCATCATATAATTGAAATCTCTCTCGCATTCCTGCAAACACAAAACCATGTATCCGATTAAGCTTTAAATCATGAAAACATGTAATATGAGTGATGAATTGGGGTTAGAATATGCACAATTCAGAGCTCAACACACCCCCAACTAGCATTTTGCTAGTCCTGAGCAAAACATGCATGAAACAAATCCAACTTTTCACAAACCCAACTCTCTTTCGGAAATAATGCTTCTATAAACTTCAAGATATATAAGAACAGGATTCAGAGAAATTAAGTGATAGAAGATGAAATCTTAAACTCCCTAAACATAATGAGTGTTTCACATAGAATCCCTGCTGATTGATTGATAAAATAGAAGAACTCGAACAAGTGTGGTCTAGTGTGCATAGTGAATGTTCATCTCATGAGTTTCTAGGATTACTTTCTTCATAGATCAACGAAACTAAAGATCTAAGAGTGTACAGATCAACAACAAGCCTTTGATAAGAATTTGTCATACCGTTCGTTTGACGGCTTTCACACTATTTCCCAATTCCAGCTTTGGTTATGGGTAGACCATCCCCTAGTTGGTAATAGGTAGCCCTTTTCAGAATTTTTCAACATATATTCAATGAATAACCTTACTTTATTTTTCTTCTCCATATTAGATAAGATTTTTAGAAATCCATATCTTTCGTTCTTTTCTCTTATTTTACATGAACAAGGATGGACAAAGTTCTCCGGCTTAGTTCCTCAACACCTTAAATCTTAGTCTAACCAATCTACAATTCCACCTACTCCTTTCAACCATGAGAATTGTGTAATGTGAACTAGGCTCAAAAGTGTTCAAATTTTCTATCAATCAAATCAAAGGGTATGAAAATTATCATATTATAGGTAATTCACAGTTTTCAAAATCAATCACTTCATCTCTCTTTCTTTTGTACTTTTAACATCTCAAGTGCATAGAAACACGGTTTTCCAAAGGAGTTTTGAATTTTCAGAAAAATTAAATTTTTTTTACATAATTGCTCGAAATGTCACAAAAGCTAGTAGATTCATCTAAGGAATCTCACCCCCCAACCAAAATCTTACATTGTACTCAATGTAACAAGATATGCAATATGCATGACATGAGAGCAATGATATAAAACAAAGGTGAGTGAGAAAGAGATATCACCTGAGATATACATTGCATGGCTAAGTTTTCTTGCGGAGATGGATTACTTCACAATTTAAGTCTACTAATCAAAGAAAATCCTAATGCAATCTAATTCTAAGAAAGGGATTAAAAATCTAAACCGTCATCCGTCAGACTTGGAGGTTAATCCCAACAACTCATCCAAAAGCATAAAGTCAAGCAGAATCATTAGATGGATTAAAAGGTTTTGCAATAAGTTCATCCAAGATCCTGCTTTACAATATACATGTGTGTGAATGATCATGATAAGCCATTGAAAATCCCAAAAAGGAATTTCAGCAGGTTCCTTAATGTTTTGACTACATGCATAAGAGGATACATCATCATATTTGTCAGAAAAAATATGTCTCCATTCAGATTTTCCTGGGCAATGATATTGCAAGTATGTGTCGTCATAGGATTGGTAAAGTTCAGTATGCATGATCCATAAAGGTGTGGGAACATGAATTGATTTCTCAGCACAATGAAATGTTGTTTCCACATCCTCCTTTCAGCTAATGTCATATGCCGATATAGACTCTAAAAGTGGAACTACATTCCCTATCATATTAACATTCTTATCAGGGGAGTAGGTCACATCTTCTTCTAAGTGATCGGAGTAAAGAGGTGAGAGGGACTCATCTTCCACAATTGAATCGATCATGTTTATTTCATAGACCTCTTCATCTTCATCCTCTTATTGGTTGTCAATATTGAAAGCATTTAACTCAATCGTCATATTGCCAAAAGACATTTGGACAACTCCACTCCTACAATTTATGATTGCATTTGATGTCGCTAGGAATGGCCGGCCAAGTATAACAGGAATTTGAGTGCCAATATTAACCATAAGTCGTATGTCAATGACAATAAAGTCTACCGGGTAGTAAACATTGTCAACTTGAACAAGGACATCCTCAATCACTCCTCTCGGTATATGAGTTTTAATTCACGTAAACCCAATTGTTCATAAACCGATAAAAGGGATTAAGTTCACACTTGCCCCTAGATCAAGTAAAGTATGCTTCACCCGGTAGTCACCGATTATACAGATATTGTTGGACTACTGAGATCTTCGTATTTTTTGGGCATCCCGTGATTTATAATGGCGCTCACATTCTCTGTCAAGAATGCTTTTTTTTGCACATGCATTTTTCTTTTTACCGTACAAAGGTTTTTTAGAAATTTAGCATATGACAATATTTGTTTAATGGCATCCAATAATGAGATGCTGATCTTGATTACTTAAAAACCTCCAAAATTTCCTGATATTTATCTTGAGGTTTGGTTGAAATCAAGCGTTGGGGGAATGGAGCAACGGGCCTATATTCTTTTAATGACTCTTTTTCATGCATGGCGGTGCTAGGTCCATCATCCTCTTTGGAAGATACCGGCCCATTAGGCGTTAAGGACTTCACCGGGTTAGATTTTTCAGTAGTTTTACCACTTCTAAGAGTGGTGATGAACTTAAAATATTCCCTGTGTTGGTTAGAGGAACTAGGCATGCTTATTTCACATTGTGATTTCGGATTAGGTAGGGGTTGGGCCGGAAGGGTCCCTTCCCTTGCGTTTAAGCAAGCCTTGATTTCTGCCACCAAATTTTTAATCTCAAGCATCATTGTATTGTTTGATTGGTTGATTTGAGTTTGGCCTTGCATGAATGTTTTGAATGTATCCTCCATAGACATTTGGGGTGGGGCCATAGGAAATTGCATTGGGGGCCTCCTTTGAGGATTACTTTGGTTGCCCGTGGGTCCATTCGCCCAATTGAAGTTAGGATTGTTTCTCCAACTAGAATTATACATGTTTGGGTTTGGAGTACTAAAAGGACGTTGATAACTATTTAAGGCATTTGATTGTTCATATAAAAGTTCTTGAAATGCAGGAATTATAGGACAATCCTGCGTTTGATGCACATTGGAAGCACAAATACCACAAATAGTTTCAACAGTCCCCCTTTGTTGAATTGTATCAACTTTTCCTAATTCCATAGCCTCAACCTTTCGTGTGAGATTAGCCACTCTAGAACTTAGATCATCTTCTTCATTCAAAACGTAAATTCCTCCATTTTCCTTGGCTTGAGACTGTTTTGAACTTGTCGGGTTAGATGTATCCCATAATTGTATGTTTTCAGCCAACATGTCAAAATAGTCCCAAGCTTCCTCTGTTTCCTTGTTCATGAACTCCCCATTGCATATCATCTCCACAAATTGTTGCATGGCTGAATTTGGTCCATCATAGAAGAAACTAATCAACCTCCACCGTTCGTAACCATAATGTGGGCATGCGTTTAATAGCTTATTATACCTTTCCCAACATTGGAAAAAGGTTTCATCTTCTTTTTAGGCGAAGTTCATTATGGCCCTTCTCAGCGCATTGGTTCGATGAGCCGAGAAGAATTTTTTAAGAAACTCCCGAGTCATCTCAGCTCATGTCCCAATAGACCTTGGCCTTAAGGAATGTAGTCATGATTTGGCCTTCTCATCCAAGGAGAAAGGAAACAATTTAAGTTTTATGGTATCCTTGGTCACATTTTCGTAGTGGATTGTGGCAATAACCTCTTCGAACTCCTTAATGTGTAGATAAGCGCTTTCGGAGTCGAGTCCATGAAATTTGGAGAGAAGTTGGATCAACCTTGGTTTAAAATCAATGTTTCCCACATTGTGAGGGAAAATTATGCAAGAGGGAGTACTCATCCTAGCGGGTTGTAAATAATCACATAAAGTCCTAGGTTGAGGTATATCCCCCATTTCATTCTCATCAAATTCAGTAAAATTTTGGGCTTGATTTTGATTAGCCCCTTGATTGGGTTGATTTTTAGCCATCTTTCTAGCAATTTCAGGAAGATTTTGACATTTTCTAGCACGAGTCTCTCTATCAATCCCTTCAATAATTATTCTGTCACTTAACAATCTTCGAGTGTGATCACGAACCAACTTGGGCATGAACCACTCAACACAAGCCTAAAATCTAATCCTACTTCTAAAAATAAAAATCTGAAACTATCTATAGCAAGAGGGGTAGAAGGATAGAACCTGAATTGAAGATCTATGTTAGAATCCTGCAAAATCAAAACAAACTAAATTAGTATTCTAAATTTAGAAGAAAACTTATCCTAAAAAGCAGAACAAATTCTAAACCTAACTTAACACAATCCCAACTAAAAGCTATCTCAGAAAATTCTAAAAACACCGTATCAAATCCCTAGTAATTGCTTCGAAAACTTGTTCGCTCCCCAAGTGTAGGGCTGCGATGTAATAATAATTTGGAAAGACTAAGTATTGTCCCACAGAGATTTATATGTGGATATTCTCAGAATTTATCTAAAATAACCTATAATCAAGATCCTATTAAGAACTAAATATGAAAAATAGTGATTTGAAGTAAAACAGTGATTATGAGAGGTAATAATAATCTAAAAAGGTACTAGAGCGCCAAGGATCAACTTTTGATAGTTTTCAATGCATTAACACAACTAGGTCTCTCACAACACAATCGGAATTGAATTTATATCTCTATCCGATCAGAATATGGAGCGGTCCAATCAATATTTATCTAAAACAGTTACTTGTTCATTGATTCGATTCCCACAACAATGCTCAGGCCTTAGGCACACTCAATTGTATAGGCCAAGCTTCTTTCCAATCTAGTTGAGATTCACAACCATAACTTTCATGAAATCCTCTCACTAGAATTGACTACAACCATTGATTAGAACTCTAATTAAATCAAAATCAATTAGCAAACATCTATCTTAAATTATCACAAAAGATTAGAACTTCAGTTTGAATGAGTTCCCACATGAAGATCGTGCCATTGTACACAAGGCAATCAAAGAATCTATCTGCCCGGAGTTGATGATAGATCAATGAACTACACAAGCATAAACAATGCCAAAAAGATAAGCTACTAGGTTTAAATTCACTAAAAAGCACATGAGCACGGAGTCATCAAGAGATCAAAGCAAAACTTAAACTAATACTTTATTCAAACTCATATTAAACCAAATCCTTAAATCAAAGCATAAAAAGGAAACCTAGGTTGTATCAATTCATAAAAAAATGAATCAAAAGGTTCACCTCTTAGCCCTAACTAAGAGGTTTTAGTTCATCTCTAACATCCTTGAACTAAAAGCCTCAAAAACATAAAAACAACTAAGAAATAGAAGAAAAGTATAAATGAATTTTTCTCCAAAGCTTCTTTGATCTTCCCCATGTCCTAGCATACCCTTAGGATGAAGAGGAGGAGTCCTTTTATAACTTAGATCCAAGAGATTGCGGAGAAGTACTGCACTTGCGTACCAAAATCCAGAATTGGAAGTCTCCTAGTGCAATTAGGACGTTGGCTAGCCGGCCGGATCCCCTTGGCCGGCCGGCTGGAGCTTGAGCAAAAAAGAACCCAACTCTCTGGACATTATATTGCATAGGCCAACCTACCAACCGGCCAGCTGGCCAGTCCATCTGGCTGGTCGGACCATAGGTCGGGCTTCACAAAAACAATACAGCAAAAATGTTATTTCTAACAGGTTTGGCCGGCCGGCCGGAGGTCATGTAAATTGTGATTTTTCACTCGTTTCTTCCTCTAACTCTATTGCATCCTTGCTCCGCTTTTTGTCCTTTATTCCTTTAATCTTCAAGGTATGTAAGAAGTGCCTCTAAGTATCATATAATTGAAATCTCTCTCGCATTCCTACAAACACAAAACCATGTATTAGATTAAGCTTTAAATCATGAAAACATTTAATATGAGTAATGAATTGGGGTTAGAATATGCACAATTCAGAGCTCAACATTGATTAGAGATGAAAATGTGTAATTAGATTTGTCAAAATTCATAGCCGTTCGGTCGACCCAGCCTTGTATTCGGTTAGCCGAAGGTTGCTTCGGTCAAGATTACAGATTGCTTCCGATTTCAGAATCGGGTGTCCTTCGGTTGACCTGGCTTCCTTCAGTCGACCGAAGTCTTCCTGGGTCGACCCAAGCTTTCTTGGGTCACCGTTACAGATTGCTACATCTTTCGAAAAACACGTCGCTCAGTCAACCGAGTAGGGCCTTCGGTCAACCGAAGCGCACTTGATTTCCACCATTCGACCCATTAATATCTTTTCTTTTAATAACTTAAATCCTACTATTCTTATGGACTTAGGACCACCATGGATTGGATTTGAACTACTCAATCCTTTGCTACTTTAATAAATTATGAAAGAGTCCATGGTTGTAGATGCAACCCTAATGATTTTCTTGTCCCACATTCTATAAGATTGATTTAAAGTTTTTAGTTAATTCAAGCGGCCCATTGAGAGATCTGACCCATACAAAGTGTCCATCATGAAAATATAATAGGTTAGATCGGATTTCTCCAATGAACTTGAGAGAATACATCATTAGCCGTAGATTGAGATGATGTGACCCATCCGAGCGTCGGATTATTATGAAATTTCAGGCCCAAACATATTTTGGCCGAACAAGTCCTATGATTCGTATGGATCCGATCTGACATCCCAAGATAGCCCATAACAAATCTCAGCACCAAAAACTCCATATATTACTATTATTCTAAAAATCAATCTACAGGACCACACAATGAACGGAGGACAAATCAGTCCCATTCATTGAATAGATCCAGGTAAATAGCCTAAAATGCAATAAAAATATTAAAGAAGATCTAGAATTTACCTGGACTAAGGGTTGGGATATTCCCCTCTCTCCCTTTCTCCTTGTTTCCCTATTCTCTTTTAGCAATCTAAGGTTAGGTTCTCCTACGAAGGCTCTTATTTATAAGTAAAGATGAGAATCTTTGGATAGGGTTTCCTTATTTAGAGTTCAAAATTAAAAAATTAGAGTACTAAGATGCAAAATATTAATATTGCCTATGAGGAGATTGTTGAGCTCTGAATTGTGCATATTCTAACTCCAATTCATCACACATTATGCATGGTTTGTATGTTTAAAGACTCATCAAATACATGTTTTTGTGATTATAGGAATGAGAGAGAGAGAGAGTTCACTAATATGATGTCAAAAGAGTTACTTTTTATGCATTGAAGATCAATAGAATAAATGCTAAGAGGTGGAAGAAGGAAGCAAGAGAGATTGAGAAGAAGGAAGAAAAAACGCAGAAAATACACTGACCGACCGGTCAGCCATGGCCGTCGACCGGTCGGCCATGGCCGTCGACCGGTCGGTTGATGCTGAGCTCTGAATTGTGCATATTCTAACCCTAATTCATCACACAGTATGCATGGTTTGAAGACTAATATAATACATGTTTTTGTGATTGTAGGAATAAGAGAGAGACTTCACCAATATGATGTCAAAAGACTCACTTTGTATGCCTTAAAGATCAATATAACAAATTCCAAGAGGTGGAGGAAAGATGCAAGAGAGAAAGAGAAGAAAGAAAGAAAAAAGTCCAAAAAATATATGCACTGCTAACCGATCGGCCATGGCCATCGACTAGTCGAAAATTCAATCCGAAGGTCCCTTTTGCTACTAAACTCATTGGATTAAAAAACTCCATTTTCGACCAGTCGATAGGACTCCTAGATTCAAATTTCAGTTATGTTGGTTGCTGTCTAGACCTCCGACTGGTCGACCACCGCCTCAAACTACGTAAACACTTACCCAATTCCAGAAGATTCCAAGTCCGTGACGAATTTTTGCTATAAAAGGACACCTCTACGTCGTTCCTAAGGCATCATAGAGGGACTTTGAAGTTGTGGGAGGTGGAGAGGATCGTCAGGAGCATTCGCAACTCCTCCAACCAGGGTTTTTATATTTTTTCTATGCTTTCAAGTAATTTTCTTTTCAATTCTAACTCAAGTATGATAATGCTTGGCTAAAACCTCTTAGCTAGGGCTAAGAGGTAAAACTTATAGCTAGTTTCAATGTTCAATTTGTTTATTTCAAGTACTCTTACTCCAAGTTTGGATTTTTAAGTTCTAGTTTGAATAAAGTTGGTATTTTTAGAAGTTTTATGAGAGTTCATGTATTTCAGACATGAATTCCTTGCAATTCTCTGAGATTATCATTATGGTTTGATTAGATTCGAATTGTAGTAACCCTAGAGCATGTCATAATTTCTTGGTATAACTGTTACTCCAAAGGCTACAAGTTTGAATTCTACATGCTTCATTAGAATTAGAAATCTAATTTTCTATATTTAAGTGGGAGTGTTTATGTTGAATGAAATATCTTTCAATTAGATGAGAGATAGAACTTTGATTCTAATTGTGTTGTACTTAGATGAATGAATTAGTATTGGACTACTACAAGTGGATCCTTAAAAGCCCTAGTTTCTCTTTAAATCTCAGAGTTTTCTTTACTTAAGTTGTTGTTTTAGTTTTAGTTCTTAATCTGAATTTCCTAAACTCTTTAGATTGAAGTTGTTAGAATAGTTTAGATTGTTTACCCTAATTCCCTGTGGATCGACTTCGGTCTCACCGAGTCATTACTACATCGTAAGCCTTGCACTTGAGGCGAGCGAATAAGTTTTTGGCGCCGTTGCCGAGGAATTGGTTAAACGGTTCTAAATTGTTCTAATAGCTATAGAGTAGAATTAATTAGGATTTACTGTTTTTCTAGGACTAATTTTTCTGAATTCTAGAACTTACAAAGTTTTTTTGGTTTTGTAGGAAGTTCTTCTAATTCAAGCAAATCGGGTACATGCTTCTAATTTAAACTCTTTCAATTCTCAGTTTTTAGCTTTACTAAAATTAAATCAAGAGGGAGTAGGAGCGTATAAGGTAAACAATGCTCCTCTAATGAGAGCTTTACGTGATTATCTACAACCGGCCCATGCTACCATACCTTCGTGCATGCTTTTCCCAAACAATGTCGGAACAATTGATATAAAGCCGGGGATAATTCAACTTCTACCTAAGTTCGATGGACTAGATTCCGAGAGTCCATATCTACACTTAAAGGAGTTTGATGAGGTGGTTGCTACATTGCAATATAACAATGTGACGGAGGATGTAGTGAAATTAAGGTTATTCCCTTTCTCTTTGAAAGAAAGAGCCAAAACATGACTTCACTCTCTAAGACTAAGGTCGATTGAGACATGGACTGAGATGACCCGGGAGTTTTTGGAAAAATTCTTCCCGGCTCATAAAAAAAATACCCTTCGACGATCGATAATGAATTTTTCTGTCAAAGAGATTGAAACCTTCTTTCAAAGTTGGGAGAGATACAAGGACCTTTTACTTGCTTGTCCACATCATGGCTATGAGATATGGCGAATCATTAGCTTCTTCTATGAAGGATTGAACTTGAATATGCGCCAAGTCGTAGAGATGATGTGTAACGGTGAGTTCATGAGCAAAGATCCCGAGGATGCATGGAGTTATTTGGACATGTTGGCTGAGAATGCCCAATCATGGGATACCTTGGAAAAGTCTAGTAACCTCATGCCTCCTCAACAAAAAGAAAAAGGAGGGATCTACATCCTCAAAGAGGAAGATGATGTTAAAGCAAGGATAGCCAACTGTTAAAACTAAAAAATGTGCAAAGGCAGTTTTCTTATGTTTCATTATTCTGGGGGTTCTGAGTAATAGAGACATTCATAGGCAATCATAAGAATTCACAAAGTATACACGAGAAAGCATTGCAAAGTGAATTTTATTCCAGAGATTCTGAGATCTTTACATTCCAGGCTGAGATACTAGTCACAAACCCTTAATTACATTAATGGATTATCACCCTTGATTAAAAGGCAAAAGTAAATGTATGCATATATCATAAATAAATTAAACAAAGCATTAAAAGAGCATAAATATAAATAAAGCACACCACAAACAACATAAAGATTTTTACGTGGAAACCCTTATGGGAGAAAACCACAGCACGAAGCGACAAGATTCTACTATGAATATAATTATACAATAGATGAAATGTTAAGGAGGGAGCCCGGACAGATCGAGCAGGTAATTTAAATCATTAGGACCATGGTCTTAAGTTCACGGTCATAAAGACCAAGTTTTGGGTTTCTTATGGACTGAGCCATCGTTTAGACAAGTTAAATGCCTGTCCCATGTTCTTTCGAGTGTTCCTAGTTGAGAAGCAACTAAGATTTTAACTGAGTCATGTATCATAGAGCCAATGACAGTCGTCGAGGACAGGTGACCACAGGAAAACATGCCACAATTCCCATGTAGTGTAAAATAATGCCAGTAACCGTCGCTGCGGACGGGCGACCGCAGGAAGACACACCATGGTTGCCATGCTCAACACAGTGCCATTAACTGTCGCTGCAGACGGGTGACCACCGGAAAGCATATTGTTCACTCGCCTCAAGTGCAAGGCTGCGATGTAGTAATAATTTTCGGTAAGACCGAGGTTAATCCTCAGGGATTGTCTTAACAATTCTAAAGTTATAACTAGGATAGGGTTAAATTCAGATTTATATTGATGAATGGAATTTAATAACATAAAACTAACAATTTTAGAACTAAATCAGGGAAATAAACACTAAAGCGCCAAGGATCCACTAATAATCATTCACAATGCCAATTCAAATCATTCAAACCAATAACTCAATTGGAATCGGAGTTTTATCCCTATCCAACCGGAATATAGAGCAATCAAATCATCATAATGCATCTAACATAGATGGATCATCCACTGATATGGTTCTCTCATAAACAACTAAGGCATTGGGTATATTCAATCACACGACCCAATTCTTCGTAAAATAAGCAAAATCACATTCATGATTCTGAAATAGCGTCGGGTAGCCTAACACGACACCCTACGCATACGCGTGCGGAAGCTTGAGGAGCAACTAGAATTATGGCTGAACCTATAGGAGGGGGGAATAGGACCTTTTCAAATTCTTTTCGCCTACTTACCAGATTTAACAAATTAAGCTACGTAAGCGATAAACACTTCGGCTTCCAAGCCTAAGTGGGTCCAATTAATCGACTAGCAAAAGATAAAGCAATTAACAACCTAGTCTAATCAACTCATGTGGACTAGAGAGGATGGATCAAGAAATGCTCAAGTCAACATGAGGTAGTGAAAGTACATCTTGTAAGTGTGGATGTGCCTATCAAGTGCCTAGCATACATTCCTAACTAAGCATTCATAATTAATCAATTAAACATAATGCATAAAGAGAAATGTGCTCAAGAACAATCACAAACACAACGATGTATAGTGGTTCGACTACTTGTCTACTCCACTCCCGGTTCAAGTACTCAACCCCTTTGAGCACACCGGCATTCACTGGGGAGTTTAAATCTGGTTCCTCCCAACCAAGGTGTTTTAAATCGGATCCACCAAACCGGGGAGTTTACAGGTTCCTCCCAACCTACACGTTTGCACCCGTGTTGGTGGCTCCCCCTTGGAGACTTTGTTTTAGGCTCGACTAACGTGCCAAGGAACGGCTGACGTCCCTAGATTTTAGGCCCAACTAATAGGCCAAGGATCGGCTAACAACCCCGGGTCGAGTTTGTCAAACAAACTCTACACTCAACTCCCACAGGGAATTGAGTGGATGGACTCTTAACAAGACAACCTTACTTGTCGGATTGAGCCCCTTGTTGCGCCGTCTTGGGTTGCTTCTTCTCGCTCTCTCGTGCTCGAATCAGCTCCCCTTGTGCTCCCTCGATCTTTGACGCCGCCGCTTTGCCAAGGCTTCAGCTCCAAGATCAGCTACCTTGCATGTGATGCTCCATTGGAGATGCCCAAGGTGCTAGGGAATGGTGAAACCTCTACAAATGGTAGGAAATGGGTTTCCTAGAGGAATGCACCTAAATGGACTCCTAGGTAGTGTTTAGACAAAGGATTTAACTATCATCAAGGTGTCTAAACCCTAGGAATCAAGAGGGAACAAGTCCATTCTCAAGATGCCATTGAATGGCCCAAGCTTGTGATGAAAACACAAGGAGAATGACTTGTTTTAGGTTTGGAATAGAGCCTCTAATGATCTCTAGCAATGGTGGCTTCTATCTCCTCAAAATCCCCTCTCTTGGCTCAAAAAACGAATCCCCCTTTTAAATAGATTTTCTTCCAACGGTAAAAAAACGGGCAGATTCGCACATCTCCGATTGATCGGAAGAAGGTCCGATTGATCGGAGACCTGTCCGATTGATCGGAGACAAGTCCGATTGATCGGAAATCTATCCAATGAAGTCTCTGGAAGATATTTCGATTGATCGGAACACTGTCCGATTGATCGGACGGACCCCTTCCGATGGATCGGAAGACTGTCCGATTGATCGGAAATATGTCCAGTGGATTTTCAAGGTTGCTGGAAAAAATTCCGATTGATCGGAGCTTTTGTCCGATTGATCGGAGCTTCTGTCCGATTGATCGGAGTCCTATCGGAGCTAGTGTCCGATTGATCGGAGTCCTATCGGAAACTGCTGTTTGAGCCTATTTGATTACAGCAGCTTCCACCTCTTTAATTAGTCTAATTTATCATGTTTTTCATGGAGTTCTAAGACTAATGGTGATGACTAAAGGTATACCTAGTTGGTGCAAGTCATCTAAGAGGTTATGGGTTAGGTTTTGGTCAAGACAAGGCACACCAAGGCATCTCTTTAACCTGTTTCTTCTTCCTTGATGCAGTCGGTCCGTCTTGAGTCTTCGTTCTTCGTCTTCATTAAGCTCAACCGACACTAGACCTAATGACCTAAGTAATTGACAAACAAGGTGCACTAGTATGCCACAGAAAAGTGCACTAACAATCTCCCCCTTTGTCAATTACTTACAAAAACCTAACCTACCAAAACAAATACATGTACAAGAGATTACATTGATGTAAAATTAAATATAGGACTCTTGACATGCCTAATCTAAGCAGCTCCTCTTCAGTTTGCTCCCCCATAACCTGTTAATCCCTGCATCACAAAACATAGCAAAATAGTTTTGGTGGGACTTGATCTTTCTCCCCCTTTTTGTTAGCAATTGACAAACTGTTCTCTCCCCCTTAATGATATATCAATAAGGTTAAGGTAAGAGAAGATTGTATGTCGCAGTTATAACTATAAGCACATGTTAAAAAGGAGAGTATAGGGTGCATGAATCATAAAAACATGGAGCATGCTATGGAACATGATTAACAAGAAAATGTAACTATCTAAGCATAGTTAATCATGCATAATTGGTCATCTATGATATACATTAAGCATTAAAGCTCAAGGGCTTATAGCCCAATCAACCAACCTCCCCTATTGGTATATCAAGACCAATACTAAGCAAAGATTAGCATACAATGAAGCATAAAACTCAAGATGATTAGCTAATCTAAGCATGGTGATAATCTAGCAAGCAAATATATTAATTAAAAGCAAGGCTAAATTATTAAAATTTGGGCTAATGAGGCTTGAATCCTCTGATTTGCCTATACATACAGAAATGAGGCTAAAATCCTCAGATTTTCCTATAAAAGCATTTCTAGCTTCCCTCACTAACTATGTTTAGTTTGATTAGCCAAAGGGTAACTAATTTCCTCAACACCCTCATAAAATGTAGCATGAGGTGAGGGGTTGGGAACTCCTTCTACTCCTAGAAGGGATAGCGGTTGGGATCCCCTCTTAGATAAGCGGGAAGAGGGGTAGTGGTGGAAGCCGAGAGAGCTAGATCATTATGTTGGCTCCCATCACTAGCAGAGTCATCGGATTTGGAGTCCGACTCCTCCGTATTATCCCACGTGGCAGCCATCGCCTTTTTACCTTTCGGTTTAGGCGTTTCCGGACAGTCCGGGGCAATATGGCCACGTTGACCGCAACCGTAACATCGGACGGATGAAGGTTTGGATGATTTCCCTTTATGTTTATCACCCTTCTTGTCCTTCTTGTCAGGGCTATTCCCTCTATCAAATTTGAGGAATCTCTTGAATTTTTTGTTTAATTTTTCTTCCTCATCATCCTCATCATCGCTATCTTCCTCCGACTCACTCTTAATTTCTTATGTTTGTGAGAGGATTTTAGGGCGATGTTTTTCTTCCTAGAGGGGGCCTTAAAGTGTAGTTCATGAGTTTGTAGGGAACCTATGAGTTCTTCTACTTTCATGTTATCTATGTCTCTACACTCCTTTAAGGCAACTATCTTGGAGTCAAATCTTCCCGGGAGGGACCTAAGTATTTTTCTACAAATCCTTCCTTCCGGAACCCGATCCCCCAAGACAAACATGGAGTTGCAAATATCTGACAATTTAGTATAAAACTCCATGAAAGTTTCAGTCTCTTCCATCCTAATGTTTTCAAATTTGGTGGTTAAGAGCTGCAGCTTCGAGCGTCTTACTGTGCTAGTTCCCTCGTGGGTAATCTCAAGTATATCCCACGCTTCTTTTGCAGTTGCGCATGTGAGGATGCGCTGAAATTCATCCGGGAAAACCGCACAGCAAATCGCATTGAGAGCTTTGGCATTTGCCATGTATTGAGCTCTCTCTATGTCATCCCATTTGGAATCATCTTTGGGAATGACAATGTTTTTCCCATCAACCTCCACTTGCTCGGTGGGCAAGGTATATCCAGTTTGTGTGTTAAGCCACACCGGACGGTCCATGGATTGGAGAAAAATTCTCATTCTCGCCTTCCAATAAGCATAGTTGGACCCGTCAAAGAAAGGTGGATGGTTGGTGGCACTCCCATCTCGGTTAGACATGATGCTAGTGCTCCGGTATCGGATCTTACTCTAGACGGTTACGTCCTTGAAGAGCAACCTGCTCTGATACCAATTGAAATAGCGTCGGGTAGCCTAACACGACACCCTACGCATACGCGTGCGGAAGCTTGAGGAGCAACTAGAATTATGGCTGAACCTATAGGAGGGGGGAATAGGACCTTTTCAAATTCTTTTCGCCTACTTACCAGATTTAACAAATTAAGCTACGTAAGCGATAAACACTTCGGCTTTCAAGCCTAAGTGGGTCCAATTAATCGACTAGCAAAAGATAAAGCAAAATTGTTGGATCAGATTAGTTGAGTACACCTGATCTCTCCTACCTAGTTCTTTACGAGTTCAGTTGTACTCCATCACTTTCATGTAGAACATTCACACCTACACGGATAGTTCACGGATCGTATGTAAGGATTGATTCGTAAGTATTAATTAGTTAATTTGTATTACGTATTTCTCTTTACACGAGTTCTTGTTAGTGTTTGTGTTGCTACATATCACCAAGCTGATGAACAGATGAGGTGAGGGCCAAGTTCATGAGTTGGGGAAACTCGTGTGGCCGTAAGTGACCCCTCAAATTTAGACCAAGGAGGGTTGGTTCCACAAAATTTAGCCTAGGTGGTTTGGCCCCTCAAATGTCCAAGGAGGGTTGGATGTGCAAACGTGGGCACAACCACCGAGGGGGAACCTCTGAAACAAAATCCGAGCTGATTGCACGATTCCTTGCCGACTGCAGGGATCTAAAATCCGGGTTGATTATCCGGTTCCTAGCCGATTGTTGGGCGGGTCGAGTTTGTCAAACAAACTCTACACTCAACTCCCACAGGGAATTGAGTGGATGGACTCTTAACAAGACAACCTTACTTGTCGGATTGAGCCCCTTGTTGCGCCGTCTTGGGTTGCTTCTTCTCGCTCTCCCGTGCTCGAATCAGCTCCCCTTGTGCTCCCTCGATCTTTGACGCCGCCGCTTTGCCAAGGCTTCAGCTCCAAGATCAGCTACCTTGCATGTGATGCTCCATTGGAGATGCCCAAGGTGCTAGGGAATGGTGAAACCTCTACAAATGGTAGGAAATGGGTTTCCTAGAGGAATGCACCTAAATGGACTCCTAGGTAGTGTTTAGACAAAGGATTTAACTATCATCAAGGTGTCTAAACCCTAGGAATCAAGAGGGAACAAGTCCATTCTCAAGATGCCATTGAATGGCCCAAGCTTGTGATGAAAACACAAGGAGAATGACTTGTTTTAGGTTTGGAATAGAGCCTCTAATGATCTCTAGCAATGGTGGCTTCTATCTCCTCAAAATTCCCTCTCTTGGCTCAAAAAATGATCCCCCTTTTAAATAGATTTTCTTCCAACGGTAAAAAAACAGGGCAGATTCGCGCATCTCCGATTGATCGGAAGAAGGTCCGATTGATCGGAGACCTGTCCGATTGATCAGAGACAAGTCCGATTGATCGGAAATCTATCTAGTGAAGTCTCTGGAAGATATTCCGATTGATCGGAACACTGTCCGATTGATCGGACGGACCCCTTTCGATGGATCGGAAGACTGTCCGATTGATCGGAAATATGTCCAGTGGATTTTCAAGGTTGCTGGAAAAATTTTCGATTGATCGGATCTTCTGTCCGATTGATCGAAGCTTCTGTTCGATTGATCGGAGTCCTATCGGAGCCAGTGTCCGATTGATCGGAGTCCTATCGGAAACTGCTGTTTGAGCCTATTTGATTACAGCAGCTTCCACCTCTTTAATTAGTCTAATTTATCATATTTTTCATGGAGTTCTGAGACTAATGGTGATGACTAAAGGTATACCTAGTTGGTGCAAGTCATCTAAGAGGTTATGGGTTAGGTTTTGGTCAAGGCAAGGCACACCAAGGCATCTCTTTTACCTGTTTCTTCTTCCTTGATGCAGCCGGTCCATCTTGAGTCTTCGTTCTTCGTCTTCATTAAGCTCAACCGACACTAAACCTAATGACCTAAGTAATTGACAAACAAGGTGCACTAGTATGCCACAGAAAAGTGCACTAACAGATTCTTCCTCAAGCCTTGTCACTAGACTTGATTTAGAAGCATGAATTGAACTTCTATTGAACCAAAATTAATACATAAACACCTATCTCAAATTAATCTCAAAGATAAGAACCCATTCTAATTTAGTTCTAGATAAGCTCTAAGGAAACTTAGTTTGTAAAATCCCCTAGCATCCAACATATCATGATGGATCTAAGATCTCTATAATCCAAAATCCTATCAATCAACACCCCTATTAAGCAATCTCAGTAATCAAAACATCTCATGTAAGAGCAATCACAAGAGATAGAAGATTAATTAAAAATACTAACTTTATTTCAAACTAGAACTAGAAGTGTTCTTCATAAAACCCAAAAGTATTTGAATTAATTCGAATTAGACATTGCAAACAACTAAAAGCTTCACTTGTTAGCCAATCATTAACAGATTAGACTAAAACTCAAAGGAAAAACTACTAAAAACATAAAAAAATCGATTCGGAGGAGTTGCAGGCACTCCACAGTGATCCTCTCCACCTCCTACGACTTCTCAAGCCTTCTATGATATGTTTAGATTTACCCTTAGATGTCCTTTTATAGATTTGGAGCTCCACTGCGTGAGAAAATCGCAAAATCGGATGTCCCTCTCGCACTAGGAAACTAGAAAATCCGTTTTTAAAAAGTGTAGATTTTTTACACTTGCTGTTTACATGTGGCTGACTAGTCAAGACTAGTAAAACTTGTTCTCTTTAGTGTTTATTTCTCTGATTTAGTTCTAAAATAGTTAGTTTTATGTTATTAAATTTCATTCATCAATATAAATCTGAATTTAGCCCATCCTAGTTATAACTTTAGAATTGTTACGATAATTCCTGAGGATCGACCTCGGTCTTACTGAGAATTATTACTACATCCCAGCCTTGCACTTGTGGCGAGCGAACAAGTTTTTGGCGCCATTGCCAGGGATTAGGTTAACGGTTCTGAATTTTGTAATTAGGGTATAGTTAAGTTAGATAGATTATGTTAGGATTTATTGCTTCAATAGGTTTTTATCAGAATTTTCTACTACTAATAGATTTTGTTTATTTTGTAGGATTTTCTTACTAACATAGTTCTTCAAATCCGATAACCTCATTCTAACTTAGACTCGTTTAATTTTTAGTTTTTGTTTTTATTTTTAGAATTTTATATTAGTTAGTTTTTGTGTGCTTTATACCCCATTGGGAGCGTGATCATACATCGTAACTTCTAAGTGAGGAATGTTTAGTTGAAGGCCTAATCTATTACAGACGAGTTAGAAAACGTCTAGGAAATCCTGAATCGTTTAAAATCATGGCTGAGAATGAACCACATAATGTTGAAAACGTTGAACATGATGCACCACCAACTAGGTCGGAACATAATGAGAATGAGGAACGTTATGTTCCTCCAGTTAAAATATTGAGAGATTATCTACAACCGGAGAGAACAACCATGTCTTCCTGCATTGTTTTTCCAACTAATGCAGGAAACATGGACCTTAAACCGGAAATTATCAAGTTACTCCTGAAAATTTCATGGACTCAATTATGAAAGTTTATATGCGTACCTTAGTGAATTTGAGGACATAGCCAACACCTTTCAATTTAATGATATCTCCTAAGATGTGATCAAACTGAAATTGTTCCCCTTCTCTCTAAAGGACAAAGCCAAATCATGACTTCAATCATTTAAACCTAGAAGCATCGGGACATGGGTTGAGATGACCCAAGAGTTTCTTAAAAAGTACTTCCCGGTTCATAAAACCAATGCACTAAGGCGGACCATTATAAACTTCTCCCAAAACAGAGATGAAACATTTTTTCAATGTTGAGAGAGGTTCAAAGATCTTTTATTGGAGTGCCCACATCGTGGTTATGAAAAGCGGCGCTTGATTGACTTCTTCCATGACGATTTAAGTTCAAACATGTGCCAATTTGTCCAAATGATGTGTAATGATGAGTTTTTGAATAAAGCACCCAATGATGCTTGGGATTACTTTGATATACTAGTTGAGAATGCCAATCTTGGGATATCTCTAATCCGACTAGTAATCCCAAGTCAGCCCTAAGAGAAAAATGAGTACATGTATTAGATGAGGAGGACGATTTAAATATAAAGGTGGTGGGTCTCACAAAGAAGGTTGAGGCCATAGAATTGAGGAGTGTTAACATGATAACCACCAGTGAGGCCATTGAGAGTGTATGTGGTATTTGTGAGAGTGATGTTCACTTGACAAAGGATTGCTCAACAATCCCTGCGTTTCAAGATATCTTACAAACTCAATCGAACGCTACAAACGCTTATCAATGCCCCTTTAGTGGATCAAATTCTAACTTGAATAATCCTGATTGACAGTGTAAATCAAATCTTAATGGGAGAAATTGACCCATGGTAAATACAAACAATGCTTCCCAAAGGCCTCCTCAAAAGAGCACTCTTGAGGATACATTAAACGCATTCATGATTAGACAAACTCAGATAAATCAGTCCAACATGCAGGCCATGAATGAACTTAAAATTTTGGTTAAAAGAATTGAGACACACCTAGGAGTTAGGGAGAAAGGGACTGTTTTGACCCAATCTCATCCTAACCCCAAGGAACAACTCGAATTGAATTCCAATTTTCAACCATTCAAGTGGAACATGTCCAAGCCATCACCACTCTTAAAAGTGGTAAAACAATTGAAAAATCTGAATCGGTGAAGGCCACAAAGCCTAATGACCCGGTTGATTCTAAGAGTAATGGTAAATTAAGCAATGCTCCACAAGATGAAGAGACGGAGAGTGTATAAACCTATGGCCCGATTCCCCAAACGTCTTGTCTCGACAAAAAGGCCAAGTGAAAATCAGGATATCTTAGAAGTTTTTCAACAAGTTAAAATCAACATTCCTTTGTTGGATGCAATTAAGAAAATTCCTTCATACGCTAAATTTCTAAAGGATTTATGTGCCGTAAAGCGTAAGTAAAACGTGCACAAGAGGGCATTTTTTTACGGAACAAGTGAGTGCTATCATACAACAAAACACTCCTCCTAAATTCAAAGATCCCAGAAGCCCTACAATCTCTTGTATGATAGGTTACTTCTGGATCAATAGAGCACTTCTCGATCTAGGGGCTAGTGTTAACTTGATTCCCTACTCGGTATATAAGCAACTTGGACTTGGCGAATTAAAACCTATCAAGATAACTTTACAACTTGCAGATTGCTCCGTTAGAATACTGAGAGGAATAATTGAGGATGTGTTAGTCCAGGTTGATAAGTTCTATTATTCAATAGCATTACGCCAAAATGGTGTAAAAAAGACAGAAAAATTCTTGGTTTAACGACGGATTCTAACCGTCGCAAAAAGGCTTGGTTTAACGATGGATATAGTTCGTCGGCAATATTTACGACGGACAGGTCCGTCGTAAGTATTGAAAAAGTTCGTCGTAAATCCGTTTTGGTAGCTTAAAAAGTCGGAATTGTACGACGGACCAAAAGCCATCATTATGTGTTAATTAACGACGGATTATCTTCGTTGGAGATTTTACAACGGATAGGATCCGTCGTAAAGTAAGATTTTGCAACGGATTCCTATCCGTTGTATTTTTCATCTGACACCTGGCAGATGGAATTAGGTAATCACCGACGGACTTTTCCAGGATATAGTGACGGATATTGTCCATTGTAAATCTAAAATTATACTAAAGTGATCCTAGTTTTGAAAAAAAATAGTTTTCAAAAAAAGTTGACATTTTAGAAATGAAAATTGAAAAGTTTAAAAAACATTGTGATTTTGAGAAAAAAGTTGAGAGGTTTAAAAAAATTGGGGTTCATAAAATTTGAATTTTTGACAGAAATTGACATTCTTAAAAAATTGGCATTGTGAAATTTTTTTTTTGAGAAGTTGGAATAAGATTTATAAGATTGAAAAAAATAGATTTGGAAAAAATTGTGAGTTTAAAAAAGAAATTGAGATTTTGTATTTTGAGAAAAAAAATTAAGAAGTTCGATAAAAAAAAAAAGATTTTGCAAAAAAAAAAATGACGTTTTGAAAATGAAAATTGAGAAGTTTAAAAAATTATGTTTTTGACAAAAGAAATTGAAAAGTATGAAAAAATTAACAATGTTTGAGAAAAATTGAGATTTAAAAAAAATTGTAATTTTGAAGGAAATTGATATTGTTAAAAACAATTGCCATTTTAAAAAAAAGTTGAGAAGTTTGAATAAAATTGTCAAGTTTGAAAAAAATTGTGATTTTTAAAAAGAAATTGAGATTTTCTATTTTGAAAAAAAAGTTAAGAAGTTTGATAAAAAAAGAAGAAGAAGATATTTTGAAAGAAAAAAAAATTGACATTTTGAAAATGAACATTAAGAAGTTTAAGAAGAATTGTGAGTTTTGAAAAATAAAGTTCAGAAGTTTTTGAAAAATCGAGATTTTGAAAAAAATAAAAATAAAGATTTATACAAAAGCTGAGATTTTGAAAGAAATTGACATTTTGATAAAGAAAATGGAGAAGTTTGAAAAAAACACTTAAAAATTGGTAAGAATTGAAATTTTGAAAAAAAAATTAATAAGTTTGTATATCCATGCCGTCCATCTATTTCTCCTACCCATTTTACGGCAGGGTGCCAAAAATTGTTCAAATCCAAGTCTAAGGTGGACCACAACATAGGAATCAGTAGGAACTAAGTTCCTTGCTATTAAAAATTTGAAATGGCTCATAATAAGGTAATTGTGGAGATCCAACCTATTGATAATGTTAAGATCTGGATGATTGCTCCAAAGTTATGGCCCACCTAAGATTTAGATCTAAACCTTTTGTGGCCTGAAAAGTTTGTTTTACTGCTTGTTCATCATTTTTATTAATATGTAGGCCCCACCATGATGTATGTGTTTCATCTACGCTGTCCATCCAATTTTCCATATCAATTTATGATATGAGCCAAAAATAAGGTAGATCCAAATCTCAAGTGGATCACAATACAAGAAATAGTGTTGATTGAAATCTCAAGTGGATCACAATACAAGAAATAGTGTTGATCCAAATCTCAAGTGGATCACAATACAAGAAATAGTGTTGATTGAACACACAACATTAAAAACTTCTTGGGGTCACAAAAGTTTTGGATCAAGTTGATATTTGTTTTTTCCCTTCACCCAGGTTTGTATTGCATAATCAACGGGTTGGATATCAAATAAACATTACAGTGGGCCCTAGGAGGTTTTTAATGGTGGATATTCAATCATTACAGTTATCCTATGGTGTGGTCCACCTAAGGTTTATCGTGGTGATTGAGTGTCTCACCATTAAAAATTTCAAAGAGGCTATCGTAAGGTTTTAGTAATGTCTATTTGCAATCTAACTTGTTGATAATGTCAGGAAGATATAGATGAAGGTACAATACAAATATCAGTTTGATCCAAAACTTTTGTGACCCACGAAAAGCTTTTAATTTTTAATCATCACTATTTCTAGTGGTATGGTCCACTTGATATTTGTATCTTCTTAATCTTTGGGATCGAGACCTAAAATTATATTAAAAAACAGATGGATGGTGTGGATAAACAGAAAGTACATCAAGGTGGGCCCCACATGGTAGCGTAACACCCACTAAGTTGTTACCCCGGGAACAGCTAATTCACCCTCTTAGCATACCGAGTTAGTACGCAATCCGATCCCCCCCCCCCCCCGTCGTCAAACCGTCCTTCTCACTCCTCTCATCTCTCCCAATGGAGACGACACCCCCCCTCTCACAATCTGATTCCCCCTCCCTGCAGCAGGTTTGCCTCTCTCTCTCTCTCTCTCTCTCTCTCTCTCTCACTCCCTGTTCCAGCGGTGGGTGTACAATGACTGCCTCTCTCTCCTCTACTCACTTTGCCAGGTAAAAAACCCTAACCCTGACTTCTTTTTTGTTTTAATTTGTATTGTCAAACCTCTTACGTAGGGATTTGTATTGTAGATTCCTAAATTAGGGATTTGTATTGTCGATTCCCAAATCAGGGATTTGTATTGTCGAATCTCTAATTAAGGATTTGTATTGTCGAATCTCTAATTAGAGATTTAAATTGTCAAATCCCTAATTGGGAATTATGATTGGTAAAATGGAGTGTTCGCTTCCCTAAGTGTAGGGTTGCGATGTAGTAATAAACTCGGTAAGATCGAGGTCGATCCACAGGGACTTGTGTAGGAATTCACAAACAGATCCAATAGTGTTTATTAAGAGCTAACAACCAGATTTTGTATGAAATTGATGTAAGCAACAACTTTAAACTAATTTGAAGGTAAACAATTATAAAAAGGCACTAGGGGTTCAAGGATCCACTTGTAGCAATCCTTGATGCTCAATTCGCTGTGGTTTCTCACTTTCTCAACTAGAATCGATATTAAGATCTATCTAGCTGGATGGTAGAACTGTTAAACCAAACAATCTGTCATATGTAAGGCCAATGTATATGATTCACACATTGCAAGCTAGGATGAGCATGCTCAATTGCATAGGTCAGTCCCAATTCCAATAAACTAAGTTCATAATCATGATCATCATTAAGTCCTGTCATCAGTCAAAGCTAGATCATGATTTGAACTTGAATCAAATCACATGCATAGTCCCATACATAATTCAGAAAACCAGAAAAGTAGAACTTTGGTAGGAAGTTCCCACATGAAGATCATATTACTAGAGTGTACTCCAATTCCTCGGATCATACAGGTCCAGACTAACATTCAGCCATTAAGAACTTAAGTAATTCTCCCAAACATCAATGAGTCATCATAAGACTAAGAAAAACTTACTTAGAACTTGTATAAACTTCAAACCATTGTTCATAAACATGAAATTCAATCTTAAAACCAACTTAGAACGAATTGAAACATCTTAGATCCACTACAAGCTTCACCTCTTAGCCCTAGCTAAGAGGTTTAACCGTTCATGATCCAAGGAAACATGAAACAACTAAGAAAAACATAAAACAGTAAAACAAACTAGAAGGAGTTGTGGAACTCCGAAATCCACTTCCGCCGCCTCCCACCTTGCTCAAACTCTTCTAACATACCCTAGGAACGATCCCTAGGTGTCCTTTTATAGTGGGGAGGCTCCGCAACATCAGAATATTCCAGAAATTGCATAAGCTTTCGCAGTGCGCAGAGAATTTCGGGACTTGTAGAACACGTTTTATTACGCAGACGACCGGTCGCACGACTGGTCGCAGCTACTGGATGACCGGTCGCACGACTGGTCTCAAAAGCGTCAAAATCGTCCAGAGAGTTTTAGGATTTTCCAGCCCATAGACAGTCCGGTGAGATGTGGCTCTGTGGCCCCTCCTGTTGAGTGATGAGACCGGTCGGACGACCGGTCGTGGGTGTCTTCTTCTTCCTTCTTTTCTTCTCTTCTTTGCTTCTTTCTTCCACACTTTCCCACTTGGCCCTTTGGTCTTCTTTTCTTCTAAATAGCGTCCTTAAAGTCTTCAATTGATGCTTCCTCTCTCTCATCCCTACAATCACAAATCCATGCATTAGTTTAGTCTATAAACCATAAAAGCAAGCATACTGAGTGATGAATTGGGGTTAGAATATGCACAATTAAGAGCTCAACACGGAGTGGTTGGACAAGAGATGTGGATATTTTCTTCCAGTGTTTATGCATGAAATTAGGGCATTTCGTTGTTTTTCGATGTGCCTTGTTTGATAGTATGATGCAACAAAGGGTTTCATTAATCGACTATTGTTAAAAAAACAAGCTAATAGAAGCAATACAGAATTCATTGTTTTTCTTTTACAAAATGGCAGCAATTGGGTAGGTTCTAGGTACTTTCTTTTGGCTAATTTTTTTTTATGTGTATTTGCCAAGATGCTCCTACAATGGCGATTTTGTATTTGATCCAATCCTTGATTTTACTGCTAGATTGACAATGATAGGTGTGTATGTTTCATCAATTTTGCAGAGACCATGACACGCCTCTTATTAGTAGACCAACCTGATTTTCAGCAAAGCCATACAATCCTCCAGCAGCAGCAGCAGCAGCTTACAATACTCCTAATTTTCTGTGTCTTTTTGAACCAGGTGCACAAAAGCTTGCAGAGAATATGGGAAAGAAATCTAGTTAATTCATTGAATGGGCCCTGCAAGCATTCAGGTTTCCACTAGATGAAAGTCTAAAATTGATTATTGTCAATATGTCTAGGTTTCTTTGGAGTTCACAATTTTACTTTTTTGCAGGTTGCCTTGTATAGGAAGTCACCATATGTTCAAATTGCTCATAGAGTAAAATTTCCTTCTGGTCACCTTTTAAGTTTGATTTATGTTTTTATCAATCTGCATTCAATTCTTTTGATTGTTTTTTTTTTCTTTTGTGAATTTCTAATCTATATTCATTTGCAAAATTGGGTATCGCAATTCCTGCATCAAATGCTTCTTCCATCTCAAGTGGAGTATGGGCTTTTGTGACGTCTCTGCCTGTATTGTCCATACCACAGATATCAATACAATTTTCTTTTTGTTAAAAAAAATGATTTTTGTTTAACTTTCAATGTAGAGTATTAAATTTTCCTGTTTGTTGATAGAGGTTTGCTAAGCCCATGCATGTGCATAAGGTAACTCATGTACCACCACCACCATGTGTACCAGAATGTTACATAGACTGAGATCTAATCCATCCATTGTGTGGGTCCTACTTATTTAGATATCCTAGATCAAAAGTCAGGCCGTTCCACTTATCACGAGGGCCACTGTTTAAGAAATAGATATGCAGCTGATAAAAAACTTGGCCAAAGTTTTCTAATCTATCCATTAGCTTCTAATATTGTGACAGCCTCAGTTTTAGGCTAGATCATCTGCACGTCATATCCACCTCATGAATGGTTGGATCCTTTACCCTTGTGCCACACTGGTGCATGTGGTGGGGTTGTGTAGATGGGATGCCTTGTACACGTGTGGGCAGAGCAAATCCCTCTCTTATAGTTTGTCTTTAATGGCTAGAGGAGCCTCTCTAAATGTGGTCATGAACTGTACTTTGCACAGACCGTGTTCTTGTCTTGGAACAATAGAAGCTAGTTGTTGCTCCTTGAAGATTTAGGAGTTGTTACTTCTGTTTCTTAGATTTGTCTAATGGACCTGTTTCTGTATTTTGCAATTAATAGTAGTTGGGCTTCGTGACTTCACAGCCGAAGTGAATTTCAGTTTTTTTTTTCTTCAGTTAAGTGTTCGCTTAGCAATCCTTTAGTTAAGTGTGGGTGGATACGGCTCCATGCAAGTGGCCTTAGAAGCCTCTGCTAAAGGGGTGGGTAGATGGGTAGGCTCCTCTAATGGTCGGCTTAGCAAACCTCTACTGAAGGGTATGGGTGGTGGCAATTCCACAATGTTTTTCAAGGGTTCAGTTAGCTGCTCAGTTCAACTAAATTGGTATGATACAATTCTATATAGTGAAAATGTTGAAAGTGGGTTGGTGGTCATCAATTTAATAATAAAGACCATACTACTAATTTCCAATGATAAGCATTTAAAGTTGGACCAGAAGCATTTGTAAGTTCAATATTGGGGCTGAATCCTTGAATCTCGAATTTGGAAGCATTCCAACACAACCAGAAGCACTCCAACAGTTTAACATAGATCACTGTTTTCTGATGGCAGTTGGTCAGGTGTCTATAGAGAGAGCCATTCTCAAAATCATCTCTAAATGAACAGGCCAGCAAGATGTTGCTCGAGAACTACAAGGAATACGCAAAGCATGCCAGGTGAGTTGTTTTATTTAGAGGCTTGCCTGAGTTTGTGTCTTCTTTTTAGGAAGGTTACTATGGACCTTTGATTTTTGTCCTGATCATTAGATCAATGGGAGATCATGATACATATGGTGGGCTGCACACGCCAATTTGTAGATTGAGCTTGTCTTAGAGAAGTTAGTATTAGATCTACCCTCTTAAATTATTGTTCTCTCCACTGATGGAACAACCTTCGCTATTATCAATTGGGCTTCTCTGTTTCTGATTTACTTTGAGAATAGCAAACACTTTTATAAGTAAGGATTTAGGTACTCATCATGTTTCAATGGAACCGGCATATACTTGTCTGGGGAGGGTCTTAGGTCATTGATCTTTTGTTCTCTTTTAGTTATTCATGGAAACACCTGTTATACACCTGGATGTCATAAAGTAGCACATCACCCAACTACAGAGAAAGTCGCAAGTTCCATTTAACCATTTATAGTAGATGCCCTACATGAGTGAGCACATTCAAACATCATTCTTTATGGTAAGCCTTCAGCCTAGACAGCTAAATGCTCTTTATCTGGTTTAAATAATACATGGATTTTTTTTGTACACAGCTTTAATTGGGCCTTGATGATTTTGAGAATTTAGCTGAATGTTTTAGTGTTAAATGTGTTGTGCCATTAAAAAAAAAAGAAAAAGATAGAATGTGTTGTGTATCCGCATCTCAAATTACGAATGTCATATGAGTTGTGGATATGAATGGGTATAAATGCAGAGGAAGGAGGTGCTTCATGCTTACTAGTCTACTTAGGCCTAGAAATGGAATATGGTTCCTTGACAGCAATAATCTTTTTTTAAAGGAATTTTATAACACTAGTTAGGATCTGTCAATCCAGGATATACTTGATTTTTCCATCCATGGCGTGCCCCATCAGATCAATGGTCTAAATCACTAACCATGGGATGATACTGTTTTCCATCCATGGTAGTTTCCACCAAAATAACTGATCCAAATTCACGAGCTATACAACGATGTGTTACAGGCTAGAATCAGTCTCCTCATGCAAACACATCAGATTTCGGTCCAAACACTATTCTGTAAAATATAACATCCTGATTTAGTTAGTCCTCTCCCAACATTGGAAGCTTACGAAAAGATGACCAATTTGCAGCCGTTGAACATGTCGAAGTGTTGAATTGTACATTCACTGGAACTTTAAATGGGGCCAGGATCAAGACATGGTAGGTAATTGAGCTCTAAGAAAATCACCTAGCCAAGTTAGTTTTTCACAACAGTACATTGAAATTTCCATATACAAGAAATGAACTGAGTTCTAGTGTCCTCATTTTGAATTATAAAATAGTAGAACATGAATATGGTAGAATTTCTCTTCATGGTAAGTGTGGCCACTTGTGTCATTATTTGGAACCATCCATCCAGTTGTCCCTATTCTTGGATTAACCAATGGTTCAAATTACATATAGAGTGGATGATCCTATCCAACGGGTCATGGCCAACAAAAAACATGGTAAACCAAAAATTCTGAATGGAGAATACCAAGTCAGAGAGTGAAGAGCAGCGATGGAGAGGATTGATTGCTTAATTGGGTTGGTTTTTCGAACACAAGCCATCGATGATAGGGCCCACTATCCAGGTGTAGAATGTAGAGATGTCCCTACCATATTATGATTTTACCAGCTCCATTGCACCATCTCCAAATTGGAGTATGTCCACCTCAATTTGCGTTTACATTCCTTTCGAATTGAAGCTGAAAGAAATGCAATCATGATTTCTTGAAGGGTGCATTTGGTTGTACCAAATATCATGAAATTTCATCATATTTTGCTCCAAATTAGACTGATTAATCATTAAATATCATGAAGTTTAGTGATATTCGGTGACACCAAATGCACCTTAAGAAGGGTAACTATAGTTTTTGTCATTTTCCACTTGAATGAAGTACTACAATGCAATTTAATAATGCATTACAATGTGAACTAAGCTGTGAACAGAAATTTCATTTGTTTCACGTTGGACAAATGGATTTGAGATTGGTACCAAGATAGTCCCTTTTTATCTATTGAAATTCATTTCAACTTAGCATCCAAATGTGCCCTAAACATTTATTTTCATATAAATGGGTGGTTTTTTTTTTCTCCCTATTTCCTTATATATTTTATTGTCTATAGGGAGGGTCTCGGTATGCTTGAGGGATCTCATTTGAAGACATGCATATCAACGACACCAATTATCCGATCATCAACAACCAATACTATTGTGATGATGGTTATAGCTAGCTACAAACAAGTAAGAACGCTCTTTTCTATTTGTGCGCGCCTATGTTTTTGGACTCGAAAAATAACTCAATTGTTTCAAAATGAGATTCTCCTTAGATCTGTACTCCTTATTTTCCTCTTTTTATGTGATCAAAACAGTGAATTTTGACCATGACCAATTTAAATATAGATGTATCAAAACAACGCAAAAGAACTTTATTTTATTTTTTAACCTTAGAAATTCTACTTTGATTTATATCCTTGTTTTATTTTGCTTGAATATTTTTTTTATAACAGGCGAAAGAAGCAAAAGAATTATTTTTTTTTAATACAAGAAAATTTCCGACGGTTCCAGTCTGTCTCTATTTTCTCTCTTACCAACGGCTTGAGCAACGCAATCCACGATTGATGATAGTTGATTGCTATCCGGGAAGTGTAAAATGCACCTCGAGGACGGTTAGGGACCGTCTGATTTTGAGACGGTTCATAACCGTTTGTTTGTAACCATGGTGATGGACCGTCATTTAAGTTTTACGACAGCAAAATAAGATGGTCCAGAACCGTCTGGAATCACAGTTTAAGACGGTTTTCGACCATCTTTTTTTCACTGTTTTGGTGTAGTGTAGACTATCATTTTGGATACAAGCGGTTACAAATGCATGCACTCAAGTTCCTGTCATTCTAGGCCGACCATTCCTAGCAACTGACAATGCTATAATCAATTGTCGGAATGGAGTCATGAAAATATCCTTTGGAAACATGTCAATGAAGCTGAATGTGTTTCATTTGCATAACAACAAGAGGATGAGGATGAGGAAGAAGATGAGATCCACATGATTAACTTCATAGATACAATTGTGGATGATGATGAGCCACCCTCGATTAGATTTTTCAAAACCTTAAAGTTTGCTTGGCTTATTCTAAGGATGAAATAAGTTTAAATATTGATGAAGCCTTGGAAGAACCAAAATCTGAAAATTTGATTAACAAGACACCAATCGATAACTTGAACAATTTTTTTATGCAGGAACTTGATGGATTGGTGCTTGATTTTCCTATGGAGAAGCCAATTTCTGAAAGTGTAGTGGTTGAGGACATATTTCAACCTACACAAGTGACCGAGAAGGTCGAAGTTTCCTACACTCTAGAGGAGTGTTTGGCATATTTTGAGGATTGAGATGATCCTATGATCCGTGACATTATCAATACCTTAAGGGAAACTTCACCAGTGCTCACAAAGACTCCTTCAACGGAGTGTAAAACTGATTTATCAATAGCGAAGGTACCGGTGGAATCTGATTTTGTGGAGACCATAACAACTTATGAAGAAGAATTCCAAGTCTCCACATCTCTTTGGTTTGTTCAAACCGAAGAGCACCATCTCTAGGATGATCCTTACTTGAACATTTTTTTTTTCCAGACAAGTTCAAAAGGAGATTCATGTTTAATAATTTCTAACAAAAGAAATTCTCTTTTCCTAACACATGGGGTGATAACTTTGAGAAACCCGTTGAACTTTTTCAGCAGGATGTTCAATGTGTTAGCACGACAAGCATCAACCATGTGCACTATGAAGCAGAAAGGTATAGAGTAGTTTTATTTGTTTTAATTATTTAGTTGTTTGGAGTTATAGACTTCCATGATCGACTCTCTGGGGTACTATCGTTCTCACTCTCCTTTATTTTATTTCCTTGCTCTCATGTCATTGATTATTGCATATCTATTTACATTGAGGACAATATAAAATTTTGGTTGGGGGTGAGATTCCTACATGAATATAGTATTTTGTGACATTTTGAGCAAAAATTTTTAACAAAAATTTCAATTTTTCTTAAAATTCGAAATCTTTTGGAAAACTTTATTTCTATGCACTTGAAATGGTACGAGTATGAGAGAAAGGGAGATGAAGTGATTGATGTTAAAAGCCTTGAATTGTCTCTAATATAATAGTTTTCTATATGAATTCTCTTATTTATATGATCGATAGAATGTTTGAACACCTTTGAGTCTAGCTCACATTACACGATTCTCATGGTTTGAAAGGATTATGTAGATTTGTAAATTGGCTAGATTGAGATCTAAGGTGTTAAGGAACTTACCCAGGGAACTTTGTCCATCCTTGTTCATGTGAAGTAAAGAGAAAAGAACGAAAGATATGTATTTTTAAAAATCCTATCTAATGTATATATGAAAAAAGAAAAAAAAGAAAAAAAAGGTTATCATTGAATATATGTTGAAATTCCGAAAAGGGCTACCTATTACCAACTAGGGGATGGTCTACCCGTAACCAAAGCTGAAAATGGGAAGTAGTGTGAAAGCTATCGAAGGAATGGTTAGGCAAATTCTTGTCATAGTCATTTGGTTGATCTGTACACTTTTAGACCTTCAGTTTCGCTGATTTGTGAAGAAGATAATCCTGAAAATTCATGAGATGAAAATTTACTATGCACTTTAGACTGCACTTGTTCGAATTCTTCTATTTCTCAATCAATCGGTGAGGATTCTATGTAAAACACTTATTATGTTTAGGAAGTTTAGGATTTCAGTTTCATATCAGTAAATTCCCTTTGAATTTCATGCTTGTATGTCGTTAAGTTTATAAAAGTATAGTTTTCAAGGGAGAGTTGAGTTTTTAGAGAAGTGATTTATTTCACACTTGTTTTGCTCGAGACTAGCAAAATGCTGGTTGGGGGGTGTGTTGAGCTCTGAATTGTGCATATTCTAACCCCATTTCATTACTCATTTTGCATGGTTTGCATGTTTAAAAGATTAATCTAATGCATGGTTTGTGGTTGTAGGAATGAGAGAGGGACTTCACCCAATTGATGACTAAAGACTACACTTAGAAGTCTTACAAAGAGGAAGGAAGGTGGGCCAAAGAGAAGAAGAAAGAAACAAGGAGAAGAGAGAAAGAAAGAAAGAAAGAAAACACAAAAATAGGTCCGACCGGTCTGCCAAACAGGCCCCGACTGGTCAAGACTGGTCGGCCACATAGGCAGCTCTCCTCCAAACCTTGCTGAAGCAAGGCCAGATAGGTCTGATTCTTTTTTTTTTATTCTTTTTTTTCTTTCTCTCTCTCTCTCTCTCTCTCTCTCTCTCTCTCTCTCTCTCTCTTCTCCTTACTTCTTTCTTCTTCTCTTTGGCCCACCTTCCTTCCTTCCTTATTGTATGACTTCTAAGTGTAGTCTTTAGTCATCAATTGGGTGAAGTCCCTCTCTCATTCCTACAACCACAAAACATGCATTAGATTAGTCTTTTAACATGCAAACCATGCATAATGAGTAATGGAATGGGGTTAGAATATGCATAATTTAAAGCTCAACACATATTACGACTGCCATATGATACAACACAGTGTCATTGACCGTCACTGCGGATGGGTGACTACAAGAAGATACATCATGCTGCTAAATGGTATAACATAGCGCTATTGACCATCACTGTGGATGAGTAACCACAGGAAGACGCATCATAGCTACAAATGGTACAACAGTGTCATTGACCGTCGCTGCGGATGGGTGACCACTTGAAGACACATTATGGCTGCCAAATGGTACAACATGCTGTCATTGACCGACGCTGCGGACGGGTGACCACATGAAGACACATTATGGCTATCGGGTGGTACAACACAGTATCATTGACCGTCACTATGGACGGGTGACTATAGGAAGACACACCGTGACTACCTGAGCTGCTCAACTGACGGACCCCGCTTTGGATAAGAAGTGCATCAACTGGTTTTAGCGATAATAGTTCATAATGAAGTATTTCAGATATTTTGGAACTCTATGGTTAGGGTTTTTTATGATAACCATAGTCCATTTGATTTAGTTTCATACCTCGATTCGGGATGAACAGAGTCTATATAATGGATATGAGGAGCACAAAGTAAATATATTTGATCTTTATTGCATGCTCGAGAGAGGATTGCACTATGCTTGATGTTTAATATATATTAGGTGAATTATCCACTTGATTTGGTTAATTTGCTTTATGCATGTCCTTAATTCAACCACATCATTGTTAATAATCGATGCTTCGAGTGATTAGATTACTTGGGTAGGCTGTGTTGAGCTATATTTCTTTGAGAAGTTCAAGTTCGATGAGCTGGATTGCACATTTCTGGTGCTTAAGAATGGATAAGTATCGGGGTTGATATATGCCTGTTTATGCCGATAATCGATAAACGGTGGGGGTTAGTGTCCCACAAATGCTTGATTTAGTTGCCTCATGATAGGAGGATGTTAAATCCGGCTTGGCGTTAGTGAGATTGTGCCTAATTTTACTTGGTGTCAGTCGATCTTCGAGCCAACATGGCACTTCCCAGGACTAAAAATGACTAAGTATCAAGTCTGTTTACTACTTAATTAGCGTATTGGATGATTAGGAAAGTGAATAATGTCGTTGCGATGCATTATTATGGTATTTCAACCATGGAGAAACTAAGTCTCCTTCTTCACGTCGGTCAAATTCCACTTAGTTTCAATGAATATCGGTCACTCTATGCTTTTAAAGAGGTATTTCTGGGATTGTGAAAATGACTAAGTGTTGGTTATTTTTTTATTAAATCGCTGATTTGGTCCACATAACATTGACCGTTGAAAGATTCGGTCTGGGGGATGGATAGATCTCGGCGATGTGTGTTTAGGAGCGATAGTGCGATGGAGAGGCGGGCCACATCTAAAGCGGACCACACCACAGAGTCCCTGGGTTTGGTAAGACTGTCCGGGCAACTGTGGGTTTAGTGGTGGACGCATGCACCCTGAGGTGGGCGCATGTAGCCCCCCTTAGGTGCATGTGAGAGAGAGAGAGTGAGGAGAGAGAAGAAGGGCCTCCTTTCCGGGCGCATGTGCTATAACACATGCGCCTGGACCAACTTGGTGGGTGCATGTGGCTTTGCCACTTTGAGATTTTTCATGATTTTTGGCTAAAAAGGGAGTGGGTGCATGTGGCTTTGCCACTTGCCAAATTTGGTTCCTTCGGCTCCGAAGAGATGAGTGCATGTAACCCTTTCCGACGAGGGATCCGGCAAGGGTGATGGGCGCATGTTACCCTCTCTGGCAAGGATTCCGGCGAGGATTCTACCTCTTGCGGCACTCTGGCGTCCTCTTGAATGAAGAAGTCTCTGTCTGTCATCAGGCGAGTGCGCTATTTATAGTATGTTAATCGGGTCTCAGGTCCAAGGAAAATGAAAATTTTACGACCGCATGTGTTTGTGGGAGAGGGATTGAGCGCATGAGGGGGAGGTGTGGGTGCATGTGCCCCCTGTGGTGGCGCATGTGCCCATACTTAGCAATTTTTAGAATTTTGGCATTTGGAGGAATGAGAGTCAATTCCCAGGCGCATGTGGTGAGGATGTGAGCACATGTCTCCAACTTTGAACTTTTTTGGAAGCTTTCCGAGAAGAAATGCCTCCACATGTAGGCTTTGCATGTGCTCTCCGTATGTTCCCAAACTTAGATTATTTTGCAAACTTCAGGCTCCGACTGTCCAAAGGATAGGTACCTTTTCGGAGATCGAAGTCACTGATGCTAGAGCACTTTAAGCCCTCGTCGGGCTATTAAATAAATGAGGTGGGGTACGGATGATCAACTATTGCCAATCTAGGTAGTTTCTTCCCAATTTGGACCCTCTCGGCTGGCTCCAGACAGGAGGCAAAATGCACTTCGGTGTGCGTAGGTAAAAGTATACATCGTACGACATTGAAATTTGGGTGTTAATGATTTTTGGGTATTCCAGATCATTTTGCAGCAATATGCATGTCCAGTTCCGCTTTGAAATGGCATTTGTAGGCTTTCAGACTCTTTCAGTCGGCACTAAACAGGGGCAAAACACATTTCGGAGTGCGCAAGTAATAATACGTGCCGCATGACATTCAAACTTAGTAGTTAAGGGTTTTAGGGAGTTTCAGATCATTTGGATACAATACGCATGTCCAGTTCCCTTCTGAAATAATGTTTGTAGGCTTTCGGATTCTTTCAGTCGGCTTTAAACAGGGCAGCATGCATTTTGGGGTGCGAAGGTAATAATACGAGTCGTGCGACATTCAAACTTGCTGGTTAAAGGTTTCTGGGTGTTTCGGATCATTTGGTGGTAATACGCATGTCCAGCTCTACTCCGAAATGATATTTGTAGGTTTCAGTCATGACTGCGTAGGTTAGGGTTATGCTGGCGCCCGATCGTGTTTTCTAGGTATTTTCCGATCTTGGAATCAATCTGAATCGTTGTAGATGAACTGTCGCATGTTGTTTTATCATGGGTGAGATTTTAAACCCCAACACCAACCTCACAAGAAAAGTCGTGGCCATAGAACTAAGTAAAAGTGGAGTTGCAAAACTCATTGAAGCTATTGAGAACGTGTGCGGAATTTGTGCCGCTAATGTACACTTTATGCAAGATTGTCCTACAATTCCAGCATTTTAAGAGGTGTTACAAGGGCAAGAAAACGCTGCATACGGTTATCAACGGCCTTTCATTGGACCGGTAGGTAACACGTACAACTCTACTTGGAAGAACCATTCAAATTTCAATTGGAGGAATGCTCTCATGGCCAATCCTACCAACACTCAAGGAGGGCCACCGATGCAAAACATGGCCCCACCTCAATTCTCAATGGAGGACACCTTAAAGGTGTTTATGCAAGGGCAAACGCAAATCAACTAAACGAATCAGCAAATGTTCTAAGAGCTTAAAGTGTTGCTTGATGAGATTAAGGGACTCTTGAATGCTAGAAAATGGACCTTTTTGGCCCAACCTCAGCCCAATCCTAAACAATCATATAAAATCAGCACTCGTAACCCTCCCAACCAACATGTAGAGCAAACAAAATCCATCACCACTCTTAGAAGTGGTAAACAAGTTGATAAATCTATTCCTGTGAAGGGCGACAAGCCTAATGATCCGGTAATTTCTGAGAATGAGGATGGATCTAGCACAGCCCCATAAGAAACGGAATGCGTTCACAAGCCCATAGCACCATTCCCCGAGATTGATATTTTAGAGGTTTTCAAACAAGTCAAGATCAACATTCCATTGCTTGACGTCATCAAACAAATTCCCTCCTATGCTAAATTTCTAAAGGACTTATTCACAACCAAACGTAAATATAATGTGCTACAAAAGGCCTTCCTAAATGAGCAAGCGAGTGTCATTCTCCCCTAAAAGATCTCCAAAAATATAAGGATCCCGGTAGTCCCACAATCTCATGTATCATTGGTGACTACTGGATCGAGCGTGCATTACTAGATTTGGGGGCAAGCATAAACTTGATACCGTACTGAGTATACGAGCAATTAAGTCTTAGTGAATTAAAACCCACCAAAACCACATTGTAACTTGTTGATAAATCCATTCATGTGCCGAGAGGGGTGGTTGAGGATGTATTGGTCCAAGTTGACAAATTCTACTACCTGGTGGATTTTATCATCTTAGACACAACCAATTATGGATACTAGCACTCAAATACCGATAATTTTGGGCCGCCCATTCTTGGCTACATCCAACGCAATCATAAATTGCTAGAATGGGGTGATGCAATTGTCCTTTGGGAACATGACCTTAGAGGTGAACGTGTTCCACATGTGCAAAAGCAAATGAATGAGGACGATGATGAGCTCTTCGAGGTAAACATGCTCGAATCATTTAAAGAAGAGGAGCTCTACCAACTTGAACCACTCAAAACTTTAGAGACATGATTGGGACATTTTGAAGATTCTAAGGATCCCATCTTGTATGATATTGTGCAAGCATTGATAATGAGAAACCGGTAGTTGATACTAGTCGGTGGAGGCCTTACTTTGAAAAATTGCCACCAATCACATCAAAGCCTCTACCGTCTAATATCCAACCGCCGAAGTTTGACCTTAAACCATTGTCATCTGAGCTTAAATACGTATATTTGGGTCAAGAGGAAATATTTCCGGTTATTATAGCTTCTCACCCAGGAAAAAACCAAGAGCTTAAGTTGATTAGCTACTCAAAGAACATAGGGGAGCCATACGATGGACAATAGCAGACCTCAAGGGGATTGACTCTTCGATTTGTACTCACCGCATATACCTCGAAGAGAATGCAAAAATGACTAGAAAACTTCAAAGGCGGTTAAATTCAAACATGATGGAGGTTGTCAAGGCCAAGGTGTTAAAGCTCCTAGATGTGGGTATTATTTACCCTATCGCGGATAGCCAGTAAGTGAGTCCTACCCAAGTTATCCCTAAGAAGTCCAATATTACCATTGTAGAGAACGCCAACAACGAGCTTATACCGACTAGAGTGGCCACCGGTTGGTGTATGTGCATAGATTATCAGAAGCTAAACATGGTCACTAAGAAAGACCACTTCCCTCTCCCATTCATGGATCAAATTTTGGAGAGGTTAGCGGGTTATTCTTATTATTGCTTCCTAGATGGATATTCTGGCTACAACCAAATTGAGATAGCCTCGGAAGACCAAGAGAAGACTACCTTTATATGCCCATTCAGCACATTCGCATACAAAAGGATGACATTCGGACTATGTAATGCACCTGCCATATTCCAACGATGCATGTTGAGTATTTTCTTAGACATGTGGGTGAGTTTCTCGAGGTATTCATGGATGATTTCTCTATTTTTTGTTGTACATTCGATGAGTGTCTAAATCACTTGAAATCGGTCTTGACCGATGCGAGAAGAAAAACCTTGTCTTAAACTGGGAGAAGTGCCATTTTATGGTACAAAGAGGAATAGTCCTTGGACATATTATCTCGTCCAATGGAATAGAGGTAGATCGGGCCAAAATCGATAGTATTGCTAATCTACCACCACCCAAAAGCATATGTGATGTGCGGTCCTTCCTTGGACACACCAGATTTTATCGAAGGTTTGTAAAGGATTTCAGCCATATCTCTAGGCCTTTAGGTTACCTTCTCCAAAAGGGAAACCAATTTGAGTGGAGTGCCAAATGTCAATTAGCTTTTTCAAAGTTAAAGGATATGTTGACAACCGCATGTATCATTCAACCACCAGATTGGTCCATTCCTTTTGAGCTGATGTGTGATGCGAGCGATTATGCTATTAGGGCAGTGTTAGGACAAAAGAAGGATAAGAAGCCCCATGTTATATATTATGCGAGTAAGACCTTAAATCCTACCCAAGTCAATACTCGGCTACGAAGAAGGAGCTCTTAGCCGTTGTTTTTACTTTGGACAAATTCAGGCCTTACTTGATAGGATCTAAGGTTATCATCTACACGGATCATGCGGCGCTGAAACACCTTCTTTCTAAGAAGATACTAAGCCCCGTTTCCTTAGATGGATCATACTCCTTAATAAATTCGACTTAAAGATTAAAGATAAGAAGGGAGTAGAGAATGTGGTCGCGGATCATCTATCCCGCCTCGTTTTACCCAATTCCATTGACGAGTCACCTATTGAGGACTCATTCCCTGATGAGCAACTTTTTGTTACCATGTATTCACTGTGGTACACTAATATAGCAAACTATCTTTCCATAGGTGCGATGCCAACTCATTGGATTGCGAAGGATAAGCGAAAATTTCTAAGGGAGGTGCGCATATTTTTCTGGGATAAACCTTTACTTTTCAAATATTACCTATATCAAATAATTAGGAGACGTGTCCCTGATGACGAACAAAATTCTATCATCTCCTTTTCTCACAGTAAAGCATGTGGGGGTCATTTTTTCGTCAAGAAAACCACTACGAAAAATCTGCAGTGTGGTTTTTATTGGCCTACTTTGTTTAAAGACACCCACGAGTTTTACACATCATGCGAGCACTGTCAAAAGCTAGGAGGATTGTCCCATCGGAATATGATGCCTCTCAACCCAATTCAACATCTCGAAGTCTTCAATTGTTGGGGCATTGATTCGATGAGATCATTTTCCTCATCTTTTAGACATGTCTACATATTAATTGCTGTAGACTATGTGTCTAAGTGGATAGAGGCGATTCCATGTAGAACTAATGATCTCTGCATGATTCTACGGTTCCTTAAAGAAAATATACTTTCTATATTTGAAACACCTCGAGCCATCATAATTGATGGTGGAGCTCACTTTTGCAATAGGCCTTTTGAAGCCTTAATGAAGAAATATAACATTACGCATAAAGTGAGTACCCCATACCACCCACAGACAAGTGGGTAAGATGAATTTTTCAATTGAGAAATCAAACAAATTTTGGAGAAGACAGTGAAGCCAGATCGCAAAGATTGGTTGCTGAGATTAGTCGATGCACTTTGGGCTCACCGTACGGCTTATAAGACCCCGATTGGAATGTCTCCCTGTAGACTTGTTTATGGGAAAGCTTGTCACTTGCCCGTGAGGCTTGAACACAAAGCCTATTAGGTAATTCAGGCATTGAGCTTCAACATTGACAAGGTTAGCTCGTTTCGCAAACTCCAATTGAAAGAGCTTGACGAGATCCGGAATGATGCCTATGAGAACTCAAGAATTTATAAGAGTAGAATGAAAGCTTTCCATGAAAAACACATTTTCAGAAAAACTTTTTAAGAAGGCTAAAAAGTACTCTTGTATAATTCCTGACTTCATCTTTTTTCGGATAAATTGAGATCTCAATGGACTGGCCCATACATTGTTAAAGAAGTTTTTCCTCATGGGTCTATCAAGATAGAGAATGAGGCAAATGGTAACTGTTTTAAAGTGAACAGACAACGCCTTAAACCATTTGTTGAGAAGTTTGATTCAGAGGATATGTCCATCCCTCTGAAGGATCCTGCGTATCGGGATGAATGATCTCCTAGTTTGATGGAGATTCTCTTTCTAAAAGGAGAATTAGTTTAACTTATTTTCTATTTTAGGTTTATTGCTTTAGTAGATTTAGCTGTCGAAGGTAGATTTTCATGATTGACTCTCTCAAGTACTCTCATTTTCACTCATTTTTATTTTTATCATTGCTCTCACTCACTGCATATCTTTTTACATTGAGGAGAATGCAAGATTTGGTTGGGGGTGAGATTCCTAGATGAATCTAGTATTTTGTGACATTTCGAGCAATTTTTGTAAGAAAATTTTTAATTTTTCTAAAAATTTAAAACCCTTTTGAAAAAACTTGTTTCTATACACTGGGATGCTATAATTATGAAAGGATGGGAGATGAATTGATATGATTTTGAGATCTCTGAATTATCTTAAATGTATTAGTTTTCTATATGAATTCCTTTATTGATTTGATTGATAGAAAATTTTAACACTTTTGAGTCTAGTTCACATTACACGATTGTCATGGTTTGGAGGGATTACATAGATTTGTAGATTGGTTAGACTAAAGATTTAAAGTGTTGAGGAACTAAGCCGAGGAACTTTGTTCATCCTTGTTCATGAGAAAATAAAAGAAGAATGAAAGATATGGATTTCTAAAAATCCTATCTCATGTATGTTGAGGCTCAAATTCGCACCCATGATAAAGAAAAAACATGTGACGGTTCATTTACGACAATTCAGATTAATTTCAGAGTCGGAAAATACTTGGAAAACACCAGCGCAGCCCTAACCCTAGGCGACCTGTGCAATCATACTCGAAACCTACGAATGTCATTTCGGAGCAGAAGTAGACATTCATATTGCCGCTAAATGATCCGAAATACCCGAAAACCTTCAATTAACAAGTTTAAATGCCGCGTGGAGCATATCTTTACCTGCGCACCTTGAAATGTGTTTTACCTCTGTTTGGAACTGACTGAAAGGATCTGAAAGCCTACAAATACCATTTCGGAGTGAAACTGGACATGCGCATTGCCACCAAATGATCTGGAATGCCCAAAAACCCTTAATTAGCAAGTTTGAATGTCGTGTGGTGCGTATTTTCATGTGCGTGCTTCCCGGAGCGAAGTTCCTATATGAAGTGCCGACCCAGAGGTTCCAAATTAGGAAACAACTACCAAAGTTTGCAATATCTGGTCCTCCACACCCCATCCCATTCATTTAATAGGTCGATAAGAGCTTAAAAGCGGCTTGCGTCAGTGACTTCGGTCCCCGAAAGGGTACATGTCCTTGGAAGGGTCACCTGTCGAAGCCTGAAATCATAAAATATTCTAAGTTTGGGAGCCATTTCTCTCTTGCAGAGTGCAAGATCCTGAAATATTCTAAGTAGTGGAGAAATCACATTTTTAAGAGGGACATGCGGGAGCTCTAAAACCACATGCGCCCGGAATAATTCCTCACAGAAAGTCTCCTAGAAAATGTCCAGAAAAGTGAAGTTTTGAGACATGCGCCCGGCTTGAAATAACATGCGCCCGGCAACATGCGCCAACCACATTCGGCTGGCACATGCGCCTGGAAATCCTTCCGGAATCACATGCGCTCACTAATATCCATTATCCCAGACCTGAACCCGATTAAACTACGATAAATAGTAGGTCAACTTGATGACCATAAGCAACATCATCTTCGGACGACCTAAGAGCGACGCAAGAAGTAACATGTGCCCGCTTCGCTTCCCTTGCCGGATCCCTTCGTCGGAAAGGATTTCCTTGCCGGAAAGGGATTTTCCTGCATGAGTTTGAATGCAGAGGGAGAGTGAGGGAGAAAATTCAGAAAATATCCTAAGTAGTGGAGTTTTCCCACTTTGCAAAGGGACATGCACCCACCTCTTCTTAGCGAGAAAATCCAGAACATAGGCCAAGTAGTGGAGTTTTCCCACTTTGCAGAGGGACATGCGCCCACCTCCTTTTGCCTGGAGAAGTAAAAAAATGGCTAAGTAGTGAGATTTCTCACTAAATGCAGAGGGACATGCGTCCACTCCCTATAGCCTGAAAAAGATGGAAAAATGGCTAAGTCCTCAGGGGACATGTGCCCACAGATCCACCCCATGTGCTCGGGAGCTGAAATCTCTCTCTCTCTCTCTCTCTCTCTCTCTCTCTCTCTCTCTCTCTCTCCGATTTAGGCACATGCGCTTGGGAGGGGTGCACATGCGCCCACCTTAGGGAACATGCTCCCAGACGGTCTTCCCGTGCTCGGGAATTCCATGGTGTGGCCCGCCTTCGATGTGGTCCACCTCTCCATCATACTATCGCTCCTAGACACACATCGTCGATCTCCGTCCATCCACCGGATCAGATCTTCAAACGGTGGATGTTAAATGGCTCGAATTAGTGATTTAATAAAAAATGATCAACACTTAACCACATTTGCAAGTTCGAAAATCCTCCTGCAAGAGCATAAATCGACCGAAAGCGGGTAAAACTAAGCGGAATTTGACCGACGCCAAGAGAGGAACTTAGTTTCTCCATAATCTGAAACTCCGCAATGATGTTATTCGCTTTCCTAATTACCGAATACCCTAATTAAACAGTAAAAGGGCTCAGTACTTAGTCATTTTTAGCTTTGGGAAGTGTCCCGTTGGCTCAAAGATCTACTGACGCCAAGTAGAATTAAGCAGAATCTGACTGACACTAAAGCGGCTCTAACATCTTTACAACCCTAGTGAACATAATCCATTACTATTCAAAGGTAATCATCATCGGTATTCACCGAATATCCTAATTAAGATGGTAAACAGACCCAATACTTAGTCATTTTTAGCCCTGGGAAGTGCCCTATTGGCTCGAAGATTGACCGACGTCAAGTATAATTAAGTGCGATCTCGTTGACACCAAAGCAAACTTAATATCGTAATACTACAAGGAAACTAAGTCAAACACTTACGGGATATTAATCCCCATCGTTTATCAGCTATTGGCACAAACGACCATCTATTAGACCCGATACTTAGCCATTTGCAGGCCTCGAAAATGTGCGATCTAGTCTGTCGGACTCGAACCTTCGAAGGAGCCTGGCTCGATACAAATTATTCGATCTCGAATCGATCATCAGAAATATACGAAAGAAAGAATGTTCTTGAAGATAAGTCACTGGACTCCAAGATTGAACATATTTACGTTGTATACATTCATGTACCGTACAAGCTCTATTTATCCTGGATAAAGGTCCGAGGGTAAACCTAAGGGGTTATGGTTACCACAATAAACTGAAATCACTAGAGTTCCAACAACACTCAAAATGACCTACTATGGACTGCCATTATAAAAGCTAGTCGATGCCCTACCTATCCATAACGGGATCTACTGGTTGAGCTGATTAGGCAGTTGCGATGCGTCTTCTAATAGTCACCCGTCATAAAAATACGAGAAGAGGGCTCTGAGTCGTACCATCTCGAGGTCACCCATCACAAAAATATGGGAAGAGGGCTTCGAGTTGCGCCTTCTCAAGGTCACCCGTCATAAAAATACAAGAAGAGGGCCTTGGGTGATGCTGACCAACAGTCGATGTCATGTACTCCAGTGGTTACCCGTCACAAAAATATGGGAAGAGGGCTCATCGTTACACCACTCGATTAAAAATCCTAATAGTCCTTCAACTCGAACAATCCGAAAAAAAATGGAACATAGACATCCGACTTGTCTAAAAACATGGTTCAGTCCATAACAAAGAAATAAATAGGTCTCTACGACCATGAACTCAAGACCATAATCTCTGGCGGCTTAGTCTTTTGCCTTTTAATCAAGGGTGATCAACCATTGATGTAATTAAGGGCTCGTGACAAATATCACAGCCTGGAGTGTAAAAGATCTCAGAATCTCTGGAATAAAATTTGCCTTACGATATCTCTTCTCGTGTATACTTTGTGAATGCTTATGATTGTCTATGAATGTTTCTATACTCAGAAACTCCCCAGAACAATGAAACACAAGAAAACTGCCTTGCGCATTTTCTAGTTTTAACAAACTGTGACTCTGCTGGGGAGATGAACATACCAGAATCTTTAGATATCCTTGAATAAAGGAACATTTTAAGATAAATCATTTGTAGACACTGATACGTACGTGAGAAAGGTTATCGCGAGGAGAAATGTTCGGTGCCTTCACCGGCGCCAAACTGGCAACTCTCAACGGGAACGTTCTTCCCTTCATCTTAAGGCAAAAGAATTTTAAATTAAATTATGGAAAGTTTTCTAAAAGAATTTCTAAAAGTATTTCAAGAACCTTAATATAAACTTCTCGTAGCATACATATGGTTAATATTTGTACATTCTGTCTATCATTGAGCTATATTGCGATTGGTAAGGTCGTGTCTTTTCTCCTTTTCAAAGCCACAGAATACTCTAATACGTGTATGACTGTGCAAAGATAGAGAGAAAGAGAGAGAGAGAGAGAACCTTAACAAAAGAACCAATAATAAAAAAACTACACAAATGGCAACTACAATGATCTTTCTAGCATCTGGAGGGTTCTTCTTCCCTTACCTCGTGACATCGGGAGCAGCAACCCCTGAAGCTGGCTGGAAACTCATCCAAAAATGCCGATCACTGAAGTAGACCAAGGACGGGAATGTAGCTTCAGTTTGAATGAAGACGGCTAAGGCGTAAACCAACACCAAGAAATGGTGGGGGCCAGTCCGCGTGAACGAGGCCCACAGAGTCAGCAAAGGCACCGCATCTCCCAAGCCATAATTCTTCTTCACTGCTACCAACTTCCCAATCCTGTTGAAGACAACACAGTCGACCAGAATTCTAAATGGACCCGTTGTTCGGGAATCAACCAAGAAAGCGATGAAGACATCCTCTTCTGAAACAACTGTGACCAAGCCTAGACCACAACGAGTACATGCCACAATGGTACAAGTCGTCCAAGGGGAGACGAGCGAGCGAGACGTAGAGCTACCTCCAATCCAAGAACAGATAGACAAGATAATTCAGTTCCAAGAGGACATGGCCAGAGAAGTGAGAGAGATGAAGGAAGCATTATTGGCTTTAGTCACCGAGGGGGCAACTAGAAGCACAGCCATCCCCACTCGACAGTCGATGGAGGAATCTAAGGAGGCAACAGAAGAGCCAATAGTTGCGAACCACAGGCTCACCCAAGAAGTGTCGTGTTCAAGCACGTACCATCACAACCGTTTCATGTCACGAGTGAAGAGTTATCCTAAACAGTCTCGAACCTGATGCGTCAGGAGAGAGAGAAGGAGAAGAGAGGAAAGTATGTTTATCGGGTGCCGTATCTGCCCGAAGTTGATGACATTCCATTTCCCACAACTTTAAGCATCTACATTTCCCCCGATTCGATGGCAGAGGGTTGCCGGAGGAGCATATGACCCAGTTCATGACAATGTTAGGCAACTTATCAATAATCCTTCAGTATTGTCTTAAGTTATTTAGTTCAACACTCACAGGCAAGTTGTTCCAATGGTATATGTCGCTGCCTGCAGGGTCTGTCAAGTCCTGGGATCAGATGCAGGAGCAGTTTATTTTCAAGTTTTTCTCCATCGAACGGGAAGTTTCGCTGACAGACTTAGCCTTGTGTTCGCTTCCCCAAGTGTAGGGTTGCGATGTAGTAATAATCTCGGTAAGACCGAGGTTGATCCACAGGGAAGGAAGTAAACAATGCAAATTATCCTAATAACTAGAATCTAAAGAGGTTTGTGAAATTGGTTTTGAACATACAATAGAAAATCTGATAATAAAAGATAACTAGAGCATCAAGGATCCACTTATAGCTTTCCTTAGATGCATAATTCGCTATGGTTTCTCACTTTCTCAACTAGAATCGATATTAAGATCTATCTAGCCGGATGATAGAGCTGTTAAACCAAACAATTTGTTATATGTAAGTCCAATGCATAAGATTCACTCAATACAAGCTAGGCTGAGCATGCTCAATTGCATAGGTCAGTCCTAATTCCAAAAGGTTCAGTTCACAATCATAACCATCCTCAAGTCCTGTCACAAGACAAGGCTAGATTACAATTTGAACTTGATTCAAATCACATGCACAGTCCAGACACATTACAGAAATTCAGAAAAGCAGAACTTTGATAGGAAGTCCCCACATGAAGATTATAGTACTAGAGCGTACTCCAATTCCTCGGATCATACAGGTCTAGACTAATGCAAACCAATTAAGAATTTAAGTAATTCTCCCAAACATCCATGGGTCATCATAAGACTAGGAAAAACTACTTAAAACTTGTATAAACTTCAAACCATAGTTCATAATCATGAAAACCAATCTTAAAACCAATAAAATGAATTAAACAATCTAAGAAAACTATAAGATTCACCTCTTAGCTCTAGCTAAGAGATTAGCTAGTGAAAAGCATATTAAAAACTAGAACTAGAACTAAGAAAAGGAAGAAAAACTAACTGGAGGAGGCTAGGAAGCCTCCTATAACTTGAACTCCTTGCTCCCCACGTCCTTGGTTGCCCTGGAATAGAAGAGAGCACCTCCTTTTATAATACAACAACAGTACCGCAACGTAACATATTTTGCTCCGCTTCGTACGGCTTGACCAATGGTCGGATTGCCTTCAAAATTGATTTATAACTTCCTTGTAATGTGATCTTCCTCATAGATGATTTAGATTTCCAAGATTATCCTCTGAATGGGCCCACCAATCATATCACCGACCGCCTCTCAAAATCGCGCACTTCGGGTACCTTCAGAACCAGTCATCTTGCTTTCAACGGTTCGGAGTGTACAGATGTCGGATTGATCCCAAATTTTGAACATTGGTAGAAAACTTCATCCTCTACATGATAGACGGATTAGATTGTCCAAAAAAAAAAAAAATCCCAGAATGTGGTCCGAGAATTAGAACACTTAGGGCTTTTATAAACTCTGCGCAGTTGAATCTTTCTGGATGGTCCATCTTTCTTCAACCGGTACGATCAAACCACACATCCTTTTGATCTGAAACTTTGTGGTTATTCATATATGGATGTGGTATAAAAGATGGTCAAAGTAGATTCTTCATATCATCAATGATGGGTCACCTGGACCGGCCCAGAGTGGAGTAGGCAGAATCTGGAACTTTCTGGACAGTTCGTATTGTTTTGGCCACCACGATCAATCCGTATCTCCGATCGACACGAAACCACTTGGGTTAGTTCGGCGTCGAGCTCCTATTTGACATGGATGTGTTCGATTTCCAAATATCATTAAGATGGGCCCAGAAAACTGGTCCAAAAAATCAGAAACGGGAGTGGCCTGCTGTCTGCAATCTGCAAAGCTGGAATTTGCATGGCCGACCGGTCAAGACCAGTCTAGCTTGTCTGGGTGGTATTCCAGCAACATGTGAAGAATTTCTACCCATGGCCGACCGGTCTTGACCGGTCTAGCCTAATTTTCTGCATTGTTTTCTTCTTTCTTTCTTCTCTCTTCTCTCTCCTTACTTTCTTCTTTCTTTGGCCCACCTTGGGTCTTCATCCAAGGTTCCTGAATATGCTTCTTTTAGCTATTGATCAAGTGAACTCTCTCTCATTCCTGCAATCACAAAACCATGCATTAGAATAGTCTTCAAACATAAAATCCATGCATAATGAGCTATGAATTGGGGTTAGAATATGCACAATTAAGATCTCAACACCTTGGTCCGTCAGAGGCAAGGGGAGTCAATCGAGAAGTTCATCGACAGATGGGGTACTATAGCTGCGTAATGCTGAGATTGCCTAGTGAACTCGAGCAGGTCAAGATGTGAATACAGGCCATGGATGCGATGTTTGGCTTATCGGGGCACAATTTCTTAACGTTTCGAGACTTGGCTACGAAGGGCCATACGGTAGAAGGAGCCGCGTTCAGAGTGCAGCTCAAGGCAGAGAAGCCAAGGAGAGAAACTTGAAGGATAATAGCATCCAACTATGTGGATAAGGGAAATGGTTCGAAAGACCGAAAATGCCCAAATACAGAGTGCAAAGTTGAAGCCAGACTAGTAACGATGACACAAGACAAAAGCATGGGTTTTCAGAGACCACGATACACTACAATAGAAGAACGCGACCGAGCGAACGGACCCTACACTTCGACATGGAAGATCTGGTCCCAATCATGGAACAACTTATCGAAGAGATGCTGATAAGGTTGCCGGAATCCAAGCGTCCAGAGGAGGCAAAAATGGTCGACCATCCCAACTACTGCAAATATCATCATGTGACCAGCCACAAGACTGAAGATTGCTTCGTCTTGAAAGGAAGGATCCAACGGATGATCAATGACGGCATCATCAATATGAAGACAAAAGAAACTGAAATTACACCTTTTGGAGTAAAGGTGTATGCGTGCGAAAGCTTTGAGAGCAATTAGTATTATGGCTAAGTCTTATTGGGGGGATTAAGACTTTTTGAAATTCTTTTCCTCTACTTAACAATTTTAACAAATTAAATTAAGCAAGAACACTTCGGCTTCCAAGCCTAAGTGGGTCCAATCACACGACTAGCATATTGTAAGCAATAAGCAACCTAGTCTAAGCATGCATAGATAATCAAATGATTAACTAATCAAGCTCCTAATCTATGCAACTTATGTAGACTTATGAGAATGGATTACTGAGCTCAAGTCTACACAACTAAGTGAAAGTACATCTTGTGTGTGGATGTGCCTATTTAATTCCTAGCATTCATTCTAATTAAGCATTCATAATTAAGCAATTAAACACAATGCATAATAAGAAATGTGCTCAAATACAATCACAAATACAAGATGTATAGTGGTTCGACTACTTGTCTACTCCACTCCCGGTTTAAGTACTCAACCCCTTTGAGCACACCGGCATTCACTAGGGAGTTTAAATCCGGTTCCTCCCAACCAAGTTGTTTTAAATCGGTTCCACCTAACTGAGAAGTTTACAGGTTCCTCCCAACCTCTGTGACCTACTCAAGGTCACCTTAAGTCCTATGTAAGGACAACGCACGTTTACTCCCATGTCGGAGGCTCGCCCTTGGAGACTGTTTAGGCCCGCCAAATGTGCTAAGGAGTGCCAAACAACCTCTAGTCTTTAGGCCGACAAACGTGTCAAGGAACGGCCAATGTCCCTAGAGTTTTAGGCTCAACTAATAAGCCAAGGATCGGCAAACGACCTTAGTTCGAGTTTATCAAACAAACTCTACACTCAACTCCCACAGGGAATTGAGTGGAAGGACTCTCTACAATGACAACCTTACTTGTTGGATGAGCCCCTTGTTCAGTGCCGAATGGGTTGCTTGATCTCCGCTCTCTCGTGCTTTAATCAGCTTCCCTTGCTCCCCTGATCGTGTTGCCGCTGCGTCGCCAAAGCCTCAACTACACTTGATCAAACACCTTGCAAATGATGCCTTTGATATGCCCAAGGTGATAAAGGGTAGGTTTGAGATCTCTACAACTTATGGGAATGGGTTTCCTAGAGAGTCTCACCTACAAAGATCTCATCATAGAGTATTGGATAGGAATATGACTATCAAGATCAATCCAATCTCTAGAGATCGAAAGAGGGACAAGTGCATCTTAATCTTGAGCTTTAAATGCTTAATGCTTGTGATGAATCACAAGGAAGATCACTTGTTTGGGTTAGGAATAGAGCTCTTAATGATCTTTAACAATGGTGGCTTCTATTTCCTCAAAATCCCCTCACTAAGCTTAAAAATGAATCCCCCTCTTTATATAAGTTTTCTTCTAATGGTAAAAAAATGGCAGATTCACGCATCTCCGATTGATAAAAAAAGGTCTAATTGATCGGAGACCTGTCCGATTGATCAGAAATCTGCCAGTGAAATCTATGGAAGATATTTCGATTGATCGGAATCATGGTCCAATTGGTCGAACTGACCCCTTCGGATGATCGAAAATCTGTTCGATTGATCAGAAACTTGTCCAGTGAATTTTCAAACTTGCCGGAATAATTTTTGATTGATCGAGACATCTGTTCGATCGATCGGAGTCCAAACGAAACTCCTATCTGATTGATCGGAGATAAATTAAAAACTTCCCTTTGAGCTATTTTGTTTACAACAGCTTCCACCTCTTTAATTAGTCGAACTTATCATTTTTTCATGGAGTTCTAAGACTAATGATGATGGTAAAGGGTATACCTAGTTGGTCCAAGTCATCTAAGAGGTTATAGTTTTGGGTAGGTTCAAGGCAAGGCACACTGAGGCATCTCTTTTACCTGTTTCTTCTTCCTTGATGCAGTTGGTCTGTCCTAAGTCTTCGGTCTTCATCTTCATTAATCTCAACCAACACTAGACTCACTAACCTAAGTGATTGACAAACAAGGTGCACTAGTATGCCACAGAAAAGTGCACTAACAGAAATATGCCAGAACGTCGCAACAGTAGTATCCGTCATCCTCATGCCAGTTCAGATCCGAACAGTGAGTCCGTTCCCAGAGCCATGGACGCTCGTGAGCAGCAAGAAGAGACTAAAGAATAGGAGAAGACTCCTAAAAAGAGAGAAGAAGAAGAAATTTTAATCAAGAACAATCGCGTGCACAACTCGTTTGGTGCACTATGATTTCTGTGATAACCCAGCAAGAAGCTGGTGACAAAGACCGAGTTAAGAAGAGAGAAGAAGTCAATGTAGTGGCCCTATGATCCAAAAAGTAGGTTATACAGAGAGAATTCCCGAGACGACCAGACCCTAGAAGAACGGATGTGGTCATAGGAGAATCGTCGGAAATACCTCGAAGAAGAGAAAAAACAGAAGCAGTCAACGAGCTTGTGTTGAGCTCTTAAATGTGCATATTCTAACCCCATTTCATCACTAAATATGCTTGAAATACATGATTAAAGACCTACCTAATGCATGGTTTTGTGATTGTAGGATTGAGAGAGAGACGTCGTCAATTGGAAGCTTAGGCGGCCTTGCTTACATACCTTGAAGATCAAAGAAGTGAAGGACCAAAGTTAAGGACCAAAGTTGGAGCTAAAGTACAATGAAGATGGAGGAGGAAATCTATGAAAACTCACAAAATGAAGCCTGACCAGCCGGTCGGCCATAACTAAACTTGCTGGAAACAACAAAAATACTATGTAATTTTTGTGAAGGCTAGCCACATGACTGGCCGGCCGGCTGAAGGGTCGGCCTATGGAAGCCCATGTCCAGCGTTTTCGTGGTTTGCAAGCATCTTGTCCAGCCGGCCGGCTGAGGGGTCGGAGTGTGTAAAAAACACTCCAGAGAAATTTTCATTTGTAGGCACTTTGTCTATTCGCTCGCCTCAAGTGCAAGGCTGCGATGTAGTAATAATTCTCAGTAAGACCGAGGTCGATCCATAGGGAATTAGAAACCAATTCTAAACTATTCAAGCAACTAGAATTGAAACAATTTAGAGTTTTAAACTAAGAGAACTAACTTAAAACAGCAACTAAGAAAAATCAGTAATTAAAGGAACTAATGCTTTCAAAGATCCACTTGTAGCAATCCCATGTAAATCCAATCAATCCAAGCATAAAAAACAACTAGATTCGAAGTTCTATCTCTCATTTAGTTGGAAGATAAAGCATTAAAAACACATTCAATCCCACTTAAGTTGAACTTCCAAGTTCTAGTCCTATTCAATCCCATAGCATTCAAAATCATAGCATTCGGAGTAACAGCCATGCCTATGGACTATGGCATGCTCAAGGGTTACCATAATTCGAATCTAATCGAGCCAAATATGATAATCTCAGAGAATTGCAAGGAATCCATGTCCGAAGCACATGAACTCTTATAAAACTTCTAAAAATATCAACTTTATTCGAACTAGAATATTTAAAATCTAAACTTAAAGTGAAAGTACTTGAATCAAACTGAATTAAACATGAAATTGGCTACAAGCTTCACCTCTTAGCCCTAGCTGAGAGATTTTAGCCGAGCATTGTCATACTACAACTAGAATAAAAAAGAAAAACTAAATAAAAGCATGAAAAACTATAAAAACCGGAATCGACGGAGTTGTGGACGCTCCACGTTGCTCTCCTTCACTTCCCACGACCTCCGATCTCTTCTAGGATGCCTTTAGACGAAGCCCTAGGTCTCCTTTTATAGAATAGTGCGGAAGATTCCAGATTACGCAAGAAATTACGGAGCTGTGTAGAGAAATTCGAAGCTTGTAAGACAAGCTCTGTTACGCAGACGACCGGTCTGAGTTCCTGAACAACCGGTCGTAAAACGGCAAAAACAGTCTAGTGACTTTTAGAATTTCCACCCCCTTTCTGTTGAGTACTCGACCGGTCTAACGACCGGTCTGAGTAATGTACGACCGGTCTGATGACCGATCTAGCTGGGTCTAGTGAGAATTGCAGCAATGGGGGCCCCTGTCGAATTGCAGACCGGTCCTGTGTCTTGGCAAACCGGTCGAATGACCAGTCTTCAGTGCAGAGTGTTGCACTTCTTCCTTCGTTCTTTCTCTTCCTCCCTTGCTTCTTTCTCCTATCCTTTAGCACTTAATTCTTTGATCTTCAATGTGCCTTTGGTGACCTTTTTAGCCTTAAATCAGTGAAATCTCCGCCTCGCTCTTACAATCACAAATCACACATTAGATGGGCCTTTTAAGCATGCAAACCATGCATATAATGTGATGTAATGGGCTAGTGAATGTATAAATTGGAGGCTCAACACACCCCCCAACCAGCATTTTGCTAGTCCTGAGTAAAACATTCGTGAAGCAAGATCAAATCTCCAAAAACGAACTTTCCTTCATAAAATGTGCTTCTATCCATTCCAAGATATACAAGTGTAAAAAAATCAGAAAAATTAGGTGATAGATGTTGAAACCTTAAACTCTCAAAACATAATAAGTGTTCATGTCACGCCCCAAACTCGGGGATCGGGCTCACTAAATTCCTGATCGCCGACCTTGGTGCCAACAGCCTCCGTAGTACACCATTCTCGGCTCCTAGATCTCATATGCCAGGTTCTGATCCTGGGATCCCACCAGGAGGATTTTTAGGGTAAATTTTTTTTTGTAAAGGAGCATAATCAAAATCATAAAACATCATCAGATATCCACTATATAGTTTGTTGAGTACAGTGCTGAAAAGGAAAAATACAAAAATGTAGCAAAAGTCTAAAATATCAGGTACATGAACCGAGCTCAACGCTGCTGATGTGCCCTAGTACCTTCAGCATAAACAAGTGCGCATAAGCTTCCTACGAAGCTCAGTAGAGTGCGTGTGTGCTTCTGTGATGCATATGATAAGTATACAGATATCCGAGTAAGCGAAAGTGATAGAGGGCTAAGTTACCAAGCTCATAAATGCTATTAGCCATCCTAAGGCTATGCGATGCAAGGGCCTACATGGCCGAGTGTTACATGCTAGAGATGCAATGCAAACATGCCAATCCTCAACTAATCCACATATCAAAATGGTTCTCATCTGGGACATCACCGGGGTCTAGTACACTCTGATACTGGCCGCTGTTGAACCTCCAATTTATACATTGCATAGCCCACTACATCACATTTTATGCATGGTTCTTATGTTTAAAAGGCCCATCTAACGCATGTTTTGTGATTGTAGGGATGAGAGCAGACTTCACTCAATTGGAGACCAAAAAGGGTCCACTTAGAACCTTTGAATGAAGGTCCAACGTGGATCTTCATTCAAAAACTTGTTCGCTCGCCTCAAGTGTAAGGCTGCGATGTAGTAATAAATCTCGGTAAGACTGAAGTCGATCCACAGGGAATTGGAAAACAGATTCCAAACTATTCCAGCAACTCAATTTTTCAATAAATAGGAGATTCAATTGAAGCAATTATACTAAAACAGTAACTTTAATGAAAACAGTAGTTTAAAGGCACTAAGGTATTCAAGGATCCACTTGTAGCAATCCCATGTCAATCCAATCAATCCAAGCAAGATACACAACTAGATTTGAAGTCCTATCTCTCATCTAGTTGGAAAATAAAGCATTAAACACATTCAATTCCATTTAAGTTGAACTTCTAAGTTCTAGTCTCTTTTAATCATGTAGAATTCAGAATCATAGCCTTCGGAGTAACAGCCATGCCTATGGACTATGGCCTGCTCAAGGACTACTATAATTCGAATCTAAACAAGCACCATATGATAATCTCAGAGAATTGCAAGGAATCCATGTCCGGAGCACATGAACTCTCAAAAAACATCTAAAACTATTAACTTTAAGAACTATAATAGATAAAAATCCAAACTTGAATTGAAAGTACTTAAATTAACTGAATCAAATCATGAAATTAGCTACAAGTTTCACCTCTTAGCCTTAGCTGAGAGATTCTAGCCGAGCATTTTCATACTACAACTAAAACTCAAGAAAAAACTAGAAAACATAGAAAAACCGGAGTTTGGAGGGTTGTAGACGTGAAACAACGGCTTCCTTCCTCTCCCACGACGTCCCTTGGCTTCTATGATACCTTAGGAAGAGCCCCTAGGTGTCCTTTTATAGTGGGGACGCTCGATTGCGTCGGAAACATCCATAAACCGCGTAAAGTTACGTAGTGTGTAACAATTTTCGGAGCCAGAATTAGAAACTACCCGTTTTGTATGTGGCCGACCGGTCGGACTGGGTTGGCCGACTGGTCACGACTGGTTGGACCACTTTGTTTAACAGTCCAGGGAGTATAAAGTGATTTCTAACATGCTGGCCGACCGGTCAAGACCGGTCGGCCCAAGTTAAGCATTTGCTCCAGCGTGCACAGGAGGTAATTCCGACCCGTTGGCCGACCGGTCTTGACCGGTCGGACCAAACTGGTCATGCGTCCAGCAAGCTTCAAGGAGGTTGGCAGGTCGGCCGACCGGTCTGGACCGGTCGGCCCTTGATGTTTTTCTCCTTTTTCTTCTTTTCTTTCTTCTCTTTTCTACCACTTTCTTCTTTAGGATAATTGCAACCCTCCAAACTCCGGTTTTTCTATGGTTTCTAGTTTTTTCATGAGTTTTAGTTGTAGTATGACAATGCTCCTCTCCGCTAAGGCTGAGAGGTGAAGCTTGTAGCTAATTTCATGATTTGATTCAATTAATTCAAGTACTTTCAATTCAAGTTTAGATTTTTATCTATTCTAATTCTTAAAGTTGATAGTTTTATATGTTTTCTGAGAGTTCATGTGCTCCGGACATGGATTCCTTGCAATTCTTTGAGATTATCATATGGTGCTTGTTTAGATTCGAATTATAGTAGTCCTTGAGCAGGCCATAGTCCATAGGCATGGCTGTTACTCCGAAGGCTATGATTCTGAATTCTACATGATTAAAAGAGACTAGAACTTGGAAGTTCAACTTGAATGGAATTGAATGTGTTTAATGCTTTATTTTCCAACTAGATGAGAGATAGGACTTTAAATCGAGTTGTGTATCTTGCTTGGATTGATTGGATTGACATGGGATTGCTACAAGTGAATCCTTGAATGCCTTAGTGCCTTTAAACTACTGTTTTCATTAAAGTTACTGTTTTAGTATAATTGCTTCAATTGAATCTCCTATTTATTGAAAAATTGAGTTGCTGGAATAGTTTGGAATCTATTTTCCAATTCCCTGTGGATCGACCTCGGTCTTACCGAGATTTATTACTACATCGCAGCCTTACACTTGAGGCGAGCGAACAAGTTTTTGGCGCCGTTGCCGGGGAATTTAGATAATGGTTTTCAAATTGTTTTAGTGGCTGTAGAAGTAGAATTAGATAGGGTTTTTCTGATTTCTTAGCACTAATCAAAATTGTTTGTTTTGTAGGATTTCTTCTCTAGTTCAAGCACATCGGGTAATATCCTTCTAACTTAGCTGTTTGCAGATTTTTTCCAATTTTCAGATTAATTTCAGATTTTTAGGATTTAGGAATAGCTTAGTTTTAATTGAGTGGTTTATGTCCCGTTGGGAACGTGACCACTCTAATCGTCTCCAATCCGAAGGTGACTTAGTTGGACCATTGTCAGTCCATAGACGAGTCCGGAATTACCAAGAACATTGTGAAAGTTTGGGGAGTATGGATCAAACACCTTTAAGGAATCCTCCCCCTCCCACTCCAACTACAAACGCAAATCAAGAGGGAGTAGGAGAGAATGAGGTACATAACGTTCCTCCAATGAGATCACTGCGGGATTACCTACAACCAGCCTGTGCAATTACACCCTCTTGCGTGGTTCTACCACCAAACGGGGGAAACATTGACATAAAGCCGGGTGTAATTCAACTTATACCAAAGTTCCATGGGCTAGACTCTGACTGCCCATATCTGCACTTGAAAGAATTCGAAGAAGTGGTGGCTACATTGCAATAATGTTTCAGAAGATACCATTAAACTTAAACTATTTCCCTTTTCATTGAAAGAAAGAGCAAAAAATTGGCTTCACTCTCTTAGACCACATTCGATTGGGTCATGGAATGAGATGACCCGGGAATTCTTGAAAAAGTTCTTTCCGGCTCATAAAACGAACGCCCTTCGAAGAGCCATAATGAATTTTTCGGCTAAAGAGGGTGAATCTTTCTTCCAATGTTGGGAGAGGTTTAAGGACCTCCTACTTGCTTGCCCACATCATGGCTATGAGAGTTGGCGAATTATAAACTTTTTCAACGATGGATTGAGTTCCAATATGCGCCAATTTGTAGAGATGATGTGCAATGGTGAGTTTATGAGCAAAAATCCAGATGAGGCTTGGAGTTATTTGGACATGTTGGCTGAAAATGCCCAATCCTGAGATACCTCGGATAAACCCAATTACCCCAAGCCTACTCAAGAGAAAGAGAAAGGAGGGATCTATATCCTCAAGGAGGAAGACGACGTGAATGCAAGGATAGCCAACCTCACAAGGAAGATCGAGGCCATGAAACTTAGTAAAAGTGGAGTTCCAAAGTCCAATGAAGCTATTGAGACCATATGTGGGATTTGTCACACCGATTTACACGCTACGCAAGATTGTCCCACAATTCCTGCATTTCAAGAGGTATTACATGAACATGCAAATGCCACATATGGGTATCAACGGCCTTTCAATGGACCGGTGGGTAATACGTACAATAACATTTGGAAGAACCACCCAAATTTTAGTTGGAAGAATGCTCCCACGGGCAATCCACCAACTCTCAAGGAGGGCCACCCATGCAAAATATGGCCCCACCTCAATTCTCAATGGAAGATACCTTGAAAGCGTTTATACAAGGGCAAACATAAATTAATCAAACGAATCAGCAAATGTTCCAAGAGCTTAAAGTCTCGGTTGATGAGATTAAGGGACGCTTGAATGCTAGGGAAGGGACCTTTCCGGCCCAACCTCAGCCCAATCCAAAACAAGTACATGAAGTAAGCATTCCTGACCCTTTCAACCAACATATGGAGCAAGCCAAATCCGTCACCACTCTTAGAAGTGGTAAACAAATCGACAAATCTATTCCGGTGAAGGCCGACAAGCCTAATGGTCCGGTAAATTCTGAGGATGATGACGGATCCAACTTAGCCCCACAAGAGAAGGAACACATCTATAAGCCCGTAGCACCATTCCCTTCGAGATTGGTTGCCCCAAAATCTCTTCCAAACTCTCATGATATTCTAGAGATTTTTAGACAAGTCAAGATAAATATTCATTTGCTTGATGCCATCAAACAAATCCCCTTTTATGCCAAGTTTCTTAAGGACCTATGCACAACTAAACGCAAATATAACGTGCAGCAAAAGGCTTTCTTAAATGAGCAAGTGAGTGCCATTCTCACTTAAACGACCCCCCCAAAATTCAAAGATCCCGGTAGTCCCACAATCTCATGTATCATTGGAGACTACCGGACTGAGCGAGCATTGCTAGATTTGGGGGCAATCGTAAACTTGATCCCATACTTGGTATATGAGCAATTAGGTCTTGGTGAGTTAAAACCCACCAAAACCACTTTGCAACTCGCTGATAGATCTATCCGTGTACCGAGGGATAGTTGAGGATGTTCTAGTCTAAGTTGACAAATTCTACTACCTGGTAGATTTTATCGTCTTAGACACACAACCGATTTTAGATGCTAGCACTCAAATACCGGTGATCTTAGGCCGCCCATTCCTTGCTACATCAAACGCAATCATCAATTGCCAGAATGGAGTGATGCAATTATCCTTTGGGAACATGACATTAGAGGTGAATGTGTTCCACTTGGGCAAAAGACATAGGGATGTTGATGATGACGAGTTCTTCGAGGTAAACATGCTCGAATCTCTTGAATAAGAAGAACTCCTCCAACTTGAACCACTAGAAAGCTTGGAGACATGCTTGGCACATTTCATGGATTCTAAAGACCCAATCATTAGTGGAATTGTACAAGCATTGAATATAGATAGACCGGTAGTTGGTACTAGCCAGTGGAGGCCCCACTTTGAAAAATTGCCACCAACCATATCAAGGCCTCTACCGCCTAACATCAAACCACCGAAGCTTGACCTTAAACCATTGCCATCCAAGCTTAAATATGTATATTTGGGTCAAGAGGAAACTTTCCCAGTTGTCATTGCCTCTCACCTAGAGAAAGATCAAGAGCTCAAGTTGATTGAGCTACTCAAAGAATATAGGGAAGCCATAGGTTGGACAATAGCGGATCTCAAAGGGATAGATTCTGCGGTTTGTACTTACCGTATACACCTTGAAGAAAATGCAAAAACGACTAGACAACCTCAAAGACGGCTAAATCCAAACATGATGGAGGTTGTCAAAGCTGAGGTGTTAAAACTATTAGATGTGGGTATCATCTACCCCATCTCGGATAGCCAATGGGTGAGTCCTACCCAAGTTGTCCCTAAGAAATCCGGTATTACCATCATAGAAAATGCCAACAACGAGCTTATACCGACTAGGGTGACCATCGGTTGGCGTATGTGCATTGATTATCGGAAGCTAAACATGGTTACTAGGAAGGACCACTTCCCCCTTCCATTCATAGATTAAATTTTGGAGAGGTTAGCGGGTCATTCCTATTACTGCTTCCTAGATGGCTACTCCGGCTACAACCAAATTGAGATAGCCCCAGAGGACCAAGAGAAAACCACATTTACTGAAAGTGCGTCGGTAGTCTAACACGACACCCACGTATGTGCGGAAGCTTAAAGATCAACTAGAATTATGGCTTAACCTATAAGAGGGGGTGATTAGGACCTTTTTGAAATTCTTTTCGCCTACTTATATAATTCAACAAATTAAACTAAGCAAGAACACTTCGGCTTCCAAGCCTAAGTGGGTCCAATCACAAGACTAGCATAAGATAAAGCAATAAACAACCTAGTCTAAAGCATGCATAGGTAATCAAAAGATTTGACTAATCAAGCTCCTAACCTATGCAACCTAAGTAGACTTATGAGAATGGATCAATGAGCTTAAGTCTACACAACTAGTGAAAGTACATCTTGTGTGTGAATGTGCCTAATTAGTGCCTAGCATACATTCCTATCAAGCATTCATAATTAGACAATTAAACTAACAATGCTAAGATATTAATGTGCTCAATTCAATCACAAACACAAGCATGTATAGTGGTTCGACTTTGGGTCTACTCCACTCCCGGTTCAAGTACTCAACTCCTTTGAGCACACTGGCATTCACTATCGGAGGTTTTAAATAAGGTTCACCTCTCAACCTTTACACGGAGGTTTTACCGGTTCACCTCTCAACCGTAACCGGAGTTTTGGACAAAGGGCTAACTCTCAACCCAAACGGAGTTTTGGACATAGGCTAACTCTCAACCCGACTCATGTTCACTCCCGTGACGGAGGCTCCCCCTTGGAGACTTAGTTTAGGCCCGGCAAACGGGCCAAGGAACGGCTAACGTCCCTAGATCGAGTTTGACAAACAAACTTTAAATGGACTCTCAAAAAGGACAACCTTACTTGTCGGATGAGCCCCTTGTTTAGCGTCGGTTCGGGTTGCTTGATCTCCGCTCTCCCGTGCTTCAATCAGCTTCCCTTGCTCCCACGATTGTGTTGCCGTTGCGTCGCCAATGCCTCAGCCACACTTGATTAAACACCTTGCATGTGATGCCTTTGAGATGCCCAAGGTGCTAGGAGGGTAGGTTTGAGAACTCTACAACTAATGGGAATGGGTTGCCTAGAGGTTCTCTCCTACAACGATCTCATCTTAGAGTTTTAGACAAGGATTTGCCAATCAAGAAGGTTCCAAACTCTAGAGATCAAGAGGGGATGAAGGTCATCTTCTTCATGAGCTTGGAATGCTCTAATCTTGTGTTAAATCACAAGGAAGATGCCTTGCATAGGTTGGGAATGAGCCTCAAATGGTCTCCAACAATAGTGGCTTCACTCCTCTCGAAATCCCTCTTCTTATCCCTCAAAACAAGCCAAGCCCATTTATAAAAGAAGGTGCAACGGATACAAAACGGGCAGAAAACGGCTAGTGCCGACTGGTCGCACGACTGGTTGGCCAGGGTCCACGACCGGTTGCCCATAGGCCAGTGCAAAGACAGAAGTTGCTGTCTTGAGGTGGAATGCTCTGCACGACCGGTCAAGACCGGTAGGCTAGGGGTCCACAACCGGTCGTCCAGGGTCCACGACCGGTCGGCCCTATGGCCTGCACACACCAGTAGCTGCTGTCCACTCTGGACTGTCTGTCTGACCAGTCACGACAGGTTGTGGACCTGGCCGACCGGTCGTGACCGGTCGGACAGGCCTGGGTTCAGCCTGGTTGTTCGCTGACCCATGCAATCTTCAACCCACTCACTTAGGCCAAGATTTAGGTGATGTTTTAGGACACCTAGGGCCAATCTATGATGACTAAAGGTTCCCTAATATGGTCAAGGTCATCAAAGAGGTTAAGGGGTTGGGTTTTGGTCAAGGTTAAGGCACATCAAAGCATCACTTTTACCTGATTCTTCTTCCTTGATGCAGCGGGGCCATCTGAGTCTTCGGTCTTCGTCTTCATTGGGCTCAATCGACACTAGACTCACTGATGTAAGTGATTGAAAAACAAGGTACACTAGTATGCCATAAAAAAGTGCACTAACATTTACATGACCGTTTGGTACCTTCGCTTACCGAAGAATGCCATTCGGGCTATGTAATGCACCCGCCACATTCTAACAATGCATGTTGAGTATTTTCTCAGACACGGTGGGTGAGTTTCTCAAGGTATTCATGGATGACTTTTTTGTTTTTGGTTGTACATTTGACGAGTGCCTCAATCACTTGAAGTTGGTCTTGATGAGGTGTGAGGAGAAGAAACTCGTTTTAAACTGGGAAAAGTGTCATTTCATGGTACAAAGAGGAATAGTCCTTGGACATATCATCTCGTCCAATGGAATAGAAGTAGACCGGGCAAAAATTGACATAATTTCCAATCTACCACCACCCAAAAGCATACGCGATGTGCGGTCCTTCCTTGGACATGCCGGTTTCTATAGAAGATTCGTAAAGGATTTTAGCCATATCTCAAGGCCTTTATGTAACCTTCTATAAAAGGAGAACCAATTTGAGTGGAGTGCCGAATGTCAATTAGCTTTTCCAAAGCTAAAAGACATATTGACAACCGCTCCCATCATGCAACCACTGGATTGGTCCAAACCTTTTGAGTTGATGTGCGATGCGAGCGATTATGCTAGTGGGGCAGTGTTAGGCTAAAAGAAGGACAAGAAGCCCCATGTTATCTACTATGCAAGTAGGACCTTGAATCCTGCCCAAGTTAATTATTCAACTACTGAGAAAGAGCTCCTAGCCGTCATCTTTGCCTTGGACAAATTCAGGCCTTACTTAATAGGATCCATGGTTATTGTTTACACAGATCATGCAGCCCTAAAACACCTTCTTTCTAAGAAGGATGCCAAGCCCCGTTTGCTTAGATGGATCCTACTCCTTCAAGAATTCGATTTGGAGATCAAAGACAAGAAGGGGGTAGATAATGTGGTGGCGGATCATCTATCCCGCCTAGTACTACCTAATTCCATTGACGAGTCACCTATTGAGGACTCATTCCCCGATGAGCAACTCTTTGTTGCTATGCATCCACCATGGTACGCTGACATAGCTAATTATCTATCCACAGGTGCGATGCCGATTCATTGGATTGTGTAGGATAAACGTAAATTTCTAAGGGAAGTGCGCATATTTTTCTGGGATGAACCTTTATTGTTTAAATATTGGCCAAACCAAATTATAAAGAGATGTGTCCCTGATGATGAACATAATTTCGTCATCTCCTTTTGTCATGATCAAGCATGTGGGGGTCATTTTTCTGCCAAGAAAACCACTGCAAAAATTCTGCAGTGTGGTTTTTACTGGCCAACGCTATTTAAGGACACCCATGAGTTTTGCAAAGCATGCGAGCGTTGCCAAAAGTTAGGAGGATTATCCCGTCGAAATATGATGCCTCTCACCCCAACTCAACATCTTGAAGTCTTTGACTATCGGGGCATTGATTTCATGGGACCATTCACCTCATCTTTTGGACATGTCTATATCTTGCTTGCCGTAGACTATGTGTCCAAATAGATAGAGGCTATCCCATGTAGAACCAACGATCATCGTACGGTTCTCAAGTTCCTCAAAGAAAACATACTTTCTAGATTTGGGATGCCTCGAGCCATCATTAGTGATGGTGGTTCTCACTTTTGCAACAGACCTTTTGAAGCTTTAATGAAGAAATACAGTATTAGGCATAAAGTGAGTACCCCATACCACCCACGGACAAGTGGGCAAGCTGAAATCTCCAATAGGAAAATCAAACAGATTTTGGAAAAGACGGTGAGACTGGATCGCAAGGATTGGTCCCTAAGATTAGATGATGCACTTTGGGCTCACCGTACCGCCTACAAGACACCCATTGGAATGTCCCCTTATAGACTCGTCTATGGGAAAGCTTGCCACTTGCCTGTGGAGATAGAACACAAAGCCTATTGGGCAATTCGGGCTTTAAATTTTGACATTGACAAGGCTAGCTCGCTTCGCAAACTTCAATTAAATGAGCTTGATGAGATCCGGAACGATGCATATGAGAACTCGAGAATCTACAAGAGTAAGATGAAGGCCTTTCATGACAAGCACATCTTCAGAAAATCTTTCCATGAAGGACAGAAAGTGCTCTTGTACAATTCCCGACTTCATCTTTTTCCGGGAAAATTACGATCTCGATGGACCGGCCCATATATTGTCAAAGAAGTTTTTTCTCATGGGGCCGTTGAGATTGAGAATGCAACAAATGATAATTGTTTTAAAGTTAATGGACAACGCCTTTAACCATTTGTTGAGAAATTTGATTCAGAGGACATGTCCATCACTCTGAATGATCCTATGTATCAGGATGATTGATCTCTTAGTCTGATGGAGGTATAGCATAGGTAGGTTTAGTCGTTTTAGTTTTGCTTGTCTAGTCTTTTAGTTGTTGGAGTCGCAGACTTCCATGACCGACTCTCTCAGGTATTATTGTTCTCACTCTCTTATATTTCACCATTGCTCTCATGATCATGCTCATTGCACATTTTTTTTGTTACATTGAGGACAAGGCAAGATTTGGTTGGGGGGTGAGATGAGATCCTTCATCTAGCATGATGCAACATTTTGAGCCTCATATGCACAAATTTTTTCGAATTTTCTAAAATTTCAACTCTTTTAGAAAACCTTATTTCTATGCATTCGAGATAATACGAGTATAAGAAGAGGAGACACGAAGTGTGTGACGTTGTAAGTCTTTGAACTTCTCTTAATATAATGGTTTTACATGTTAAGTCCCCTATTGTTGTGATTGATAGAAAATTTGAACATTTTTAACACTTAGTCCACATTACATGATTTTCGTGGTTAAAGGGATTATGTGATTTGTGGGTTAGCTAGACTCAGATTTAAGGTGTTGAGAAACCAAGCCGGGGTACTTTGTCCATCCTTGTCCATGGGAAAATAACGAAGGATATGGATTTCTAAAAATCCTATCTAATTTAAAAGAAAAAGGAAAAGGAAGGATGAAATTGGGAATGATGGAAAAGTGGTGGAAAATTTCGAAGAGGGCTACCTATTACCAACTGGGGGATGGTCTACCCATAACCAAAGTCGGAAATGGGACGTAGTGTGAAAGTCGTCGGAAGGACGGTAAGGCAAATTCCTGTCATTGGCTTGTTGTTGCTCTATACACCTTGAGATCCTTAGTTTAGTTGATCTATGGAGAAGATAATCCCAGAAACTCATGAGATGAACTTTCACTATGCACACTAGGTTGGATTTGTTCGACTTCTTCTATTTATCAATCGATCAGCGGGAATTTCATGTAGATACTTATTATGCTTTGAGAGTTGAAGGTTTCATCTGATAGCACCTAATTTCTCCAAAGTTTATACTTGTATGTCTTGGAATGGATAGAAACACGGTTTCTGAAGGAGAGTTGTTTGGGAGGTTTGGAATTGTTTCACGCATGTTTTGCTTGGTACTAGCAAAAAGTTGGTTGCGGGGTGTGTTGAACCTCCAATTTATACATTGCATAGCCCACTACATCACATTTTATGCATGGTTCTCATGTTTAAAAGGCCCATCTAACGCATGTTTTGTGATTGTAGGGATGAGAGCAGACTTCACTCAATTGGAGACCAAAAAGGGTCCACTTAGAACCTTTAAATGAAGGTCTAAGGTGGACTAAAGAAGGAAGAAGAAAGAGGGAGAAAAGAGAAGAAAGAAAAGAAGAAAAAGGAGAAAAACATCAAGGGCGGACCGGTCCAGACCGGTCGGCCGACCTGCGGACCTCCTTGAAGCTTGCTGGACGCATGACCAGTTTGGTCCGACCGGTCAAGACCGGTCGGCCAACGGGTCGGAATTACCTCCTGTGCACGCTGGAGCAAATGCTCAACTTGGTCCGACCGGTCTTGACCGGTCGGCCAGCATGTCAGAAATCACTTTATACTCCCTGGACTGTTAAACAAAGTGGTCCGACCAGTCAGCCACATACAAAATGGGTAGTTTCTAATTCTGGCTCTAAAAATTGTTGCGCACTGCGTAACTTTACGCAGTTTCTGGATGTTTCTGACGCAATCGAGCGTCCTCACTATAAAAGGACACCTAGGGGCTCTTCCTAGGGTATCATAGAAGCCAAGGGACGTCGTGGGAGAGGAAGGAAGCTGTCGTGGAGCGTCTGCAACCCTCGAAACTCCAGTTTTTCTATGTTTTCTAGTTTTTTCATGAGTTTTAGTTGTAGTATGACAATGCTCGGCTAGAATCTCTCAGCTAAGGCTGAGAGGTGAAGCTTATAGCTAATTTCATGATTTGATTCAGTTAATTCAAGTACTTTCAATTCAAGTTTGGATTTTTATTTATTCTAGTTCTTAAGGTTGATAGTTTTAGATGTTTTCTGAGAGTTCATGTGCTCCGGACATGGATTCCTTGCAATTCTCTGAGATTATCATATGGTGCTTGTTTAGATTCGAATTATAGTAGTCCTTGAGCAGGCCATAGTCCATAGGCATGGCTGTTACTCCGAAGGCTATGATTCTGAATTCTACATGATTAAAAGAGACTAGAACTTGGAAGTTCAACTTGAATGGAATTGAATGTGTTTAATGCTTTATTTTCCAACTAGATGAGAAATAGGACTTCAAATCTAGTTGTGTATCTTGCTTGGATTGATTGGATTGACATGGGAATGCTACAAGTGGATCCTTGAATGCCTTAGTGCCTTTAAACTACTATTTTCATTAAAGTTACTATTTTAGTATAATTGCTTCAATTGAATCTCCTATTTATTGAAAAATTGAGTTGCTGGAATAGTTTGGAATCTGTTTTCCAATTCCTTCTGGATCGACCTCGGTCTTACCGAGATTTATTACTACATCGCAGCCTTACACTTGAGGCGAGCGAACAGCCGACGCACATCGCGCGCATAACCAGCGAGTAGAAAAGACCGCACTATCCACCTCGTCAGTGGTATGTCAATGCCCACCCGGCTCGCCGATGGTGGACCCATTTCACGAGCTTGCCAGACTCGACCTAGCTTATAGCCCACTACACCAGGGAGGATAAGGTCACACTCCTTTCCAACCGACCTCGACACAGTGGGAGATGCAGCTTACTGGTATTTGGCACTCGGGCGCTCATGTTATCCACTCAGTCTCGACGTTGGAGCATCCTACTGGTACCACAGGGTTTAGGGACTTTCACCCAAGGACATCTACAGTGCCCACGTGCTAGAACATGTTTCCAGTGTCTATTACTGCCAACCACGATGTGACTATGGTGGCCACTACCCCGATGCTGCCAGGGTGTGAAGGTGATCGTGACATACATAATGCGAAATGCATGAGTCATACAATCAAAGTCATGCACCAAACTTACGCATATTGCGCAATCATGTGGGGCGACCCTGTCTCGCACGGGTCCCCTAAGTATAACAAGCCAAATAACATATGCTATGATTAATCGTGGTCCACAATAGGCATACCAATGATGCGTATGGGTATATGAATGAGCATGGTATTCATTATTATACTAAGCACATTATCTGTGTGACGTATCAAGCTAAGTATACTAGTGTTCGCTTCCCCAAGTGTAGGGTTGCGATGTAGTAATAAACTCGGTAAGACCGAGGTCGATCCACAGGGACGTATGTAGGATTTCACAAACACATCTAAAAGTGTCTATTGAAAGCTACTAATCAGATTTTGAATAGAATTGATGTGAATAGAAATTTTAAACTAATTTGAATGTAGACAATTATAAAAAGGTACTAACGGTTCAAGGATCCACTTGTAGCAATCCTTGATGTTCAATCCGCTGTAGTTTCTCATTCTCTCAACTAGAATCGATATTAAGATCTATCTAGTCTGATGATAGAGCTGTTAAACCAAACAATCTGTCATATGTAAGTTCTATGCATAAGATTCACTCAATGTAGGCTGAGCTGAGCATGCTCAATTGCATAGGTCATTCCCCTTTCCAAAAGGTCCAGTTCACAATCAAAATCATCCTCAAGTCCTGTCACAAGACAACGCTAGATCAGGATTTGAACTTGATTCAAATCATATGCACAGTCCATACATATTTCAGAAAATCAGAAAAATAGAATTTTGGTAGAAAGTCCCTTCATGAAGATCATAGTACTAGAGCGCACTCCGATTCCTCGGATCATACAGGTCTAGACTAATACAAACCAATTAAGAAATTAAGTAATTCTCCCAAACATCCATGAGTCATCATAAGACTAAGAAAAACTACTTAAAAACTTGTATAAACTTCAAACCATAGTTCATAATCATGAATTCCATACTTAAAACCAACTAGCTACGAATTGAAACATCTTGGATCCACTACAAGCTTCACCTCTTAGCCCTAGTTAAGAGGTTTAGCTGCTCATGATCCAAGGAAACATGAAACAACTAAAAAGTTCATAAAAACAGCAAAAACAAACTCCAAGGAGTTGTGGAACTCCAAAATTCACTTCCGCCGCCTCCAAGCTTGCTTCAACCCTTCTTCGATACCCTAGGAATGATCCCTAGGTGTCCTTTTATAGTAGGCAGGCTCCGCAACTTCAGAAAGATAGAGAATTTGCGTAAGAGTTACGCAGTGCGCAGAGAAAATCAGCGCCAAAGATAGAAATTTCTGATTTTTCTCATGGCCGACCGGCCTGGACCGGTCGGACTGGGCTGGCCGACCGGTCACGACCGGTCTGGCCTCTTCAGCAGCACTCCAGCAGGCATGGCCAACCGGTCAAGACCGGTCGGACATCTTCATCAATGGTCCAGCGTGCATAGCTGACCGGTCTTGACCGGTCTGGCTTCCTTGGCCGACCGGTCAAGACCGGTCGGTCTCTTTTTCTTCTTGTTTTCTTCCTGTCTTTCTTCTATTTTCTTCTTTCCTTGCTTCTTTCTTTACTTCCTTCTTCCTTTGGCCCTCCTTGGGTCTTCATCCAAGGTTCTAAATCAGCTCTTTTCATCATCAATTAGGTGGAGTTCACTCTCAAACCTGCAATCACAAAACATGCATTAGATTTGTTTATAAACCATGCAAACCTCGCACAATGAGTGATGAATTGGGGTTAGCATATGCACAATTAAGAGCTCAATAACTAGCATGTTACCAAACATCGGCCCCATACTTGGCCTGCACATACAACATAGGCTGACGAAATAGGTGTACAGCATGGATAAAACATATATATCAAAGGAGGGACCATGGCTGGCCCCGACCACCGATCGGATAACAAATACAAATCATTGTAGGTCTTAGGAAGTTTTAGTTGTAGGTATTCAATCACCACCATTTTCTAAGTGAAGCCCACTCAAAATTGGGCCCCATGCGTCGATCAAGACGGGTGGCATGATCCACAATACATCCGTCAATGTGGAACCCAAGGATGGGCCCACAACCTCTACTTAGATGAAAAATAATCATCACAGTGGCCCTAAGAAAGTTTTCAATGGTGGGCATCAATGACCACTGTTCCTTGCGGGTGTGGTCCACCTGACGTTTGGATCTGCCTCATTTTTGGGGCCATATCCTAAAATGGCATGGAAAATCAAATGGGCAGCATGGATAAAACAGGTACATCATGGTGGGACCCACAGGGTGGGCCACCTGTTGGGCAGCGTGCGTATGCACACTGTCAACAGCGTGGGACCCCCTGGGGTCATGTTAGTTTGAGTCAAGCTAATGTTTGTGTTTTTCTTTCATCCAGACCTGTGCCACAGGTTTGGATGGAAGATAAACATTACAGTGAGCCTTAGGAATGCTTCAACGGTATATGTTCAATCTCCATTATTTTCTGGTAGTGGGGCCCACATAGTTTTTGGGTCAAGCTGGTATTGTGTGGGTCCTTTACACATGTACGTGCCACCTTATCAGTAGGTTTGGATGGCCAGAAAACATCAAGGTGGGCCAAGAAAGATCTCAACAGTGGGCATCACCATCCCCACTATTTCCCATGATACGGCCCACCAGGGAAGTGAATCTAGCCCAAAATTAGGCCTGAGGCCTAAAATGTTTTGGCAAAAGGGATGGACGGCGTGGATGATACATATACATCATGGTGGGTCCCATTAGTGGGCCACCTGCTAGGCAGGGACGCCGGTTACTCCCAATGCCTTAGACGCTGTGAGGAGCCAGCATTCAACGCTGCCTCTTCTTTTTTTTTGTTGATTTTATCAAGTGGGGCCCACATGAGGACGATCCACTCCGTCTATCAGATTTCCCAGCTCATGGGGGACCCAAAGAGCCCTATATTGGGTATGTTATGAGGGCTACAAACATCAAGATGGGCCAAGGAATGCTCAGCAGTAGACATCATTCTCCCCACTGTTTCATGTGGTGCGGTCTGCTTAAGATTTGGATCTGTTTCATATTTGGGCCCTGTCCCTATGATGATCTAGGAAAACAGATGGACGGTGTGGATTCAACACAAACATCAAGGTGGGTCCCACGAGTGGGGACCCCACCCACGCATTCTAGCGTCCCTAACATTGGATAGTTCCAACGTCTCTGACGCTGTGAACGTCTAGCGTCTGGATCCTGTTTCTTTTTTTTATATTATTATTATTATTATTATTATTATTATTGTTTCCAGCTGGTGGGGTCCATACATGGACGATCCAATCCGTCCATCAGTTTAGCCCTCATAAGGTGGGCCCAAAAATTCTGGACCAAGCCAATCTGTGCATTTTTCCTTCATCCAGATCTTAGTCATCTAATCAATAAGTTAAATGGAAAATAAGCATTAAGGTGGGCCACACAAGGTGGTCCGCACTGTGGTAGGATGCAGTGCATGCTGTCCCACAACGTGGCCCACTTGTGAGCCCCATGATCTACTCAAATCAATACAAGAAATGATAAAGGAAAGAGAGAGGAAGAACCAAGGAGAACAGGCCTTCGGGTGAGGCCCGCCACTATAGGGCCCTCCAAAAGTACCAAAACACGCCTCAAGGTGGTCCCTCCTCATGGGCCCACAAAGATGAAAGGAGGTGAAGGAGAAAAAAAGGGATTTCACCACCCTTGCACTAAACTTGAAAGATGAACGGTTGAATCGAATTAGATGGTTGATCGAACGGTTCAGATGATGGTTGGGGCTCTCCAAGCTTTGATCTCCACCTTCTAATTCCTTCTCCTACAAGTTCTCCCTCTCTTGTCCTAATCTCTTTTGATCTTTTCTCTTCTTAATCTTTTTTTTCTCTCTCTTTCTCTCTCTTTGCAAATGGGAAAATGAGAAGGCCCCCCTCTACATATGGTCTTGTATGGGTATAGATTTTGGGGATAGAGGAGGGATTAAAAGATGAGAATGGCTAGCATGGGAGGGGGCATAGAAGGTATGGGCTCTCTTGACTTTGTGGTGAGAGAGGGATGGGGTGAGTATGGTTTGTGTTGACTAGGGTGATGAGAGGGGTATGGGTGAGGGTGAGGGGTTGAGTATGGTTTGTGTTGACTAGGGTGATTGATTGATTTGACTTTCTAGGAACTTGTGCAAGTGGGGCCCGCGCCACACGTGCATTGCACGGCCCGCCTCAGATTGCGCAAATGATCGCAACTTTCACATTGGGTATTGCAATGGGGCATGCCACGCGGCGTTGGAATCACAGCGCCTACGCGTTCGCCGGGGTATAGGTCATGGGTTGATGCGGTACTAAAATAGGTTCGCGATCAAGGCTCGCTAATCTGGTCCATCCAAGACGTACCGGCACCGAAAACTAAGCATACGGAGGGTAAATAAGGGTACGGGCCTTACAACTCTCCCCTCCTAACAAAAATTTCGTCCTTGAAATTTGCACTACAGACCCGAACTAGCCGAAGATCATAAGAAAAGAAATCACATTACTATATATTCATACCAAACGAAGAGCAATCATATAGATACAATCAATCTTCGAAAAGATGGGGATAAGACTCGCGAATCTCTGCCTCTCGCTCCCACTACGCCTCATCTGCACTATGATTACTCCACTGGACTTTTACCAAAGGAATGACCTTGGTTCGGAGGACCTGCTCCTTCCGGTCATGGATACGGACTGGCTGCTCAATGTAAGAAGCATCCTCACGAACCTCCAACGACTGCCGATCTATCACAGGAACCACGTCTGACCCATACTTTCGTAACATAGAAACATGAAAAACGTTGTGGACGCCAGACAACTAAAGTGGCAAGGCAAGCTAATAGACCACGGCGCCAATGTGCCCTGTGATCTCAAAGGGTCTAATGAATCTCGGGGCAAGCTTCCCCTTGACTCCAAAATGAACCACGCCCTTCATGGGTGAGACCATGAGATACACATGATCCCCAATGGAAAACTCTAGGGGACGACGTCGACGATCTGCAAAACTCTTCTGTCGACTCTGAGCTATGTGCATCCTCTGCCTGATGATACGATAGCCTTCGATGTCCTCTACACCAACTCAGGACCTAGGAGACGACACTCTCCAACCTCGGTCCAACAACTAGGAGACCTACAAGGTCTACCATACAACGCCTCAAAAGGAGCCATACCGATAGTCACTTGGTAGCTGTTATTGTATGCAAACTCAGCTAAACGAAGGTGTTTATCCCAACTACCTGAGAAATCCAACACGTAAGCTTGAAGCATGTCCTCAAGGATCTGGTTGACCCTCTCGGTCTGTCCATCAGTCTGAGGTGATATGTGGTGCTGAACTTCAAGGCAGGCCCCATCGCCTTATGAAAACTCCTCCATAACCGCGACGTAAATCTCAGATCTCGGTCAGAAATGATCGAAACTGGGACATCGTGCAGTCTCACAATCTCCTCGATAAACAAATCTGCAAGTCGGTCTAATGGCTAGGTCGCACGTATCGCAAGAAAATGTGTCGACTTCGTCAGACGATCGATAACAACCCAGATGGCATCGTGATCGCTCTAAGTCCTTGGCAAGCCCATAATGAAGTCTGTGGTCACATGCTCCCATTTCCACAACGAGACACTCAACGGCTGCAAGGGGCCTGGAGGTTTGCGATGATCGGCCTTGACACGCTGGCAAGTGTCACACGCGGCCACAAAACTGGCAATCTGACGCTTCATTCCAGCCTAGAAATACTGCCTCCTCATATTACAATACATCTTGGTAGAGCCCGGGTGAATCATGAACCTCGATTGGTGTGCCTCATCCATAAGATCTTTGTGTAACTGTGGAATATCTGGGACACACAACCGACCCCTGAAACGAAGTCCACCATCTGACCCAATCTGCCAATCTGTCTGATCCTCTGACGCAGCCTCTGCCCGATAATCTTGCAACGTCTGATCGGCCTGCTGAGCCTCAATCACCCTAGAAACAAGAGAGGGTTGAATCGACAAGTTCAATAACTGCACGATAGAAGACTGCAAGCTCGACTCAAAATCATACTCGGCAACATCCTCAAGCATCCTCCACTCCCGGACCATCATATGCGCCACCAAGCGTTGTGGCTGACAGCTAAGGGCATCTACCACCACGTTAGCCTTGCCAAGGTGGTACTGAAGATCAAAATCATAATCCTTCAGGGGCTTTATCCAGCGTCTTTGTCTCATGTTCAACTCGGACTGCGAGAAGAGGTACTTCAGGCTCTTGTGGTCGAAAAAGAGCCTGAACCTGACCCCATAAAGATAGTGCCTCCACACCTTCAGTGCGAAGACTATCGCTGCTAACTATAGATCATGAGTGGGGTAGTTCTGCTCATGGACATTGAGCTGGCGAGACACGAAGGCCACGGGTCTACCATGCTGCATCAGGACAGCACCCAAACCAATATGAGAGGCATCTGTAAAAACCACGAGTCCTTCACTCCCGGAGGGAAGAGTGAGGACTGGTGTAGAAGTAAGATGGTCCTTCAGTTCTACAAATGCTCGCTCACATGTATCACTCCAAATGAACTCAGCGCCCTTCTGGGTCAACCTGGTCAGCGGGGCTGCAATACGGGAGAAGCCCTCGATGAAACGACGATAATAACCTGCTAACCCAAGGAAAATCTAAATTTCCAACGCGTTCGTGGGCTGACCCCACCGATGCACAGCATCAATCTTCACCGGATCCACTGCTACTCCCTGCCTTATCATAACATGACCGAGAAACTTCACCTCCTCCTGCTAAAACTCGCACTTCTCCAACTTCGCATAAAGCTGGTGTGTGCGGAGGGTTTGTAAGGTGATCTTCAGATGCTGCTCATGCTCCTCCCGAGTTCTCGAATAGATCAAAATGTCATCAATGAACACTACAACGAACTGGTCAATGTAGGGACGAAAGACCTTATTCATCAATTACATGAATACAATGGGTGCATTGGTCAATCCAAAGGACATGACCCGAAACTCAAAATGACCGTAACGTGTCCTAAATGCCGTCTTTGGGATATCCTCCTCCCGGACACGGACCTGATAATAATCGGACTGTAGATCAATCTTTGAAAAGAATTGGGCCTCTCGCAACTGGTCAAATAAATCGTCGATCCTCGGAAGCGGGTACCTATTCTTAATTGTGACCCTGTTGATCTCGCGGCAATCCATGTAGAGCCTCAACGAGCCATCCTTCTTCTTTACAAAGAGTACCGGCACTCCCCATGGTGAACTGCTCGGACGGATGAAGCCTAGTTCACGCAACTCGTCCAACTGCTTCTGCAGCTCCCGCAACTCCAATGGTGCCATACGATATGGGGCCTTTGAGATAGGCGAGGTACCGGGCACGAGGTCAATCTGAAACTCGGTATGCCGACGAGGCGGCAACCCCGGAATCTCCTAAAACACATCCGAAAAATTGCAAACTACCGGCAACTAGTCAATGCACAAGGCAACCGGCTCCTCTACGGCACAAGACATTAAGGATGACAACTTCTCCTCTAGGCTCGGCAACGAATTGAAACTGCCGTATGCCGAGTATAAGGAAAGTGACTGTCCTTGCGAAGTAGTCCAATACAGCATGATACTGGCTAGCCAATCCATGCCCAGGATAACATCGGACTCGGTCATCGGCAAAATAAACAAGTCGGCAGGCAAAAAGGTCTCTCCTACCAGGACGAGGCAAGACGAATATATCAAACTTAATACTGCGGTCTTCCCTAAGGGTGTCAACACTGACAAACCCTCGCTCACGGATTCTAACGGCAAACCAGTCGATCGGCATAAATCATCGGATATGAAAGAATGCGATGTGCTAGAATCAAACAAAACATGAGCTATGCATGTAGAGACAATGAGTGTACCATCAACGTCTCCTCCAGGTTCCGGAGGATCCTGCTGGGTTGCGTAGAACCTGCCCTGAGTCTGCTGGGGATGTGTCTGTCCTCTCTGCGCTCGTCGCTGCCGCTGCTGCAGCCTATACTGCTGCCTCTACTACCGTGGCTGTTGCTGCTGCTGTGGGTGGGGACACTCATGTCTACGATGCCCTGTCCCTCCACATCCGTAACAAACACCTGCAAACTATCTCTGTGACAGTGCTGGAGGTGCTATTGCGGTCGAAAGGATGGACGAACCAGATGCCTCTACGGTGCTCGAGTATGCTGCTGCCGGAAGCTACTAGAAGGAGCCTTCCTCTTCCCCTTCCAATCTCTGCCCTGATCACGGATCCGCTGCGCATCGGCCCATTCCCCCTAATAAATCTGGGCCCGCTCCACAACCTCCTCGAACGTAGGAAGCTTGTGCCCTGTGACACGGCTACGAAGGCCAAGGCGCAGTCCGCTCTCGAAACGACGGACCTTCCGCCCCTCATCGTCCACAAGATATGTCGCAAATCTGGATAGCTCAACGAATCGAGCCTCGTACTGCGACACTGTCATATCTCCTTAGACCAGCATCTCGAACTCCAATGCACGCTGCAGGCAGACATGCTCGAAGAAGAACTTTCGGTCAAATCGGTCCACAAAGTCCTCCCATGTCCACTCAAAATCAGGCCCGGCAACTCGGGTAACCGATGCCCACCAATGCTCAGCCTCTCCCCGAAGAAGGAAAATGGCGAGAGGAACTCGCTGCTCGTTCATGCATCGCATCGTAGTAAAGATCTTCTTTACCTCAGATTTTCATCTCTCTGCTGCCACCGGGTCTAGCCCGCCCAAGAAACGTGGGGGATCCATCCGTCTGAAATCCCTAAGGAAAGAATGAACGCAATCCTGCTCCGACGGGGCAACTGCATCAGATGACCTCCTCTCCTAGCGCTCTACCATGGAGGTCATAACCCGCATCATCTGCTGGAACTGACCATCAGTCATAGCTGGAGCTGGAGCTGGGGCTGAGGCTGTCCGGGATGTTACCGCACTAGTCGACGGCCTATCGGTGGCTCGTTTGGGTGTCATATCCAACAGAAAAGGACAGGTACGACTTAGCATTGGTACTCTTAAATGCACACACGTTAGGGAACCATATTCAGAAGTTTCTAAGCTCACAATAGGGAATCCTATTATAAACTATGTTGTAACAGGATCCTAGTGTGGGTCACTAAGTGCATGAGATCGGGATCCTAATCATCCTAAGCTTGCAACAATCATTCAGTGAAGGGTAGTTAATCTAAGACCATTAGTAGATATGTGATGTCATCAGCAGGTATTCCCAAGTTATGCTTTGATACCAACTTCTGTCACGCCCCAAACCCGGGGACCGGGCTTACTAAATTCCCAATTGCCGACCTCGGTGCCAACAGCCTCCGTAGTACCCCATTCTCGGCTCCTAGCTCTCATATGCCAGGTTCCGATCCTGAGATACCACCAGAAGGATTTTCAGGGTAATTTTTTTTTTGTAAAGGAGCATAATCAAAATCATAAAACATCATCAGATATCCACTATATAGTTTGTTGAGTACAGTGCTAAAAAGGGGAAATACAAAAATGCAGCAAAAGGCTAAAATATCGGATACATGAACCGAGCTCAACGCTGCTAATATGCCCTAGTACCTGCAGCGTAAACAAACGCGCATAAGCTTCCTACGAAGCTCAATAGAGTGTGTGTGTGCTTGTGTGATGCATATGACAAGTATATAGATATCAGAGTAAGCGAAAGTGATAGAGAGCTAAGTTAACAAGCTCATGAATGCTATCAGTCATCCCAAGGCTATGTGATTCAAGGGCCTACATGGCCGAGTGTTACATGCTAGAGATGCAATGCAAACATGCCAATCCTCAACTAATCTACATATCAATATGGTTCTCATCTGGGACATCACCAGGGTCTAGTACACTTTGATACTGGCTGCCGCACATCACGCGCATAATCAAACGAGTAGAAAAGACCTCACTATCCGCCTCGTCAGTGGTATGCCAATGCCCACCCGGCTCGCCTATAGATGACCCATTTCACGAGTTGGTCAGACTCGACCTAGCTTATAGCCCACTACACCTGGGCGGATAAGGTCACACCCCTTTTCAACCGACCTCGACACAGTGGGAGACGCGGCCTACTGGTATTTGGCACTTAGGCGCTCATGTTATCAACTCGGTTTCGATGTTGGAGCATCCTATTGGTACCACAGGGTTTAGGGACTTTCACCCAAGGACATCCATAACGCTCACGTGCTAGAACATATTTTCGGTGTCCATTACCGCCAACCACGATGTGACTATGGTGGCCACCACCCCTATGCTGCTAGGGTGTGAAGGCGATCGTGACATACATAATGCGAAATGCATGAGTCATACAATCCAAGTCATGCACCAAACTTACGCATACTGTGCAATCATATGGGGCTACCCTGTCTCGCACTGGTCCCCTAAGTATAACAAGCCAAATAGCATATGCTATGATTAATCGTGATCCACAACAAGCATACCAATGATGCGTATGGGCATATGAATGAGCATGGTATTCATTATACTAAGCATATTATCAGTGTGACGTATCAAGCTAAGTATACTAGCATGTTACCAAACATATCATGTGATGTTGGCCTTAAATGGCCCAATATATGTAGAGAGTGGGACCCAGACTGTGGGCCCCATTGGGAATGTAAAGGTCTTTATGGCATAGCCCACTTGAGACCACATCGGCCCCATACTTGGTCCTGCATATATAACATAGGCTAACGAAATAGGTGTACAGCATGGATAAAAGATATATATCAAAGGAGGGACCATGGCGGGCCCCGACCACCGATCGGATAACAAATACAAATCATTGTAGGTCTTAGGAAGTTTTAGTTGTAGGTATTCAATCACCACCATTTTCTGAGTGAAGCCCACTCAAAATTGGGCCCCACGCGTCGATCAAGACGGGTGGCATGACGCATAATACATCCGTCAAGGTGGAACACAAAGATGGGCACACAACCTCTAGTTGGATGAAAAATAATCATCACGGTGGCCCCAAGAAAGTTTTCAATGGTGGGCATCAATGACCACTGTTCCCTGCGGGTGTGGTCCACCTGACGTTTGGGTCTGCCTCATTTTTGGGGCCATATCCTAAAATGGCATGGAAAAACAGATGGGCAGCATGGATCAAACAGGTACATCATAGTGGGACCCACTGGGTGGGCCACCTGCTGGGCAGCGTGCGCATGCATGGTGTCAACAGCGTGGGACCCCCTGGGGTCACGTTAGTTTTAAGTCAAGCTAATATTTGTGTTTTCTCTTTCATCCAGACCTGTGCCACAAGTCTGGATGGAAGAAAAACATTACAGTGAGCCTTAGGAAGGCTTCAATGATATATGTTCAATCTCCACTGTTTTCTGTTAGTGGGGCCCACACAGTTTCTGGGTCAAGCTGGTATTGTGTGGGTCCTTTACACATGTACGTGCCACCTTATCAGTAGGTTTGGATGGCCAGAAAACATCAAGGTGGGCCAGGAAAGATCTCAGCAGTGGACGTCACCATCCCCACTGTGTCCCATGATACGACTCACCTGGGAAGTGAATCTGGCCCAAAATTGGGCCTGAGGCCTAAAATGTTTTGGCAAAAGGGATGGATGGTGTGGATGATACATATACATCGTGGTGGGTCCCACGAGTGGGCCACCTGCTGGGCAGGGACGCTGGTTACTCCCAGAGCCTCTGACGTTGTGAGGAGCCAACATTCAACGCTGCCTCTTCTTTTTTTTTTGTTGATTTTATCAAGTGAGGCCCACATGAGGACGATCCACTCTTTCTATCAGATTTCCTAGCTCATGGGAGACCCAAAGAGCCCTATATTGGGTATGTTATGAGGGCTACAAACACTAAGATGGGCTAAGGAAAGCTCAGCAGTAGACATCATTCTCCCCACTGTTTCATGTGGTGCGGTCCACTTAAGATTTGGATCTGTTTCATATTTGGGCCCTGTCCCTATGATGATCCGGGAAAATAGCTGGACAGTGTGGATTCAACACAAACATCAAGGTGGATCCCACGAGTGGGGACCACCCACGCATTCCAGCGTCCTTGACACTGGACAGTTCCAGTGTCTTTGACGCTGTGAACGTCTAGTGTCTGGATCCTGTTTCTTTTTTTTTTTTATATTATTATTATTATTATTATTGTTTCCAGCTGATGGGGTCCATACATGGACGATCCAATCCGTCCTTCAGTTTAGCCCTCATAAGGTGGGCTAAAAAATTATGGACCAAGCCAATCTGTGCATTTTTCCTTCATCCAGATCTTAGTCATCTAATCAACAAGTTAAATGGCAAATAAGTATTAAGGTGGGCCACACAAGGTGGTCCGCACTGTGGTAGGATGCAGTGCACGCTGTCCCATAACGTGGCCCACTTGTGAGCCCCATGATCTACTCAAATCAATACAAGAAATGATAAAGGAAAGAGAGAGGAAGAACCAAGGAGAACCGACCATCGGGTGAGGCCCGCCACTATGGGGCCCTCCAAAAGTACCAAAACACACCTCAAGGTGGTCCCTCCTCATGGGCCCACAAAGATGAAAGGAAGTGAAGGAGAAAAAAAAGGGATTTCACCACCCTCGCACTGACCTTGAAAGATGAACGGTTGAATCGAATTGGATGGTTGATCGAACGGTTCAGATGATGGTTGGGGCTCTCCAAGCTTTGATCTCCACCTTCTAATTCCTTCTCCTACAAGTTCTCCCTCTCTTGTCCTAATATCTCTTGATCTTTTCTCTTCTTAATCTTCTCTCCCTCTCTCTCTCTCTCTCTCTCTCTTTGCAAATGGGAAAATGACAAGGCCCCCCTCTACGTATGGTCTTGTATGGGTAGAGATTTTGGGGATAGAGGAGGGATTAAAAGATGAGAATGACTAGCATGGGAGGGGGCATGGAAGGTATGGGCTCTCTTGACTTTGTGGTGAGAGAGGGGTGGGGTGAGTATGGTTTGTGTTGACTAGGGTGATGAGAGGGGTATGGGTGAGGGTGAGGGGGTGAGTATGGTTTGTGTTGACTAGGGTGATTGATTGATTTGACTTTTTAGGAACTTGTGCAAGTGGGGCCCCGCCACACGTGTGTTGCGCAGCCTGCCTCAGATTGTGCAAATGATCGCAACATTCACACCAGGTATCGCAATGGGGTGTGCCGTGTGGCGTTGGAATTACAAGCGCCTATGCGGTCACCGAGGTATAGGTCTGGGGTCGATGCGGTACTAAAATAGGGTCGCGATCAAGGCTTGCTAATCTGGTCCATCCGGGACGTACCAGCACCGAAAACTAAGCGTACAGAGGGTGAATAAGGGTATGGGCCTTACAGTTCATATGAAATTCCCGCTGATTGATTGATAAATAGAAGAACTTGAACAAATTCAACTTAGTGTGCATAGTGAATGTTCATCTCATGAGTTTCTGGGATTATCTTCTTCATAGATCAACTAAAGAATGGATCTCAAGGTGCATAGAGCAACAACAAGCCTATGACAGGAATTGCCTTACCATCCTTCCGACGGCTTTCACACTACGTCCCATTTCCAGCTTTGGTTATGGGTAGACCATCCCCCGGTTGGTAATAGGTAGCCCTTTTCAGAATTTTCCACCATATTCTCCATCATTCCCATGTTTTCATCCTTCCTTTCCCTTTTTCTTTTTCATTAGATAAGATTTTTAGAAATCCATATCTTTCGTTATTTTCCCATGGACAAGGATGGACAAAGTACCCCGGCTTGGTTTCTCAACACCTCAAATCTAAGTCTAGCCAATCCACAAATCTACATAATCCTTTCAAACCATGAAAATTGTGTAATGTGAACTAGGTGTAAAATTATTCAAATTTTCTATCAATCATATAAATAGGGGAGTTCACATATAAGACCATTATATTAAAGGTAGTTCAAGACTTGCAACATCACTCACTTCGTATCTCCTTTTCTTATACTAGTATCATCCCGAATGCATAGAAACAAATTTTTCTAAAACATTTTTGAATTTTCAAATATTCAAAAAAAATTCAACAAATAATGCTCGAAGTGTCCAGAAACTGCTAGATGAGGAATCCCATCTCACCCCCCAACCAAATCTTACATTGTCCTCAATGTAAAAAGATATGGAATGAGGATGAACATGAGAGCAATGGTAAAATAAAAGAGAGTGAGAACGATAGTACCTGAGAGAGTCGATCATGGAAGTGTATAGCCTCGGTATCAAAATCTACTAAAGAAAGTAAAACTAAAACAGAAAAACAACTAAACCTACCTACGCTATACCTCCGTCAGACTAGGAGAGAAATCATCCTGAAACATAGGATCATTCAGAGTGATGGACATGTCCTCTTAATCAAATTTCTCAACAAATGGTTTAAGGCGTTGTCCATTCACTTTAAAATAGTTACCATTTGCGGCATTCTCTATTTCGACAGCCCCATGAGGAAAAACTTTTTTGACAATATATGGGACGGTCCATCGAGATCACAATTTTCTCGAAAAAAGAAAGATTTCCTGAAGATGTGCTTGTCATGGAATACTTTCATCCTACTTTTGTAAATCCTCGAGTTCTCCTAAGCATCGTTTCGGATCTCATCAAGCTCATTAAGTTAGAGTTAGCGAAGCGAGCTAGCCTTGTCAATGTCAAAATTCAATGCCCGAACTGCCCAATAGGCTTTGTGTTCAATCTCCATAGGCAAGTGGCAAGCTTTCCCATAGACAAGTCTATAAGGGGACATTCCAATGGGGGTCTTGTAAGTAGTACAGTGAGCCCAAAGTGTATCGTCTAATCTAAATGACCAATCTTTGCGATTCTGCCTCACCATTTTTTCAAATTTTGTTTAATTTCCCGATTGGAGATTTCAGCTTGCCCACTCGTCTGTGGGTGGTATGGGGTACTCACCTATGCCTAATGCCATATTTCTTCATTAAGGCTTTGAAAGGCCTATTGCAAAAGTAAGAACCACCATCACTAATGATGGCGCGAGGCGTTCCAAATCTAGAAAGTATGTTTTCTTTAAGGAACTTTAAAATCGTACGATGATCGTTGGTTCTACATGGAATAGCCTCATCCATTTAGACACATTGTCTATGGCAAGCAATATGTATACATGTCCAAAAGATGAGGGGAACGGTCCCATGAAATCGATGCCCCAACAGTCAAAGACTTCAAGATGTTGAATTGGGGTAAGAGGCATCATATTTTGACGGGATAATCCTCCTAGCTTTTGGCAACGCTCCCATGCTTTACAAAACTCATGGGTGTCCTTAAATAAAGTGGGCCAATAAAAACCACAATCCAGAATTAGTAGTGGTTTTCTTGGCAGAAAAATGACCACCACACGCTTCATTATGACAAAAGGAGATGACGGAATTATGTTTATCATTAGGGACACATCTCCTAATTATTTGATCTTGGCAATATTTAAAAAGTAAAGGTTCATCCAAGAAGAATCTGCGCACTTCCCTTAGAAATTTTTGTTTGTCCTGCATAGTCCAATGAATCGGCATCGCACTTGTGGAAAGATAATTAGCTATGTCAACGTACCATGGTGGATGCATAGCAACAAAGAGTTTCTCATCAGGGAATGAGTCCTCAATAGGTGACTCGTCAATGAAATTAGGTAGGACTAGGTGGGATAGATGATCCGCCACCACATTCTCTACTCCCTTCTTGTCCTTGATCTCCAAATCGAATTTTTGAAGGAGTAGGATCCATCTAAGCAAACGGGGTTAGCATCCTTCTTAGAAAGAAGGTGTTTTACTGCCACATGATCTGTGTAAACAATGACCTTGGATCTTATTAAGTAAAGCCTGAATTTGTCCAAGGCAAAAATGACGGCTAGGAGCTCCTTCTCCGTAGTCGAGTAATTGACTTGGGCGGGATTCAAGGTCCTACTCGGATAGTAGATAACGTGGGGCTTCTTATCCTTCTTTTGGCCTAGCACCGCCCCAATAGCATAATCACTCGCATCACACATCAACTCAAAAGGTACGGACCAATCCGGTGGTTGCATGATCGGAGCGGTTGTTAACATGTCTTTTAGCTTTGAAAAAGCTAATAAACATTCGGCACTCCACTCAAATTGGTTCTCCTTTTGTAGAAGGTTACATAAGGGTCTTGAGATATGATTGAAATCCTTTATGAACCTTCTATAAAAGTCGGCGTGTCCAAGGAAGGACCGCACATCGTGTATGCCCTTAGGTGGTGGTAGGTTGGAAATAATATCAATTTTAGGCTGGTCTACCTCTATTCCATTGGACGAGATGATATGTCTAAGGACTATTCCTCTTTGTACCATAAAATGACACTTCTCCCAGTTTAAGACAAGGTTCTTCTCCTCACACCTTATCAAGACCAACTTCAAGTAATTGAGGCACTCATCAAAGGTACAACCAAAAATAGAAAAGTCATCCATGAATACCTCGAGAAATTCACCCACCATGTCCGAGAAAATACTCAACATGCATCGTCGGAATGTGGCGGGTGCATTATGTTCGCTCGCCTCAAGTGTAAGGCTGTGATGTAGTAATAAAACTCAGTAAGACCAAGGTCGATCCACAGGGAATTGGATAACAAATTCCAAACTATTCCAGCAACTCAATTTGCAATAGATAAGAGATTCAATTGGAATAATTATGCTAAAACAGTAACTTAATGAAAATCAGTAGTTTAAGGTACTAAGGCATTCAAGGATCCACTTGTAGCAATCCCATGTCAATCCAATCAATCCAAGCAAGATACACAACTAGATTTGAAGTCCTATCTCTCATCTAGTTGGAAAATAAAGCATTAAACACATTCAATCCCATTCAAGTTGAACTTCCAAGTTCTAGTCCCGTTCAATCAATGTAGAATTCAAAATCATAGCCTTCGGAGTAACAGCCATGCCTATGGACTATGGCTTGCTCAAGGACTACTATAATTCAAATCTGAACAAGTACCATATGATAATCTCAGAGAATTGCAAGGAATCCATGTCCGGAGCACATGAACTCTCGTAAAACATCTCAAACTATCAACTTGAAGAACTAGAATAAATAAAAATCCAAACTTGAATTAAAATTACTTGAATTAAACTGAATCAACATAAAAATTAGCTACAAGCTTCACCTCTCAGCCTTAGCTGAGAGATTCTAGCCGAGCATTGTCATACTACAACTAAAACTCATGAAAAACTTAGAAAACATAGAAAACCGGAGTTTGAAGGGTTGCAGACGCTCCACGACGGCTTCCTCTCTCTAGCACCACGTCCCTTAGCTACTATGATGCCCTAGGAAGAACCCCTAGGTGTCCTTTTATAGTGAGGACTCTCAGTTGCGTCGGAATCTTCCAGAAACCGCGTAAGGTTACGCAATGTGCAGCAATTTTCGGAACAAAAAATAGAAATTGCTTGATTTTCTGCATGGCCGACCGGTCGGACGACCGGTCGGACTGGGCTGGCCGACCGGTAACAACCGGTCGGACCAATCTATTTAACAATCCAGCAAGCTCAAGTGGGAGGATGACCTGCTGGCCGACCGGTCAAGACCGGTCGGACCAGACTGGTTATTAGTCCAGGAAGTGCAATAGGTCACCGACCTGTTGGCCGACCGGTCAAGACCGATCGGACCAACTGGTCCTTTAATCCAGTGGTTCCAAGAGGTGTGGCCGACCGGTCGGACGACCGGTCAGACCTCTGTTCTTCTTCTTTTTCGTCCTTTCTTTCTTCTACTTTCTTTGGTCCACCTTGGACCTTCATTCACAGGTTCTAAATGGACCCTTTTTGGTCTCCAATTGAGTGAAGTCTGCTCTCATCCCTACAATCACAAAACATGCGTTAGATGGGCCTTTTAATCATGAAAACCATGCATATAATGTGATGTAGTGGGCTATGCAATGTATAAATTGGAGGTTCAACACATTACATAGCCCAAATGGCATTCTTCGGTATGCGAAGGTGCCAAATGGGCATGTAAAGGTGGTCTTCTCTTAGTCTTCTGGGGCTATCTCAATTTGGTTGTAACCGGAATAGCAATCTAGGAAGCAATAATAGGAGTGACCCGCTAACCTCTCCAAAATTTAATCCATGAATGAGAGAGGGAAGTGGTCCTTCCTAGTGACCATGTTTAGCTTCCGATAATCGATGCACATATGCCAACCGATAGTCACTCTAGTCGGTATAAGCTTGTTGTTGGTGTTTTCTACGATGGTAATACTGGACTTCTTGGGGACAACTTGGGTATGACTCACCCATTGGCTATCCGAGACGGGGTAGATGATACCCACATCTAGTAGTTTTAACACCTCGGCTTTGACTACCTCCATCATATTTGGATTTAACCTTCTTTGAGGTTGTCTAGTCATTTTTGCGTTCTCTTTGAGGTGATACGGTGAGTACATACCGAAGAGTCTATCCCCTTGAGGTCTGCTATTGTCCAACCTATGGCTCCCCTATGTTCTTTGAGTAGCTCAATCAACTTGAGCTCTTGATCTTTTTTCTAAGTGAGAGGCAAAGACAACCGGGAATGTTTCTTCTTGACCCAAATATACATATTTCAGCTTGGATGACAATGGTTTAAGGTCAAGCTTTAGTGGTTAGATGTTAGACGGTAGAGGCCTTGATGTGGTTAGTGGCAATCTTTCAAAATGGGGCCTCCACCGGCTAATATCAACTACCAGTTTCTCAATATTCAATGCTTGCACAATTTCACTAATAATGGGGTCTTTGGAATCCTCGAAATGTGCCAAGCATGTCTTCAAGCTTTCTAGTGATTCAAGTTGGAGAGCTCTTCTTTTTCAAAAGATTCGAGCATGTTTACCTCGAAGAGCTTATCATCATGATTCCTATGCCTTTTGCCCAAATGGAACACATTCACCTCCAATGTCATGTTTCTAAAGGACAATTGCATTACCCCATTCCGGCAATTGATAATTGCGTTTGATGTAGCAAGGAACGGGGGGCTTAAAATCATCGGTATTTGAGTGCTAGCATCTATAACCGGTTGTGTGTCCAAGACGATAGAATCCACCAGGTAGTAGAATTTGTCAACTTGGACTAGAACATCATCAACTATCCCTCTCGGTACATGGATAGATCTATCAGTGAGTTATAATGTGGTTTTAGTGGGTTTTAATTCACCAAGACCCAATTTCTCTATATCGAGTATGGGATCAAGTTTACGCTTGCCCCCAAGTCTAATAGTGCACGTTTAATCCGGTAGTCACCAATGATGCATGAAACTATGGGACTACCGGGATCCTTGAATTTTGGGAGGGGTCTTTTGAGTGAGAATGGCACTCACTTGCTCATTTAGGAAGGCCTTTTTTTACACATTATATTAGCGTTTTGTTTTGCATAAGTCCTTTAGAAACTTGGCATAAGAGGGGATTTGTTTAATGGCATCAAGCAATGGAATGTTGATCTTGACTTGTTTGAAATCTCTAAAATATCATGAGAGTTTGGGAGAGATTTTGGAGCAACCAATCTCGAAGGGAATGGTGCTACGGGCTTATAAACGCGTTCCGTTTCTTGTGGGTCTGAGTAAGATCCATCCTCATCCTAAGAATTTACCGGATCATTAGGCTTGTTGGCCTTCATCGGAATAGATTTGTCAATTAGCTTACCACTTCTAAGAGTGGTGACGGATTTGGCTTGCTCCACATGTTGGTTGGGGAGATTAGGGATGCTTACTTCATGTACTTGCTTTGGATTGGGTTGATGTTGGGTTGGAAAGATCCCTTCCCTAGCATTCAAGCGTCCCTTAATCTCATCAACCGAGACTTTAAGCTCTTGGAACATTTGCTAATTTGATTGATTGATTTGCGTTTGCCCTTGGATAAACGCCTTTAAAGTATCCTCCATTGAGAATTGAGGTGGGGCCATATTTTGCATGGGTGGCCATCCTTGCGAGTTGGCAGGATTTCCCGTGGGATTATTCTTTCAACTGAAATTTGGGTGGATCTTCCAAGTAGAGTTATATATGTTACCCACCAGTCCATTAAAAGGCCGTTGATAACCATATGTGGCATTTGCATGTTCTTGTAACACCTCTTGAAACACAGGAATTGTAGGACAGTCTTGCGTAGTGTGTATATTAATGACACAAATTCCACACATGTTCTCAATAGCTTCATTAGACTTTGAAACTCCACTCTTACTAAGTTCCATGGCCTCGATCTTCCTTGTGAGGCTGGCTATCTTTGCATTCACATCATCTTCTTCTTGAAGAATATAGATGCCTCATTTTTCCTTTTGTTGAGGAGGCTTGAGATTACTAGATTTGTCCGAGGTATCCCAAGATTGGGTATTCTCGGCCAACATATCCAAGTAACTCCAAGCTTCATCTAGATTTTTACTCATAAACTCGCCATTGCACATCATCTCTACGAATTGGCGCATGTTGGAACTTAATCCATCGTTGAAGAAGTTTATGATTCGCCAGCTTTCGTAGCCGTGATGTGGGCAAGCAAGTAGGAGGTCTTTAAACCTTTCCCAACATTGAAAGAGTGATTCATTCTCTTTAACCGAAAAGTTCATTATGGCTCTTCAAAGGGTGTTTGTTTTATGAGCCGGGAAGAACTTTTTCAAGAATTCCCGGGTCATCTCGTTCCATAACCCTATCGAGTGTGGTCTAAGAGAGTGAAGCCAAGTTTTGGCTCTTTCTTTCAATGAAAAGAAAAAAAGTTTAAGTTTAATGGCATCTTCTGAAACATTAGTGTATTGCAAAGTAGCTACCACTTCTTCAAATTTCTTTAAGTGTAAATATGGGCTTTCAGAGTCTAGCCCATGGAACTTTGGTATAAGTTGAATCACACCCGGCTTTATATCAATGTTTTCCCCGGTTGGTGGTAAGACCACGCACAAGGGTATAGTTGTACGGGCCGGTTGTAGGTAATCCCGTAAAGATCTCATTGAATGAACATTTTGTACCTCATTCTCTCCTACTCCCTCTTGATTTATGTTTGTAGTTGGAGTAGGGGGGAGGATTCCTTAAAGGTGTTTGATCCATACTCTCCAAACTATCACAATGCTCTTGGTATTTTCGGACTCGTCTATGGACTGATTGTGGTCCAACTAGACCACCTTTGGATTGGAGACGATTAGTGTGGTCACGTTCCCAACGGGACATAAACCACACAACTAAGATCTAAATAAATCCTAAGTCCTAAAACAAAATTTAACAAAAATATAAAAATTGAAAAATCTATAAAAAGCACTAAGTTAGAAGGATAATACCCGATTCGGTTGAACTATGGAAGAATTCCTACAAAACAAAACAACTCGTTAGTCCTAGGAAATCAGAAATATTATCTACTTCTACTTCTACAGCCACTAAAACAATCTAGAACTGTTTATCTAAATTCCCCTGTAACGGCGCCAAAAACTTGTTCGCTCGCCTCAAGTGTAAGGTTACGATGTAGTAATAACTCTCGGTAAGACCGAGGTCAAACCATAGGGAATTAGAAAACCAATTCTAAACTATTCAAGCAACTAGAATTGAAACAATTTAGAGTTTTAAATTAAGAGAACTAACTTAAAATAACAACTAAGAAAAATCAGTAATTAAAGGAACTAAGGCTTTCAAGGATCCACTTGTAGCAATCCCATGTCAATCCAATCAATCCAAGCGTAAAACACAATTAGATTTGAAGTTCTATCTCTCATCTAGTTGGAAGATAAAGCATTAAAAACACATTCAATCCCACTTAAGTTGAACTTCCAAGTTCTAGTCCTATTCAATCCCATAGCATTCAAAATCATAGCCTTCGGAGTAACAGCCATGCCTATGGACTATGGCATGCTCAAGAGTTACCATAATTCGAATCTAATCAAGCCAAATATGATAATCTCAGAGGATTGCAAGGAATCCATGTCTGAAGCACATGAACTCTCATAAAACTTTTAAAAATATTAGCTTTATTCGAACTAGAATATTCAAAATTCAAACTTAAAGTGAAAGTACTTGAATCAAACTGAATTAAACATGAAATTGGCTACAAGCTTCACCTCTCAGCCCTAGCTGAGAGATTCTAGCCAAGCATTTTCATACTACAACTAGAATAAAAAAAAACTAAATAAAAGCATGAAAAACTAGAAAAATCGGAATCGACGGAGTTGTGGACGCTCCACGTTGCTCTCATTCACTTCCCACGACCTCTAATCTCTTCTAAGATGCCTTTAGACGAAGCCTTAGGTGCCCTTTTATAGAATAGTGCGGAAGATTCTAGATTGCGCAAGAAATCACGGAGCTGCGCAAAGAAATTCGGAGCTTGTAGGACAAGCTTTGTTACGCAGACGACCGGTTTGAGCTCCTGGATGACTAGTCGGATGACCGATCGTAAAACGGCAAAAACAGTCCAATGACTTTTGGAACTTCCACCCCCTTTCTGTTGAGTGCACGACCGGTCTGACGACCGGTTTGAGAAATGTACAAGCGATCTGACGACCGGTCTAGCTGGGTCGGGTGAGAATTGCAGCAATGGGGGCCCCTGTTGAATTGCAGATCGGTCGGACGACCGGTCCTGTGTCTTGGCAGACTGGTTGGACGACCGGTCTTCAGTGCAGAGTGTTGCACTTCTTCCTTCGTTCTTTCTCTTCCTTCCATGCTTCTTTCTCCCATCCTTTGGCACTTCATTCTTTGATCTTCAATGTGCCTTTGGTGACCTTTTTAGCCTTAAATCAGTGAAATCTCCACCTCGTTCCTACAATCACAAATCACGCATTAGATGGGCCTTTTAAGCATGCAAACCATTGTTCGCTAGCCTCAAGTGCAAAGCTGCGATGTAGTAATAATTCTCGGTAAGACCGAGGTCGATCCACAGGGAATAAGGTAAACCAATTTAAGTTGTTCCAGCATCTTTGAATTCAATGAATTAAGGATTTCAAGTTTATAAACTAACTTAAAACAGTAATTGTAAAAATATGTAATTAAAGGGAATTAAGGCTTTTGAGGATCCACTTGTGATAGCCCTTATGTGAATTCATTCATCCAAGCAGAACACAACTAGAATTGAAGTTCTATCTCTCTTATAGTTGGAAGATATGGCATTCAAACACAAACAATCTCTACTCAAGTTGAAAACAAGGTTCTAGTTCTAATAAAGCGCATAGAAGTCGAATATGTAGCCTTCGAAGTAACGACTATGCCAATGGACTATCGTACGCTCTAGGGTTACTACAATTCGAATCTAATCAATCCAAACATGATAATCTTAGAGAATTGTAAGAAACTCATGTCCGAAGCACATGAACTCTCATAAAACATCCAAAAATATCACTTTTATTCAAACTAGAACTTAAAAATCAAAACTTTTATGTAAAGTACTTGAAATAGAACGAATCCAACATGATAACTACTCACAAGCTTCACCTCTTAGCCTTAGCTAAGAGGTTCTAGCTGAGCATTATCATGATTCAACTAGAATTCAAAGAAAAGCTACATAAAAACATGACAAACTAGAAAAAAAACCCTAATTGGAGGAGTTGCGGCCGCTCCACGATGATCTCCGTTGCTCCCTACGAACTTAGAACTCTTCTAGGATACCTTAGCAAGGATGCTAAGGTGTCCTTTTATAGGAAAAACCACGAACCGCCTTGGATTGCGTAAAAAATGTATCGGCAGTCGGACGCTGGTCGGGCGCCCGGTCACTTAGTGGTCGGGCGCTCGACCATACTTAAATTTGGTCAGTGCTTTTTGGAGAAATCCCTTTTAAATATTGGGCGCCCGACCAGGTAGTGGTCGGGCGCCCGGTCAGGTATAGAATTCACCAGCAGGTTCAGCATTTTATCTCCCAATTTCGGGCGCTTGACCATGTTGTGGTTGGACACCCGGTGACCTTTTAATATGCATACTCAACTCTTCTTTCTTTTAGCCGATCTAGGTCTTTCTGATGTGATTCTTTAGGGCTTCTTTTCAATGTCTTCAATGTGGTTTCAAAGGACCCTTTTAGCAACAAATTTATGACTTCTCTCTTTCATTCCTACATACACAAAACAAGCATTAGATGGGTCTTTTAAGCATGCAAACCATGCATGTAATGTGATGTAATGGGCTAGAAAATGTATAAAATGGAAGCTCAACGCACCCCCAACCAGCTTTTTTGCTAGTCCCAAGCAAAATATGCGTGAAACACGTTCAAACCTCCAAAAACCAACTCTCCTTTAGAAACTATGTTTCTATCCATTCCAAGATATACAAGTGTAAAATTAAAAAAAATGACGTGATACAAGTTGACACCTTAAACTCTCAAAACATAATAAGTGTCCATATGAAATTCCCGCTGATTGATTGATAAATAGAGGAATTCAAACAAATTCAACCTAGTGTGCATAGTGAAAGTTCATCTCATGAGTTTCTGGGATTATCTTCTTCATAGATCAACTAAACTATGGATCCCAAGGTGTACAGAGCAACAACAAGCCTATGACAGGAATTTGCCTTACCTTCCTTCTGACGGCTTTCACACTACGTCCCATTTTCGGCTTTGGTTACGGGTAGACCATCCCCCGGTTGGTAATAGGTAGCCTTTTTCAAAAATTCCACCTTTTTCTCCATCATTCCCAATTTTCATCCTTCCTTTTCCTTTTTCTTTTACATTAGATAGGATTTTTAGAAATCCATATCTTTCGTTATTTTCCCATGGATAAGGATGGACAAAGTACCCTAGCTTGGTTCCTCAACACCTCAAATCTAAGTCTAGCCAATTCACAAATCACATAATCCCTTCAACCATGAAAATCGTGTAATGTGAATTAGGTGTAAGAGTGTTCAAATTTTCTATCAATCAAATAAATAGGGGAATTCACATATAAAACCATTATATTAAGAGTAGTTTAAGACTTGCAACATTCATCACTTCATATCTCCTTTTCTTATACCCATATCATCTCGAGTGCATAGAAACAAGGTTTTCCAAATGAGTTTTGAATTTTCAGAAAATTCAAAAAAAATTGCACATATGAAGGTCAAAATGTTACAAACTGCGAGATGAGGAATCTCATCTCACCCCCCAACCAAATCTTGCATTATCCTCAATGGAAAAAGATATGCAATGAGCATGAACATCAGAGCAATGGTAAAATACAAGAGAGTGAGAACAATAGTACCGGAGAGAGTCGATCATGGAAGTCTGCAACTCCGACAACTAAATCTACTAAGGCAAATAGAAAAACAGCTACCTACCTACGCTATACCTCCATCAAACTAGGAGATCAATCATCCTGATACACAGGATCATTCAGAATGATGGACATGTCCTCTGAATCAAATTTCTCAACAAATGGTTTAAGGCGTTGTCCATTCACTTTAAAACAGTTACCATTTGCGGCATTCTCTATCTCGACAGCCCCATGAGGAAAGACTTCTTTAACAGTATATGGGCTGGTCCATCGAGATCGCAATTTTCCCAAAAAAAGATGAAGTCAGGAATTGTACAAGAGCACTTTCTGACCTTCATGAAAGGATTTTCTAAATATATGTTTGTCATGAAAGGCCTTCATCCTACTCTTGTAAATCCTCGAATTCTCATAAGCATCGTTTTAGATCTCATCAAGCTCATTAAGTTAGAGTCGGCGAAGTGAGCTAGCCTTGTCAATGTCAAAATTCAATGCCCGAATTGCCCAATAGGCTTTGTGTTCAATCTCCATAGGCAAGTGGCAAGCTTTCCCATAGACAAGTCTATAAGGGGACATTCTAATGGGGGTCTTGTAAGCGGTACGGTGAGCCTAAAGCGCATCATCTAATCTTAGTGACCAATCTTTGTGATCCGGCCTCAACGTCTTTTCCAAAATCTGTTTGATTTCCCAATTGGAAATTTCAGCTTGCCCACTCGTCTGTGAGTGGTATGGGGTACTCACTTTGTGCCTAATGCCATATTTCTTCATTAAGGCTTCAAAAGGCCTATTACAAAAGTGAGAACCACCATCACTAATGATGGCTCGAGGCGTTCCAAATCTGAAAAGTAGGTTTTCTTTAAGGAACTTTAGAACCGTGTAATGATTGTTGGTTCTACATGGAAGCCTCTATCCATTTAGACACATAGTCCACGGCAAGCAATATGTAAACATGTCCAAAACATGAGGGGAATGGTCCCATGAAATCGATGCCCCAATAGTCAAAGACTTCAAGATGTTGAATTGGGGTAAGAGGCATCATATTTCGACGGGATTATCCTCCTAACTTTTGGCAACGCTCGCAAGCTTTGCAAAACTCGTGGGTGTCTTTAAGTAAATTGGGCCAATAAAACCATGGTGCAAAATTTTTGTAGTGGTTTTCTTGGCGGAAAAATGACCCCCACATGCTTGATCATGACAAAAGGAGATCACAGAATTATGTTCATCACTAGGGACACATCTCTTAATTATTTGATCTGGGCAATATTTAAAAAGTAAAGGTTCATCCCAAAAAAATCTGTGCACTTCCCTTGGAAATTTTTGTTTGTCCTGCACAGTCCAATGAATCGGCATCGCACCTATGGAAAGATAATTGGCTATGTCAGCGTACCATGGTGGATGCTGTTCGCTTGCCTCCAGTGTAAGGCTTGCGATGTAGTAATAATCTCGGTAAGACTGAGGTCGATCCACAGGGAAGGAAGTAAACAATTCAAACTATCCTAATAACTAGAATCTAAAGAGGTTTGTGAAATCGGTTTTGAATATGAAACAGAAAAATCTGATAATGAAAAGATAACTAGAGTATCAAGGATCCACTTATAGCTCTCCTTAGATGCATAATTCGCTATGGTTTCTCACTTTCTCGACTAGAATCGAAATTAAGTTCTATCTAGTCGGATGATAGAGCAGTTAAAACAATCAATCTGTCACATGTATGATTCATGTACATGATTCTCTCAATGCAAGCTAGGACTTGAGCACACTCAATTGCATAGGTCAGTCCCAATTCCAATAGGTTAAGATCACAACCATAATCATCATTAAATCCTGTCACAAGATAAAACTAGATCATGATTTGAACTTGATCCAAATCACATACACAATCTTACATAATCCAGAATTTCCAGAAAAATAGACTTTTGGTATGAAGCTCCCACATGAGGATCATATGTCTAGAGCGTATTGAATCCAATTCCTCGGATCATACAGGTCTAGAATAACTCAAAACAATTAAGAACTCAAGCAATTCTTCTAAACATCCATGAGCCATCAAAAGATTAAGAAAAACTACTTAGAACTTTATTTAAACTTCAAACCATCGTTCTTCAATAGAAATCCAACTTGAAACCAATAAAACGAATTAAACAATCTAAGAAAACTATAAGGTTCACCTCTTAGCTCTAGCTAAGAGATTAGCTAATGAAAAGCATATTAAAAACTAGAACTAGAACTAAGAAAAGGAAGAAAAACTAGCTGGAGGAGGCTAGGAAGCCTCCTATGACTTGAACTCCTTGCTCCCCACATCCTTGGTTTTCCTGGAATAGAAGAGAGCACCTCCTTTTATAATACAGCAAGAGTACCGCAACATAACAGATTTCGTTTCGCTTCGTACGGCTTAACCAATGGTCGGATTGCCTTCAAATTTGATTAGTAGCTTCCTTGTAATGTGATCTTCCTCATAGATGATTTAGATTTTCAAGATTATCTTCTGAATGGGCTCACCAATTAGATCAGCGACCGCCTGTCAAAATCGCGCAATTCGGGTACCTTCAGAACCAGTCATCTTGCCTTCAACGCTCCGGAGTGTACAGATGTCGGATTGATCCCAAATTTTGAACATTGGTAGAAAACTTCCTCCTATACATGATAAATGGATTAGATTGTCCAAAACAATCATAGAATGTGGTCCAAAAATAAGAACACTTAGGGATTTTATAAACTCTGCGCAGTTGAATCTTTCTGGATGGTCCATCTTTCTTCAACCGGTACGATCAAACCACACATCCTTTTGATCTGAAAATTTGTGGTTACTCATATATGGATGTGATCTAGAATATGGTCAAAGTAGATTCTTCATATCATCAATGATGGGTCACCTAGACTGGCCCAGAGTGGAGTAGGTGGAATCTGGAACTTTATGCACAGTTCGTATTGTTTTGGCCACCACGGTCAATCCGTAGCTCTGATCGACACGAAACTACTTGGGTTATTTCGGCGTCGAGTTTCTCTTCAACATGGACATGTTAGATTTTCAAATATCATCAAGATGGCTCCAGAAAACTGTGCCAAAAATTCAAAAATGGGAATAGCCTGCTGTTTGAAATCTGGAACTCTAAAATTGCATGGCCGACCGGTCTTGACCGGTCTAGCCAATGTGTCCTTGCTCCAGCAGCTTTAAGAGAGGGGAGAGCAACTGGCCAACCGGTCGGGGCTTGTTTGGCTGACCGGTCTTGACCGGTCAAACCACCTTGTAGGGCTCCTTTTCATACTTTCCTTCTTTCTTTTCTTTCCTTCCTTCTTCATGATTCTTTAGCCCACCTTGGGTCTTCATCCAAGGTTCTTAAATGTGCTTCTTTTAGCTATTGATCGAGTGAACTCTCTCTCATTCCTGCAATCACAAAACCATGCATTAGAATAGTCTTTAAACATAAAATTCATGCATAATGAGCGATGAATTGGGGTTAGAATATGCACAATTAAGAGCTCAACTGATGCATAGCAACAAAGAGTTGCTGATCAGGGAATGAGTCCTTAATAGGTGACTCGTCAATGGAATTAGGTAGAACTAGGCAGGATAGATGATCCGCCACCACATTCTCTACTCCCTTCTTGTCTTTGATCTCCAAATCAAATTCTTGAAGGAGTAGGATCCATTTAAGCAAACGGAGCTTAGCATCCTTCTTAGAGAGGTGTTTCAGTGCCACATGATCTGTGTAAACAATGACCTTAGATCCTATTAAGTAAGGCCTGAATTTGTCCAAGGTAAAAATGACGGCTAGGAGCACCTTCTCCGTAGTTGAATAATTGACTTGGGCGGAATTTAAGGTCCTACTTGCATAGTAGATAACATGGGGCTTCTTATCCTTCTTTAAGCCTAGCACCGCCCCAATAGCATAATCACTCGCATCGCGCATCAACTCAAAAGGTACGGACCAATCTGGTGGTTGCATGATAGGAGCGGTTGTCAACATGTCTTTTAGCTTTGAAAAAGCTATTTGACATTCGGCACTCCACTCAAATTGGTTCTCCTTTTGAAGAAGGTTACACAAGGGCCTTGAGATATGACTGAAATCCTTTATGAACCTTCTATAAAAGCCGGCGTATCTAAGGAAGGACCGCACATCGCGTATGCTTTTGGGTGGTGGTAGATTGGAAATTATATCAATTTTGGCCCGGTCTACCTCTATTCCATTAGACGAGATGATGTGTCCAAGGACTATTCCTCTTTGTACCATAAAATGACACTTTTTCCAGTTTAAGACGAGGTTTTTCTCCTCACACCTTGTCAAGACCAACCTCAAGTAATTGAGGCACTCATCAAAAGTACAACCAAAAATAAAAAAATCATCCATGAATACCTCGAGAAATTCACTCACCATGTTCGAGAAAATACTCAACATGCATCGTTGGATTGTGGCGGGTGCATTACATAGCCCGAATGTCATTCATTGGTATGCAAAGGTGCCAAATGGGCATCTAAAAGTGGTCTTCTCTTGGTCTTCTGGGGCTATTTGAATTTGATTGTAACCGGAATAACCATCTAGGAAGCAATAATAGGAATGACCCGCCAACCTCTCCAAAATTTGATCCATGAATGGGAGAGGGAAGTGGTTCTTCCTAGTGACCGTGTTTAGCTTCCGATAATCAATGCACATACGCCAACCGGTGGTCACTCTAGTCGGTATAAGCTCATTGTTGGCATTTTCTACGATGGTAATTCCGGACTTCTTAGGGACAACTTGGGTAGGACTCACCCATTGGCTATCCAAGAAGTGGTAGATGATACCCACATCTAGTAGCTTTAACACCTCTGCTTTGACAACCTCCATCATGTTTGTATTTAGCCTTCTTTGAGGTTGTCTAGTTGTTTTTGCATTTTCTTCGAGGTGTATACGGTGAGTACAAACTGAAGAGTCTATCCCCTTGAGATCCGTTATTGTCCATCCTATGGCTCCCCTATGTTCTCTGAGTATCTCAATCAACTGAGCTCTTGGTCTTTCCCTAGGTGAGAGGCAATGACAACCGAGAATATTTCTTCTTGACCCAAATATACATATTTAAGCTCGGATGAAAATGATTTAAGGTCAAGGTTTGGTGGTTTGATGTTAGACGGTAGAGGCCTTGATGTGGTTGGTGGCAATCTTTCAAAATGGGGCCTCTACTGGCTAGTACTAACTACCGGTTTCTCAATATTCAATGCTTGCACAATTTCACTAATGATGGGGTCTTTGGAATCCTCGAAATGTGCCAAGCATATTCCAAGCTTTCTAGTGGTTCAAGTTGGAGGAGCTCTTCTTCTTCAAAAGATTCGAGCATATTTACCTCAAAGAGCTCGTCGTCATCAACAAACCTATGCCATTTGCCCATGTGGAACACATTCACCTCTAATGTCATGTTCCCAAAAGATAGTTGCATCACCCCAATCCGGCAATTTATGATTGCGTTTGATGTAGCAAGGAACGGGCGGCCTAAAATAACTGGTATTTGAGTGCTAGCATCTATAACTGGTTGTGTGTCCAAGACAATAAAATCCACCGGGTAGTAGAATTTGTTAACTTGGACTAGAACATCCTCAACTATCCCTCTCGATACACGGATGGATCTATTAGCTAGTTGCAATGTGGTTTTGGTGGGTTTTAATTCACCAAGACCCAATTACTCATATACCGAGTACAGGATCAAGTTTACGCTTGCCCCCAAGTCTAGCAATGCGCGCTCAATCCGATAGTCGCCAATGATGCAAGAAATTGTGGGACTACCGGGATCCTTGAATTTTGGAGGTCTTTTGAGTGAGGATAGCACTCACTTCCTCATTCGAAAAGGCCTTCTGTTGCACATTATATTTGTGTTTAGTTGTGCATAGGTCCTTTAGAAACTTAGCATAAGAGGGGATTTGTTTGATGGCATCAAGCAGTGGAATGTTGATCTTGACTTGTCTGAAAATCTCTAAAATGTCATGAGAGTTTGGAAGAGATTTTGGAGCAACCAATCTCGAAGGGAATAGTGCTACGGGCTTATAAACGCGTTCTATTTCTTGTGGGGCTAAGTTGGATCCGTCCTCATCCTTAGAATTTACCGGATCATTAGGCTTGTCGGCCTTCACCGAATTAGTTTTGTCAATTTGTTTACCACTTTTAAGAGTGGTGACGGATTTGGCTTGCTCCATATGTTGGTTGGAGGGATTAGGAATGCTTACTTCATGTACTTGCTTTGGATTGGGCTGAGGTTGGGTTGGAAAGATCCCTTCCCTAGCATTCAAGCGTCCCTTAATCTCATCAATCGAGACTTTAAGCTCTTGGAACATTTGCTAATTTGATTGATTGATTTGCGTTTGCCCTTGGATAAACACCTTTAAAGTATCCTCCATTGAGAATTGAGGTGGGGCCATATTTTGCATGGGTGGCCATCCTTGCGAGTTGGCAGGATTGCCCGTGGGAGCATTCTTCCAACTGAAATTCGGGTGGTTCTTCCAAGTAGAATTGTACGTGTTACCCACCGGACCATTGAAAGGCCATTGATAACCATATGTGGCATTTGCGTGTTCATGTAACACCTCTTGAAACGCAGGAATTGTAGGACAATCTTGTGTAGCGTGTATATTAGTGAAACAAATCCCACACGTGGTCTCAATAGCTTCATTGGACTTTGCAAGTCCACTCTTACTAAGTTCCATGGCTTCGATCTTCCTTGTGAGGCTGGCTAGCCTTGCATTCACATCATCTTCCTCCTTAAGGATATAAATCCCTCCTTTCTCTTTTTCTTGAGGAGGCTTGAGGTTATTAGATTTGTCCGAGGTATCCCATGATTGGGCATTCTCGCCTAACATATCCAAGTAACTCCAAGCTTCATCTGGATTTTTATTCATAAACTCGCCGTTGCACATCATCTCTATGAATTGGCGCATATTGGAACTTAATCCATCGTTGAAGAAGTTTATGATTTGCCAGCTTCGTAGCCGTGATGTGGGCAAGCCAGTAGGAGGTCCTTAAACCTTTCCCAACATTGGAAGAATGATTCATTCTCTTTAACTGAAAAGTTCATTATGGCTCTTCGAAGGGTGTTTGTTTTATGAGCCAGGAAGAACTTTTTCAAGAATTCCCGAGTCATCTCATTCCATGACCCTATCGAGTGTGGTCTAAGAGAGTGGAGCCAACTCTTGGCTCTTTCTTTCAATGAGAAGGGAAATAGTTTAAGTTTGATGGCATCTTCTAAGACATTTTGATATTGTAACGTAGCCACCACTTCTTCAAATTCCTTTAAGTGTAAGTATGGGCTATCAGAATCTAGCCCATGGAACCTTAGTATGAGTTGAATTACACCTGGCTTTATATCGATGTTTCCCCTGGTTGGTGATAAGACCACGCACGAGGGTGTAGTTGCACGGGCCGGTTGTAGGTAATCCCGTAAAGATCTCATTGGAGGAGCATTGTGCACCTCATTCTCTCCTACTCCCTCTTGATTTGTGTTTGTGGTTGGGGGGGGGGGGGGGGGGGATTCCTTAATGGAATTTGATCCATACTTCTCAAATTTTCACGATGTTCTACAGATTTTCGGACTCATCTATGAACGGAGAGTGGTCCAACTAAACCACCTTCAGATTGGAGACGATTGTTGTGGTCACATTCCCAACGGGACATAAACCACACAATCGAAACTCTAACTAAACCTAAATCCTAAAATCTTAAAATAAAAACAAAAAACTAAAAGAGTTCAAGTTGGAAGGATATTACCCAATTTGCTTGAACTAAAAGAACTTCCTACAAAACAAAATAAACTTTGTTAGTTTTATAATTCAAAAAAATTAATCCTAAGAAAATAATAAAACATAACCACTTCTACTCTATAGCCACTAAAACAATTTAGAACCGTTTAACCTAATTTCCCCGGCAACGGTGCCAAAAATTTATTCGCTTGCCTCAATTGCAAGGCTGCGATGTAGTAATAATTCTCGGTAAGACCGAGGTCGATCCACAGGGAATAAGGTAAACCAATTCAAGTTGTTCTAGAAACTTCGAATTCAATGAATTAAGGATTTCAAGTTTATAAACTAACTAAAAACAGTAATTGTAAAAATCTGTAATTAAAGGGAACTAAGGCTTTTGAGGATCCACTTGTGATAGCGCTCATGTGAATTCATTCATCCAAGCAGAACACAACTAGAATTGAAGTTCTATCTCTCTTCTAGTTGGAAGATATGGCATTCAAACACAAACAAACTCTACTCAAGTTGAAGAATAAGGTTCTAGTTCTAATAAAGCCCATAGAAGTCAAATATGTAGCCTTCGAAGTAACGACCGTGCCAATGGACTATGGTACGCTCTAGGGTTACTACAATCGAATCTAATCAATCCAAACATGATAATCTCAGAGAATTGCGAGGAACTCATGTCCGAAGCACATGAACTCTCATAAAACATCCAAAAATATCACTTTTATTCAAACTAGAACTTAAAAATCAAAATTTTTAAGCAAAGTACTTGAAATAGAATGAATCCAACATGATAACTGCTCACAAGCTTCACCTCTTAGCCTTAGCTAAGAGGTTCTAGCTGAGCATTATCATGCTTCAACTAGAATTCAAAGAAAAGCTACACAAAAACATGAAAAACTAGAAAAAAACCCTAATTGGAGGAGTTGCGGTCTCTCCATGATGATCTTCCTTGCTCCCCATGAACTTAGAACTCTTTTAGGATACCTTAGCAACGATGCCAAGGTATCCTTTTATAAGAAAAACCATGAACCGTCTCGAATTGCGTAAAAACTTACACACTTGTATCGGCAGTCGGATGCTGGTCGGGCGCCCGGTCAGTTAGTGGTCGGGGGCCCGACCATACTTGAATTTGGTCAGTGCTTTTTGGAGAAATCCCTTTTGACTATCAGGCGCCCAACCAGGTAGTGGTCGGGTGCCTAGTCAGGTCCAGAATTCACCAGCAAGTTCAGCATTTTATCTCCCAATTTCAGGCGCCCGACCATGTTGTGGTCGGGCGCCTGGTAACCTTCTGATATGCGTACTCAACTCTTCTTTCTTCTGGTCGATCCAGGTCTTTCTGATGTGATTCTTCAGGGCTTCTTTTCAATGTCGTCAATGTGGTTCCAAAGGACCCTTTTAGCAACAAATTCATGACTTCTCTCTTTCATTCCTACATACACAAAACAAGCATTAGATGGGTCTTTTAAGCATGCAAACCACGCATGTAATGTGATGTAATGGGCTAGAAAATGTATAAAATGGAAGCTCAACAACCATGCATATAATGTGATGTAATGGGCTAGTAAATGTATAAATTGGAAGCTTAACATTGTTCGGCCGGCCCGTCAACACCCAGGAACATCTGGAGTTCCGAAAATCCCTGCGCAAAACGCTATTCTTGCATGATTTCTCGAAGTTTCTTTGCACCAAGGACCCCAAATCTATAAAAGGACTCCTCTAGCTTGTTCCTAAGGAACCTAGAAGAGATCTACCACGGTGGGAGGCAGCGAAAGACGAATTCAGAGTTCTGCAACTCCTCCTAGTTTGTTTCTTCTAGGTTTTATGCTTTCCTTAGTTGAATTCATGTTTCCTTGAATCATGATCGGCTAAACCTCTTAGCTAGGGCTAAGAGGTGAAGCTTGTAGTGAATCTAAGATGTTTTAATTCATTTGTTTTGGTTTCAAGTTGGATTATTAGTGAAGAACAATGGTTTGAAGTTTGAATGAAATTCTAAAGTATTTTTTTTAGTCTTATGATGGCTCATGGATGTTTAGAAGAATTACTTTAGTTCTTAATTATTATGAATGGGTGTAGACCTGTACGCTCCGAGGAATCGGATTCAAGACGCTCTATACTAGGATTTTCATGTGGGAACTACAAATTCATAATTCTACTTTTCTGAATTTCTGAATTATGTGTGATTGGTTATGTGATTTGAATGAAGCTCAAATCATGATCTAGTTATACTTTGTGACAGAGTTTAATGATTATTATGATTGTGATCTTAGCCTATTGGAACTAGGATTGATCTATGTAATTAAGTGTGCTCAAGTCCTAACTTGAATTGAGGGAATCATGTATATCAATCACAAATATGACAAATTGATTGTTATAACCGCTCTATCATCCGGCTAGATAGGATTTGATTTCAATTCTAGTTGAGTAATTGTGAAACCACAGAGAATTAAGCATCAAGGATTGCTACAAGTGGATCCTTGTACCCCTAGTGCTCTTCTATATTGTTACATTCACTTTTAGTTTAAAATTCTATCTACATTCAATTCCAAAATCCTATTTACTTAGATTTTAAGTAGAGACCATTGAAAGTGTTTTGTGAGTTCCTACACAAGTCCCTGTGGATAGACCTCAGTCTTACCGAGATTATTACTACATCGCAACCCTACACTTGAGGCGAACGAACAAGTTTTCAGCACCGCTGCCGGGGAGCTTTGACGGTTTTTCATAAAATCTTTGAAAATAGTTTCTATTTGAGCTTTTTAGGAGTCTTTACTAACTTAGTTTATTTACTGTGTTTTATTTTTAGAGCGATTCTAAGATTCAAAGTAGTTACTTCAATCAGGTTTTTTTAACTCTTTTTCTTTTAATTTTTCTAAGAATTGCATGCCACATTAGGTTCGGGATTCTAATAATCGACTGATTAGTGAAGGAGGGATTGTTGAGGGGATTGATAAGGAACCCCGTGCTAAGAAACGTTTAGAGTCCCAAATTTTTTCTGAAATTATGGCTGAAAATCAACTCGATCCAAGGCCCAATCAAAATCTAGGCCAAAACCAAACTGAAACGGGTGAGAATGAGGTTGAGAATGTTCCTCGACCTAGAACTTTACGTGATTACTTGCAACCTGCAAGAGCGAGTGTTCGCTTCCCCAAGTGTAAGGTTGCGATGTAGTAATAATCTCGGTAAGACCGAGGTCGATCCATAGGGATTATGTAGGAATCCACAAAACACTTTCAATAGTTCTACTAAAGAGCTAATAAACAGATTTGATGTAAATAGTAATGTTGAATTAAACTGAAGGTAATCAATTAATAAAAAGGTACTAGGGGTTTAAGGATCCACTTGTAGCAATCCTTATGCTCAATTCACTATGGTTTCTCACTTTCTCAACTAGAATCGAAATTAAGTTCTATCTAGTCGGATGATAGAGCGGTTAAAACAATCAACCTAACATATGTATGATCCATGTATATGATTCACTCAATGCAAGCTAGGACGAGCATACTCAATTGCATAGGTCAGTCCCAATTCCAATAGGTTAAGATCAAAATCATAACCATCATTAAATCCTGTCACAAGACAAAAGTAGATCATGATTTGAACTTGATTCAAATCACATACACAGTCTCACATACTTCAGAATTCCCAGAAAAGTAGACTTTTGGTATGAAGCTCCCACATGAAGATCATAGATCTAGAGCGTATTCCAATTTCTTGGATCATACAGGTTTAGACAAGTTCACAACAATTAAGAACTCAAGCAATTCTTCCAAACATCCATGACTTGTCATAAGATTAAGAAAAACTACTTAGTACTTGAATTAAACTTCAAACCATGTTCTTCAATAGAAATCTAACTTAAAACCATATCAAACGAATTGAAACATCTTAGATTCACTACAAGCTTCACCTCTTAGCCCTAGCTAAGAGGTTTAGCTGTTCATGATCCAAGGAAACATGAAAACAACTAAACAAAGCATAAAACTAGAAAGCAAACTAGAAGGAGTTGTAGAACTCCAAAATCGACTTCCGCCGTCTCCCACCGTGCTCAATCTCTTCTAGGATGCCCTAGGAACGATCCTTAGGTGTCCTTCTATAGTGGGGAAGCTCCGCTGCGTTGGAATCATCTAGAAGATGTGTAAGGATACGCAGTGCGCAGAGAAATCCGGAGCTTGTAGAACACGCATTGTTACACAGACGATCGGTCACACGACCGGTCTCAAAAGCGTGAAAAACGTCTAGAGAGTTTTGACAATTTCAGAGTCCGGGATTTTAATTCAAGGACCGGTCGCACGACCGGTCTGAGCAGTGGATGACCGGTCGCATGACCGGTCTTGGATGGTCCAGTGAGTTTTGGCCGTAGGGCCCCTCTGTTGAGTGATTGGACCGGTCGTCGGACGACCGGTCCTGGGCTATGGATGACCGGTCGGACGACCGGTCTTGGGCAAATTCTTCTGCTTTCTTTCTTCTTTCCTCTGACTTCTTTATTTCATCCTTTGACGCTTAGTCCTTTGATCTTCTTTGCTTGTAAATGGCGTCTTTAAGTCTCCAATTAATGAATCCTCTCTCTTATCCCTACAATCACAAATCCATGCATTAGATTAGTCTTTAAATCATGAAAACCTTGCATAATGAGTGATGAATTGGGGTTAGAATATGCACAATTAAGAGCTCAACAACGAGTACTCCCTCATGCATAATTTTTCCATACAATGCAGGGAATATTGATATAAAACCGGGAGTAATCTAACTCCTTCCTAAGTTCCTTGGATTAGATAGTGAAAGCGCATATTAACATCTTAAGGAATTTGATGAGGTAATAGCCAGATTGCGCTTTGCCAATGTATCTAATGATGTTGTGCGACTTAAGTTATTTCCTTGTTCTCTGAAAGAGAAGGCTAAGGCTTGGATTCATGCATTAAGGCAAAGATCAATTGGTACATGGACTGAGATGACTAGGGAGTTCATTAAAAAGTTTTTTTCCTATTCATAAAACAAATATGTTGAGGCGCCTAATCATGAACTTTGCTAAAAAAGAGGATGAGACCTTCTTCCAATGTTGGGAGAGGTTCAAAGAGTTATTAAAAATATGCCCACATCATGGCTACGAAATTTGGTGTGTAATAAGTTTTTTCTATGAAGGACTGACTTCGCCCATGCGCCAATTCGTAGAGATGATGTGTAATGGAGAATTCATGAATAAGGAAGCCAAGGAAGCATGTAACTACTTTGATATTTTAGCCGAGAATGCACAATCTTGGGATACAACTAAACCAGCAAATCCTAAGATAAGCCAACAAAGAGAAAATGGAGGAATCAATTTCCTCTCCGAAGAAGACAATAAAAGTGCATGTGTGGCTAGCCTCATAAGAAAAGTTGAGGCCATGGAATTAGGAAAGGGGAAAAAGACTAAGGAAGTTGAGAATATTTGTGGAATTTGTTCCGATAACCACCATGCAACACAGGATTGTCATACAATTTTTGTGTTTCAATAAGTTTTACAAGAACAATCAAATGCCATAAATAATTATCAATGACCATTTAGTAATCCAAACTCAAACACGTATAATTCTAGTTGGAAGAACCATCCCAACTTCAGTTGGAGGAATGGGTCATCAGAGAATACAAACAATAACCCAAAAGCTACACTTGAGGAGATATTAGGTACATTCGTCTTAGCCCAAGCTGAGTACAACAAGAATAATTATCACAAAATTGATGGGTTAATGCAAGAACAATTAAAATTTAATCAGAATTCATCTCAAGCCATCAATGATTTGAAAACTTCAATGGTTAGAGTTGCATCTCATCTTAATGTTAGGGAGAAAGGCACACTTCCTGCCCAACCTCTCCCTAACCCAAGAACCCAATTTGAGATACATGACCTCAGCCCATCCTCCTAAAATACGGAGCATGTTCAAGCTATCACCACTTTGAGGAGTGAAAAAACAATTGATAAATCCAATCTAGTGAAGGCCCTAAAGCCTAATAATCCAAAAATTGCCAATAAGGATGATATCTCGAACAATACTCCACATGAGAAAGAACCAGAAAGGCAATATAATCCAGTTACCCCGTTTCCCCAAAGGTTGATTTCACCCAAACCTTTAGATAAAAATCTAAAAATTCTAGAGGTTTTTAAGCAAGTGAAGATCAACATTTCGTTGTTGGATGCCATAAAATAAATCCATCATATGCTAAATTTCTGAAGGAATTATGTATAGTAAAAAGGAAGCACAATGTACACAACAAAGTACTTTTGACTGAGAATTTGAGCGCCATCATCAAACAAGAGGTGCCCCAAAAATACAAGAATCTGAGTAGTCCTACCATCTCATGCATCATAGGTGATTACCGGATCAAACAAGCTTTACTCGATCTTGGGGTAATTGTTAACCTCATCCCATACTCGGTCTATGAACAACTCGGGTTAGGTGAATTAAAACCCACCAAAACCACACTTCAACTTGCTGATAGATCTATTCATATACCGAGAGGGATGATTGAAGATGTCCTAGTATAAGTCAATAAATTCTACTATCCAGTGGATTTTATTGTCTTGGATACACATCCATGGGAACCGGTGCTCAAATTCCTGTCATACTTGGCCGCCACTTCAAATTCAATTATCAATTGTAGAAACGAGCTGGTACAAATGTCCTTTAGAAATATGACACTCGAGCTGAATATTTTCAATTTATGCAGACAACCACTGGATGTAAGACCCGTATCCTGAATTGCCCTCCATACGTTTAGTTCCGGTACAGGTACGTCCTGGATGGACCAGATTAGAGAGCCTTGATCGTAACCCTATTTTAGGACAGTATCGACCCAAGACCTATACCTCGGTGACTGTGTAAGCGCTGCGATTCCAACGCCACGTGGCACGCCCTATTGTGATACCCAGTGTGAAAGTTATGATCATTTGCCAACCCGAGGCGGGCCGCGTAACGCGCGTGTAGCGTGAGCCCCACTTGCATAAATCCCAAGAAAAGGTCAAGTCAATCAAATCAATCACCTTCACTCATACCCGTCTCATCACCCTAGTCTACATAAGCCCATACCCCCCATGCCTCCCATGCCCCCTCCCATGCTAGCCATCATCATCATCATCATCATCACCTCATGCACCCCCCTCTCTACCCATACAAGATCCATACGTAGGGGGGTGGGGCTTCTCATTTTCCTATTTGCAAGAAGGAGAGAGAAAGAGAAGAGAGAGAAGTAGAGAGAGATTTAGAGGGAGATCAAGAGAGAGAACTTAGGGTGTTGGGGGGGATTAGAGGAATTGAAGGAGGAGATCAAAGCTTGGAAGGCCCCAACCATCATCCGGACTGTCCGATCGACAACCCGACCCAATCTAACCATTCATATTTCAAGGTGAGTGCAAGGGGGACCTAAACTCCCCATTTTCTTAATCACCTTTCATTTTCTTATTTTTTTTGGGCCCATCTTGTGATGGACGATCAGATGGATGGATTGGATCATCCATGAATGGGCCCCACCTACTTGTAATAATAATAATAATATTAAAATAAAATTAAAAAAAGGAGAGAAAGAGATTGGCCGCTGGACAGACATCGTCCAGAAGGACGCTGCTGCCCAGCAGCGGTTGGGCGAGCCCCTTTTTGGGCGTTGACCGCGGGGCCCACTCGTGGGACCCACCTTGATGCATGTATTCAATCCTCGCTGTCCATCTGTTTTTACAGCCCATTTTAGGACTAGACGCCAAAAAATGAGGTAGATCCAGATCTCAGGTGGACCACACCATAGAAAACAGTGAAGGCAAGGATGCCCACTGTTGAAACTTCCATGGCCCACTGTGATGTTTGTAGACCCTATAACTTGTCCAATATTAGACTCGTTGGGTCCCCCATGAGTTTGGGAACCTGATGAACGGATTGGATCATACCCATGTGGGCCCCACTTGATAAATATAAGAAAATGAAAAAAAAAATGAGAAACGTCCAGACGCTGGACGTTCACAGCGTCAGGGACGCTGGAACTGTCCAGCGTCAGTAAGGCTGGGACGGTGAGTAGGGTCCCCACTCGTGGGACCCCACCTTGATGTTTATGTTGTATCCACACCGTCCATTTGTTTTCCTAAATCATTTTAGGGCCAGGGCCCGAATATGAACCAGATCCAAATCTTAAACGGACCGCACCACATGAAACAGTGGGGAAAAAGGAAGCCTACTGCTGTGAATTTGTTTGGCCCACCTTGATGTCTGTGGGCCATATCATACACCCAATATAGGGCTCATTGGGTCCCCCACGAGCTGGGGAACCTGATAGATGGAGTGGATCGTCCCCTTGTGGGCCCCACTGGACTAAAACCATAAAAAAAAGAAAGAAGAGGGGCGCACCGTCTTTGACACTGGGAGTACCCAGCGTCCACGGACGCTGGGCTCGTGATGCCCAGCAGGTGGCCCACTCGTGGGTCCCACCATGATGCGTGTGCTATATATCCACACCGTACATCCATTTTGGGAGATCAGTTTAGGGCATGATCTCAAGAATGAGACGGATCCAAACCTCCAGAGGACCCTACCAAAGAAAACAGTGGGGACAGTGACCCTACTGTTGAAACCTTCCTACGGCCGACCATGATGTTTATTTGAGATCCAACCTGTTCATAAGTACACACATGTGTGGAAGAAGGGAAAACAAAAATATCAGCTTGATCGAAAACTCAGTTGGGCCCACCTAAAATGTATGTGTTTTATCTATTCCATCCATATGTTTTTCCAGCTCATTTTAGTGGCTGAGCCCTAAATTTAAGCATATCCAAATGTCAAGTGGACCATGCCACGGGAAACAGTGGGAATAATGATTTCCACCGTTGAAACCTTCCCAGCCCTACAATGATGTTTATTTGTCATCCAACCTGTTCATAAGTCCCATGGATATGGATGGAGGGGAAAACACAAATATCTGCTTGATCCCAACACTTCCTGAGACCCAGCTGGGTACCACACTGCCCAGCAGGTGGCCCACCCTGTGGGTCCCAACGTAATGTATTTGTTGGTCCCACCATGATGTATTGTTTTATTCATGTTGCCCATCTATTTTTTCCATATTATTTTAGGATACGGCCCCAACAATGAGGCAAATCCAGATGTTAGGTGGGTCACACCCGCAGGGAATAGTGGTCATTGATGCCCACCATTAAAAACTTCCTTGGGGCCACTTTAGTATTATTTTTCCATGCAACTAGGGGTTGTGGGCCCATCTTTGGGTTCCACCTTGATGGATGCATTGTGTAGCATGCCAACTGTCTGACCGATGCATGGGGCCCGATTTGAATGGGCTTCACTTAGGAAATTGTGGTGATTGAATACCTACCACTGAAACTTCCTAAGATCGATGATGTATATTTGCTATCCGACCAGTGGGCAGGGCCCACCATGGTCCTTCCTTTGATATATATGTTTTATCCATGCCATACACCTATTTTTTCGACCTACTTTGAATGTGCAGGCCCAAGTATGGGGCCGATATAGTCTCAAGTGGGCTATGCCACGAAGACCTTTACATTTCCAATGGGACCCACAGTCCGGGCCCCACTCTTTGTATATATATTGGGCCATTTAAGGCCAACGTCACATGATATGTTTGGTAACATGCTAGTATACTTAGCTTGATATGTCACACTGATAACATGCTTAGTATAATGAATACCATGCTCATTCATATGCCCATACGCATCATTTGTATGCCTGTTATGGATCATGATTTACCATAGCATATGCTAGTTTGCTTGTTATACTTAGGAGACTCGTGCGAGGCAGGGTCGCCCCACATGATTGCGCAGTATGCGTAAGTTTGGTGCATGACTTGGATTGTATGACTCATGCATTTCGCATTATGTATGTCATTATCGCCTTCACACCCTAGTAGCATCGGGGTGGTGGCCACCATAGTCACATCGTGGTTGGCAGTGATGGACACCGAAAACATGTTCTAGCACGTGGGTGTTATGTATGTCCTTGGGTGAAAGTCCCTAAACCTTGTGGTACCAGTAGGATGCTCCAACGTCAAGACCGAGTGGATAACATAAGTGCCCGTGTGCCAAATACCAGTAGGTCGCGTCTCCCACTGTGTCGAGGTCGGTTGGAAAGGGGTGTGACCTTATCCGCCTGGGTGCAGTGGGCTATAAGCTAGGTCGAGTCTGACCAGCTCATGGAATGGGTCCTCTATCGGCGAGCTGGGTGGGCATTGGCATACCACTGACGAGGTGGATAGTGAGGTCTTTTCTACTAGCTTGGTTATGCTCGTGATGTGCGGCTGCCAGTATCAGAGTGTACTAGACCCCCATGATGTCCCAGATGAGAACTATTTTGATATGTGGATTAGTTGAGGATTGACGTGTTTGCATTACATCTCTAGCATGTAACACTCGGCCATGTAGGCCTTTGCGTCGCATAACCTTGGGATGGCTGATAGCATTCATGAACTCGGTAACTTAGCTCTCTATCGTTTTCGCTTACTCTAATATATGTATACTTGTCATATGCATCACACGCGCACACACGCACTCTACTGAGCTTCTTAGGAAGCTTATGCGCGTTTGTTTACGCTGCAGGTACTAGAGCACATCAGCAGCGTTGGGCGCGGTTCATGTACCTGCTATTTTGGGCTTTTACTACATTTTGTATTTTCCTTTCCAGCACTGTACTCAACAACTTTATAGTGGATATTTGATGATGTTTTATGGTTTTGATTATGCTCTTTTACAAAAAAAAAAATTACCCTAAAAATCCTCGTGGTAGGATCCCAGGATTGGAACTTGGCATATGAGAGCTAGGAGCTGAGAATAGGGTACTACGGAGGTTGTTGGCACCAAGGTCGGCGATCGGGAATTTAGTGAGCCCGGTTCCCAGGTTTGGGGCGTGACAAGGGATGTTGATGACGAGGTCCACGAAATAAATCTGATTGAATCACTCATGGAAGACACGTCCCTCTTGACATTCTATTCCGATCCCTTGGAGGCATGCTTGGCCCACTCTCATGAGGTTGATGATGACATGATAAGAGAGATGGATGTCATTTTGGATTCTATGACGGTACTTGATAATAAAAGATGGAAGACACAATTTGAGCCTTTGCCTCTAATTGAAAATAAGCCTCTTCCATTTAGTATCAAGGCTCTGAAGCTCGACCTAAAACCTTTGCCTACTGATTTGAAATATATGTACTTAGGTTGAGATGAGACATATCCAGTGGTGATTTCTTCCCACTTTGATGAAGAATAAGAGAGTAGGTAGATAGCCACTCTTAAAGAGCATAAGAGCATCATTGGGTGGTCAATTGCAGATCTCAAAGGCATAGACCCCTGATTTGTACTCATCACATACACCTTGAGGAAAATGCGAAGACATCTAGGCAACTACAAAGATGCCTCAATCCAAACATGAAGGAGGTGGTTAAGGCCGAGGTGTTGAAACTATTGGATGTGGGTATTATCTACCCAATATCTGATAGTCAATGAGTGAGTTCAACTCAATTGGTACCTAAGAAATCCAGAATAACCATCGTAGCCAATGCTAACAATGAACTCGTACCAACGAGAGTCACTACTAGTTGGAGAATATGCATTGACTACAAGAAGCTAAACACAGTCATGAGGAAAGACCACTTCCCCTTACCATTTCTTGATCAAATTTTAGAAAGGTTAACGGGTCATTCCTATTTTTGCTTCCTTGATGGATATTCAGGGTATAACCAAATAGAGATCACCCTAGAGGACCAAAAGAAAACAACATTCACATGTCCATTTAGTACTTTTGCCTATCGAACGATACCGTTTGGACTATGCAATGCCTTTGCCACTATTCAGCGTTGTATGTTGAGTATTTTTTCCGATATGGTGGGGACGATTCTCGAAGTCTTCATGAATGATTTCTCAGTATTTGATTGTAACTTTGATGAGTGCCTTATGCACTTAAAAACTGTTTTAAAAAGATGTGAAGAAAAGAACCTTGTATTGAATTGGGAGAAATGTCATTTCATGGTTCAAAAGGGAATAGTCATTGGCCACATCATCTCACAAAATGGAATCGAGGTGGACAAAGCTAAAATTAATCTTATCTCTAACCTTCCACCACCCAAGAGCGTACGAGATGTGTGGTCCTTCTTAGGACACATTGGATTCTATAGACGGTTCATTAAGGACTTTAGTTTACTCTCTCGTCCTTTATGTAACCTCTTTCAAAAGGAAAAATCGTTTGAATGGAATGAGGATTATCAAAATTCCTTTGTAAAACTTAAAGGTATGTTGACATGTGCTCCCATAATGCAACCACCTGATTGGAGCCTTCCTTTTGAAATTATGTATGATGCGAGCGACTACGCTTTGGGGCTGTGTTAGGCGAAAGAAAAGAGAAGAAGCCATGCGACATCTACTATGAAAGTAGAACTTTAAACTCGGTTCAAGCAAACTACACTACGACAGAAAAAGAACTTTTAGGCGTAGTTTTTGCTTTAGACAAGTTTAGGTCCTTCTTGATCTGATTCAAGGTTATCATATTCACCGACCATGTTGCACTTAATTACCTTGTCTCTAAGAAGGATGCTAAGCCGTGTTTGTTAAGATGGATCCTCTACTCCAAGAATTTGACATAGAAATATGTGATAAGAAAGGAGTAGAAAATGTAGTGGCTGACCATCTCTCTGGACTTGTTCTCACCGATTCCCCTGAGACGACCTCGATCAATGACATGTTCCCTGATGAAAAACTTTTTAAAGTCTCCTAATTGCCATGTATGCAGACATTGCTAACTATCTTGCTACAGACACAATTCCAACACATTGGAATAAGCAAGATAATGATAAGTTTTTAAACGAGGTGAGAAAATTCCTATGGGAAGACTCGTACTTATTTAAGTACTATCCCGATCAAATTATAAGGAGATGTGTATTGGATGATGAGCAACAGAGTATCATCTCCTTTTGTCATTCTCAGGCATGTGGTGGCCACTTTTCGGCTAAGAAGACCACAACCAAAATTCTGCAATGTGGGTTTTATTGGTCCACCATGTTCAAGGATACTCATGAGTTTTGCAAAACGTGCGAGCCGTGTCAGAAATTAGGAGGAATATCCCATAGAAATATGATGCCACTCAATCCCATCTTACCAATTAAAATTTTTTATTGTTGGGGCATCGATTTCATGGGTCCATTCCCATTTTCTTTTGGAAACTTATATATTTTGCTTGCCATCGATTATGTTTCAAAATGGATCGAGGCGATTCTATGCCGGAACAATGACCATAAAACAATCATTCGTTTCTTAAAAGAAAACATCATTTCCCAATTTGGAACTCCTTGAGTCATTATAAGTGATGGAGGGTCTCACTTTTGTAACCGCCCATTTGAAGCTTTAATGAAGAAATATGGCATAAATCACAAAGTGAGCACCCCCTATTACCCACAAACAAGTGGACAAGCTGAGATATCTGTTCACTCCCCAAGTATAGGGTTGCGAAGTAGTAATAATTTGGAAAGACCAAGTATCGTTCCATAGTGATTTATGTATGGGTATTCTCAGAATTTATCTAAAACAACTAATAACTAAGATCCTATTAAGAACTAAAGCTGAAAAATAGTGATTTGGGTTTAAACAGTGATTTATGAAAGGTAATATCAATCTAAAAGGGCACTAGAGCACCAAGGATCCACTTTTGATAAGCATCAACACAACTAGGTCTCTCACTACACAATCGGAATCGAATTCATATCTCTATCCGATCGGAATATAGAGCGGTTCAATCAACAAGTATCTAAAATAGTTGCTTATTCATTTATTCGATTCCCACAATAATGCTCAGGCCTTGGGCACACTCAATTGTATAGGCCAAGCCTCTTTCCAATCTAGTTGAGATTCACAACCATAGCTTTCATCAAATCCTGTCACTAGACTTTCCTATGACCAATGATTAGAACTCTAATTAAATCAAAATCAATTAGCAAACAACTATTTTAGATTATAACAAAATATAAGAACTTTAGTTGAATGCGTTCCCACATGAAGATCGGGCCATTGTACACAAGGCAATCAAAGGGTCTGCCATGCCTGAAGTCGATGATAGATTAATGAACTAGACAAGTATAACCAATGCTCAGAAGATAAGCTACTAAGTTTAGAATCACTAAGAATCACATGAGCTCGAAGTCATCAAGAGATCAAAGTAAAACTGAACTAGTACTTGATTCAAACTCATAGTAAACTAAATTCTTCAATTAAAACATAAAAAGGAAACTTAGGTTGTATCAATCCATCAAAAACAAATCAAAAGCTTCACCTCTTAGCTCTAGCTAAGAGGTTTTAGTTCATCTCTAACATCCTTGAACTAAAAGCCTTAAAAACACAAAAACTACTAAAACTGGAAGAAAAACTAGGAAAACTTGAAGTAGAATCCGTCTCCTAAGCTTCCTTGATGATCCCCACGTCCTAGCATGCCTCGTATGAAGAGGAGAAGTCCTATTTATAGATTGGCGTGGAAGATTCTAGGTTGCGCAAGGAATTACGCAATTACGTGGAGAAAATCGGAGCTTCATGGACACTCTGTTACGCTATCGATCGGTCGCACGACCGGTCTCAAAAACGCAAAATATGTCCAGAGAGTTTTCCTAAATTTAAACCCGCAGTTTTAATTCAAGGACCGGTCGCAAGACCGGTTTGAGCAGTGGACGACCGGTCGCACGACCGGTCATGAATGGTCCAGTGAGATTTGCAGTAGAGTCCCCTTCTGTTGAGTGTTCATACAGGTCGGACGACCGGTCCTGGGCTATGGACGATCGGTCGGACGACCGGTCTGCAGTGTATTCTTCTGCCTTCTTTTCTTCTCTCCTTTGCTTCTTTCTTCCACCCTTTCACACTTGGTCTTATGATCTTTAATGCATGTAAATAGCCTCTTTAAGTCTTCAATTGATAAATCCTCTCTCTTATTCCTGTAATCACAAATCCATGCATTAGATTAGTCTTTAAATCATGAAAACCATACATAATAAGTGATGAATTGGGGTTAGAATATGCACAATTAAGAGCTCAACAATATCCAGTAGGGAGATTAAACATATTTTGGAGAAAATAGTGAACCCCGATTGCAAAGATTGGTCGTTTCGACTTACCGATGCACTATGGGCTTACCGTACGGCTTTCAAGACCCCTCATTGGAATGTCTCCCTATAGACTTGTCTAGGGGAAAGCTTGTCACTTGCCTATGGAGTTGGAACATAGGGCATATTGGGTAATAAAAAAGATGAATTTTGATTCTGACAAAGCAAGCTCATTGCGCAAACTTCATTTGAATGAACTTGCAGAACTCCGGAACGAAGCATATGAGAATGTAAGAATTTACAAGGACAAGATGAAGGTGTTCCATGATAAGAACATCCTTCATAAGAATTTCACGATTAATCAAAAGGTCCTTATGTACAATTCTCGGTTACATTTATTTCTAGGAAAATTGAGGTCTCGATGGACCGGTCCTTTCATTGTGAAAATTGTCTACCCATATGGGATTGTCGAGTTGTTAAATCCAAGGAACGGTAATATTTTTAAAGCAAATGGTCAGCGATTAAAACCGTTCTTTGAGAATTTCCCTTTAGAAGATATGTCCATACCTCTGACTGATCCTGTGTATCAGGATATTTGATCTCCTAGTCTGACGGAGATATAGAGTAGTTTAGGATTAGGATTTGCTTACTTTTTTGTTTGTTTTTCCATTGGGTTGTTAGAAGGAGGTAGAATTTCAGATTTTTGTTCTCTCAAGTACTCTCATTCATCACTGCCTTTATTTTATCATTGCTCTTATGTTTTACTCATTGGATACCTTTTATATTGAGAACAATGTAAGATTTGGTTGGGGGTGTGGGATCACTAGGATGAATCCAGTGTCTTGTAACATCTCGAGCAATATTGTTGCAATTTTTCTGACAATTCAAAACTCCGTTGGAAAACTTTGTTTCTATGCATTCGGGATGGTGTAAGTATAAGAAAAAGAGAGGAGAAGTGAGTGATGTTGAATATCTTGAACAATCTCTAAGATACTAGTTTTTTATGTGAATTCCCCTATTTTTATGATTGATAGAAATTTTGAACACTTTTACACTTAGTTCACATTACACGATTCTCATGCTTTGAAAGGATTATGTAGAATTGTGGATTAGCTAGGTTTGGATTTGAGGTGTTGAGGAACCAAGTCGGGGTCCTTTGTCCATCCTTTTCCATGGGAAAATAACAAAAAATATAATTTTAAAAAAAATCCTATCCAATGAATATGAAAAGGAAAGGAAGGATGAAAACATGGGAATGATTGAAAATATGGTGGAAAATTCTGAAAAAGGCTACCTATTACCAACCAGGGGATGGTCTACTTGTAACCAAAGCCGGAAATGGGACGTAGTGTGAAAGCCGTCGGAAGGGCAGTAAGGCAAATTCCTGTCAAAGGCTTGTTGTTGATCTGTACACCATTAAATCCATACCTTAGCTAATTCATGAAGAAGGTAATCTCGAAAATCCATGAGATGAGCATTCACTGAGCACACTAGGTTAAATTGTTTGGATTCTTCTATTTATCAATCAATCAGCGAGAATTTTATATGAGTACTTGGTATGTTTTGGAAAGTTCAAGGTTTCAACTTTTATCACTAGGCATTTTCGAATTTTTGCACTTGCTTATCTTAGAGTGTATAGAACCATAGTTTCTGAAGGAGAGTTGGGTTTAGAGAATGAAATTTGTTTCATGCATGTTTTGCTCGGGACTAGTAAAATGATGGTTAGGGGGTCTGTTGAGCTTGTAAATGTGCATATTCTAACCCCATTTCATCACTAACTATGCTTGAAATACATGATTAAAGACCTACCAAATGCATGGTTTTGTGATTGTAGGATTGAGAGAGAGATGTCGTCAATTGGAAGCTTAGGAGGCCTTGCTTACATACCTTGAAGATCAAAGAAGTGAAGGACCAAAGGTGGAGCTAAAGTATAATGAAGATGGAGGAGGAAATCGACGAAAAATCACAAAATGTAGCCTGACCGGCCGGTCGGCCAGTCGGCTAAACCTGCTGGAAACAACAAAAATGCTATGTAATTTTTGTGAAGGCCGGCCACATGACCGGTCGGCCGGCTAAAGGATCGGCCTATGGAAGCCCATGTCCAGCGTTTTTTGTGGTTTACAAGCATCATGTCTGGCCGGACAGCTGAGGGGTCAGATTGTGTAAAAAAGACTCCAGAGAAATTTTCATTTATAGGCACTTTGTCCGGCCAACCGGATAGGGGGTTCAGCCGGCTGGTCAACACCCAAGAACATCTAGAGTTCCGAAAATCTCTATGCAAAATGCTATTCTTACGGGATTTCTCGAAGTTTCTTTGGACCTAGGGCCCCAAACTCATAAAAGGACTCCTCTAGCTCATTCTTAAGTATCCTAGAAGAGATCTACCATGGTGGGAGGCGGCGAAAGATGAATTCGGAGTTCTACAACTCCTACTAGTTTGTTTCTTCTAGTTTTTATGCTTTCCTTAGTTGAATTCATGTTTCCTTGGATCATGATCGGCTAAACCTCTTAGCAAGGGCTAAGAGGTGAAGCTTGTAGTGAATCTAAGATGTTTTAATTCATTTGTTTTGGTTTCAAGTTGGATTATTAGTGAAGAACAATGGTTTGAAGTTTGAATGAAATTCTAAAGTATTTTTTTTAGTCTTATGATGGCTCATGGATGTTTAGAAGAATTACTTTAGTTCTTAATTATTATGAATGAGTGTAGACCTGTACGCTCCGAGCAATCGGATTCAAGACGCTCTATACTAGGATTTTCATGTGGGAACTGCAAATCTATAATTCTACTTTTCTAAATTTGTGAATTATGTGTGATTGGTTATGTGATTTGAATGAAGCTCAAATCATGATCTAATTATACTTTGATAGAGTTTAATGATTATTATGATTGTGATCTTAGCATATTGGAACTAGGATTGATTTACGCAATTAAGTGTGCTCAAGTCCTAACTTGAATTAAGGGAATCATGTATATGAATCACACATATGACATATTGATTGTTACAACCACTCTATCATCCGGCTAGATAGGATTTGATTTCGATTCTAGTTGAGTAATTGCGAAACCACATAGCATCAAGGATTGCTACAAGTGGATCCTTGGACCCCTAGTGCTCTTCTATATTGTTACATTCAGTTTTAATATAAAATTCTATCTACATTCAATTCCAAAATCCTGTTTAGTTAGATTTCAAGTAAAGACCATTGAAAGTGTTTTGTGAGTTCTTACACAAGTCCCTATGGATTGAACTCTGTCTTACCGAGATTATTACTACATCGCAACCCTACACTTGATGCGAGCGAACAGCCAGCAGCCAACTAGCAAGACCACACTCGAGAGAAGACACCAGTGACTTATGACGTAGTGTCTCATCTAAAGAAGGTCCCAGCCCGGTTCAACATCTATGATGCCTTGGGTCTTTCGAAGAAATATCAAGAAATGTTGCTCAATGCACTGCTCGATCAAGAACTCCGTGAAACCATGATGGTAGAAATTGAATTGGAGATGGAAGAATTGAAGATAACAGGGATAGAGAATCCACTTGTGGAACAAGTCATGTAGATTGATCGATCTTCCATGATCATATTTTCTAAAGAAGACAGAATGACTAGTTTAACAGATGATAACTGCCCGTTGATGGTGATAGGTCTCATCCAAGACATAGAGATCAAAAGATGTATGCTAGACGACGGATCCGTTGTGAACATTATGCCTCTGAAGACATTACAACAGCTAGGCTTCAGGCAGACAGCACTTCGTCCAAGTGCCATAATTATTCAAGGGTTCAATCAGGACAACCAGTGTGCTTTGGGATCCATTACCATCATGTTGGAAATAGAAGAGTTAAGGACTAAAATCACCTGTCAGATGATCGATGCAATGACGACGTACAATCTCTTGTAGGGAGGACCAAGACTTCATCAGTATGACATTATCCCTTCAGCGTACCATCAATGCTTCAAATACAACAAGGATGGAATCCAGCATAGGGTGGCAACAGACTCGAGGCCGTACTCCGTTACCGAATCTTTCTCAACAGATGCACAATATTATCGAGAGGGTGATGGAGCCAAAGCAATTGGGAAGATCAGTGAGCCGAGAGAGGCTGTACAGGGGGCAAAGCCTCAGGGTAAAGGTTCAGAACAAGAAGACAGAGCTTTGCAAGTGACCACCGAGACAACGCAAGTTCGCAGAGAAGATCCGTCACGTCGAAAGAAGTTTTATATAGTCCCAAGACACCTTCGAAAAGCAGGACAGTCAGTGTTGGAGCTGATGACAAGTCAGCAGATGAGCGTATTGCAATCCAGCTTCAATATGCCGATACCTAAGGTTGAGAGGATCTGTCCATTCCCTAAGGCTCCGAGCCAGTTTTGTGTACCAACGACAATGGGAGCCAGCCACGAGATAAGATTTCATGCAGGACCCCACAACCCATTGTAGATTGAAGAGAACACCACGAGAACGCTAGTAGGAACTCAACCCATTGAAGAAGAAAGATATAGTAAGGCCAGCAGGCATATCATGAGAAACATGGGTTTCATGTGTTCAGAGCCGCCGTCTTGAAAAGGCATGCTAGCGCCCTTTGAAGAGAAGACGAATAGAGGAAAGGAAGCCCTGGAGGCAACATGTGAAATCAGTCATGTTAACATGGTGACAATCAGTCCCGTAGAAGAAGCGATACCAGTCGAACTAAGTGAAGTTGTGCAGCCAAGTGCCGCACCAGAGCAGATTGAAGACAGAGGTCATCCCACGATAGATGAACTGCAGGAAGTTAACCTGGGGACTCCCAACGAGCCAAGAAACACCTATATCAGTAAGAACATTCCAGAAGAAGAAAGGAAGAGCTACATCCAGCTTCTAAAGGAGAACAAAGATGTGCTCATGTGGACTTATTCCGAGATGCCAAGATTGAACCTGGCAATTGCGATGCACAAGCTGAATATTGCAAAAGAGAAGAGGTCGGTTAAACAGCTACAGAGGCACTTCCATCTCGACATCGTCCCAAAGATAGAAGAGGAAGTGAAGAAACTGCTTCAAGCCAAGTTTATCAGGGAAGTTCAGTATCCTAAATTCGAACATATTGCCCGTAAAGAAGAAGAATGGCCATATCTGGGTATGCATCGACTTTCGCAATCTGAACGAAGCTTGTCCCAAGGACGACTTTTCTTTACCCATCCCCAAGTTTCTAATTGACAACACGTCTGCATACACGACGATGTCCTTCATAGACGGCTACTCGGGGTATAACCAAATCCAGATGGCTCTAGAAGATGAAGAATCCATTGCCTTTCGCATCTCGCTTAGAATATTTTGCTATCATGTAATGCCATTTGGACTAAAGAATGTGGGTGCCATATATCAGAGAGCCATGCAAGTAATTTTTCAAGACATGATGCACAAGCATGTAGAGCGCTACGTTGATTGTTGAACCTCCAATTTATACATTGCATTGCCCATTACATCGCATTATATGCATGGTTTTCATGCTTAAAAGGCCTATCTAATGCATGTTTTGTGATTTCAGGGATGAGAGCGGACTTCACCAAATTGGGGACTAAAAAGAGTCAATTGAAGCCATTGGATGAAGATTGAAGAAGGACTAAAGAAAGTAGAAAGAGAGGAGAAGAAGGGAAGAGAGAAGTCCAAGGAGAAAGCAGGAAACAGAGGCCAAGACCGGTCGTGCGATCGGTCGTCCATCGCCAGGACCGGTCGTCCAACCAGTCTGATTGTGCACAGAAGAGGAATTTTCACAGAAGGTCACTGGACCATTCACGACCGGTGGTGCGACCGGTCGTCCGATGCCCAGACCGGTCGTGCGACCGGTCCTTCAATTAAATTTTAAAGATAAAATTTTGGAAAAACTCACTGGACCAATTTTGATGTTTTGCCACCGGTCGTGCGACCGATTGTCAGGGAGCTCGGACCGGTCATGCAACCGGTCATCTGCGTAACAAAGCTTCTCCGTGAAGCTCCGAGATTTTCTGCGCAGTGCGTAACCTTACGCAATTTTTGGATGTTTCCGACGCAATGGGCTTTCCCACTATAAAAGGACACCTAGGGGCTCTTCCTAGGTCATCATAGAAGCCAAGGAAGGTCGTGGGAGAGGACGGAAGTCGTCGTCGAGCGTCAGCAACCCTCCAATTTCTGGTTTTTCTAGTTTTTATGCTTTCTATTATGAGTTCTAGTTGTAGTATGACAATGCTCGGCTAGAATCTCTCAGCTAAGGCTAAGAGGTGAAGCTTGTAGCTAATTTCCATGTTTGATTCAGTTTAATTCAAGTAATTTCAATTCAAGTTTGGATTTTTAATCTTTTAGTCCCTTAAGTTGATAGTATGAGATGTTTTATGAGAGTTCATGTGCTCCGGACATGAATTCCTTGCAATTCTCTGAGATTATCATATGGTGTTTGTTTAGATTCGAATTATGGTAACCCTTGAGCAAGCCATAGTCCATAGGCATGGCTGTTACTCCGAAGGCTATGATTTTGAAATCTACATGTGTTGAATGGGACTAAAACTTGGAAGTTCAACTTAAATGGAATTGAATGTGTTTGAATGCTTTATTTTCCAACTAGATGAGAGACAGGACTTCAAATCTAGTTGTGCTCTATACTTGGATTGATTGGATTGACATGGGATTGCTACAAGTGGATCCTTGAATGCCTTAGTACCTTAAATTACTGGTTTTCATTAAGTTACTGTTTTAGTTTAATTGCTCAATTGAATCCTCATATCTATTACAAACTGAGTTGCTGGAATAGTTTGGAAGTTGTTTCTAATTCCCTGTGGATCGACCTCGGTCTTACCGAGTTTTACTACTACATCGCAGCCTTACACTTGAGGCGAGCGAACAAGTTTTTTGCTCCGTTGCCGGGGAATTTAGATAACGGTTTTCAAATTGTTTTAGTGGCTGTAGAAGTAGAAGTAGATAGGTTTTCTGATTTTTTTAGAACTAACAAATTGTTTTGTTTTGTAGGATTTCTTCTCTAGTTCAAGCACATTTGGTAATACCTTTCTAACTTAGCTTTTTACAGATTTTCTATTTTCAGATTAATTTCAGATTTCTAGGATTTAGGTTTAGTTAGTTTTTGGTTGAGTGGTTTATGTCTCTTTGGGAACGTAACCACTCTAATCGTCTCTAATCAGAAGGTGGTTTAGTTGGACCATTGTCAGTCCATAGACGAGTTCGAAACTACCAAGAACATTGTGAAAATTTGGGGAGTATGGATCAAACGCCTTTAAGGAATCCTCCCCCCCCCCCCCCCCCCCCCCCCCCAACTCCAACTACAAACACGAATCAAGAGGGAGTAGGAGAGAATGAGGTACATAACGTTCCTCCAATGAGATCACTACGGGATTACCTACAACCAGCCAGTGCAATTACACCCTCTTGCGTGGTTCTACCACCAAACGGGGGAAACATTGATATAAAGCCTGGTGTAATTCAACTTATACCAAAGTTCCATGGGCTAGACTCTGACCGCCCATATCTGCACTTGAAAGAATTTGAAGAAGTGGTGGCTACCTTGCAGTACACCAATGTTTCTGAAGATACCATTAAGCTTAAACTCTTTCCCTTTTCATTGAAAGAACGAGCTAAAGATTGGCTTCACTCTCTTAGACCACATTCGATTGGGTCATGGAATGAGATGACCCGAGAATTCTTAAAAAAATTCTTCTCGGCTCATAAAACGAACACCCTTCGAAGAGCCATAATGAATTTTTAGGCTAAAGAGGGTGAATCTTTCTTCCAATATTGGGAGAGATTTAAGGACCTCCTATTTGCTTGCCCACATCATGGCTATGAGAGTTGGCGAATTATAAATTTTTTCAATGATGGATTAAGTTCCAATATGCGCCAATTTGTAGAGATGATGTGCAATGGCGAGTTTATGAGCAAAAATCGAGATGAGGCTTGGAGTTATTTGGACATGTTGGCTGAAAATGCCCAATCTTGGGATACCTCGGATAAACCCAATAACCCCAAGCCTATTCAAGAGAAAGAGAAAGGAGGGATGTATATCCTCGAGGAGGAAGACGACGTGAATGCAATGATAGCCAACCTCACAAGGAAGATCGAGGTTATGGAACTTAGTAAAAGTGGAGTTCCAAAGTCCAATGGAGCTATTGAGACCATATGTGGGATTTGTCACACCGATTTACACGCTACGCAAGATTGTCCCACAATTCTTGCATTTCAAGAGGTATTACATGAACATGCAAATGCCACATATGGGTATCAATGGCCTTTCAATGGACCGGAGGGTAATACGTACAATGACAGTTGGAAGAACCACCCAAATTTTAGTTGGAAGAATGCTCTTACGGGCAATCCTACGAACTCTCAAGGAGGGCCACTCATGTAAAATATGGCCCCACCTCAATTCTCAATGGAGGATACCTTGAAAGCGTTTATACAAGGGCAAACACAAATCAATCAAACAAATCAGCAAATGTTCCAAGAGCTTAAAGTTTCGGTTGATGAGATTAAGGGACGTTTGAATGCTAGGGAAGGGACCTTTCCGGCCCAACCTCAGCCTAATCCAAAACAAGTACATGAAGTGAGCATTCCTAATCCTTCCAACCAACACATGGAGCAAGCCAAATCCATCACCACTCTTAGAAGTGGAAAAGAAATTGACAAATCTATTCTGGTGAAGGCCGACAAGCCTAATGATCCGGTAAATTCTGAGGATGAGGATGGATCTAACTTAGCCCCACAAGAAACGGAACGCATTTACAAGCCCGTGGCACCATTCCCTTAGAGATTGGTTGCCCCAAAATCTCTCCCAAACTCTCATGATATTCTAGAGATTTTTAGACAAGTCAAGATGAACATTCCCTTGCTTGATGCCATCAAACAAATCCCCTCTTATGCCAAGTTTCTAAAGGACCTATGTACAACAAAACGCAAATATAATGTGCAGCAAAAGGCCTTCTTAAATGAGCAAGTGAGTGCCATTCTCACTCAAAAGGCCCCACCAAAATTCAAAGATCCCGGTAGTCCCACTGTCTCATGCATCATTGGAGACTACCAGATTGAGCGTGCATTACTAGACTTGGGAGCAAGCGTGAATTTGATCCCATACTCGGTATACGAGCAATTGGGTCTTGGTGAATTAAAACCCACCAAAACCACATTGTAACTTGCTGATAGATCCATCTGTGTACCGAGAGGGATAGTTGAGGATGTGCTAGTCCAAGTTGATAAATTCTACTACCCGGTAGATTTCATTGTCTTGGACACACAACCGATTATGGATGCTAGCACCCAAATACCGGTGATTCTAGGCCGCCCATTCCTACATCAAACGCAATCATAAATTGCCAAAATGGAGTGATGCAAATGTCCTTTGGGAACATGACATTGGAGGTGAATGTGTTCCACTTAGGCAAAAGGCATAGGGATGATGATGATGTCCACGAGGTTGATTTGATTGATTCAATCGTGGAAGAGGAGTTCACTTTAAGGCAGAATTTTGATCCTCTAGATGTTGTTAGCTTTGATCCCTTTGAGGATTAGGACGATAATGATGGCCCCCATGAGGTAAACATGATTGAATCCATGGATGATGGGGGGTTTTTCCAACATGATCTACCTGAAAGTTTGGGGACATGTTTGACACATTCTAAGGATGAATCTAATTCTCATTCTATTAAGACCTTGGAACTGTTAATTTCTAAAATTCATTTGACAAGTCACCAATTTCTGATTTACACAAATTTGTTGTGCAGGATTTGGAAGAATTGGTGCTTGACTTGCCTACAGAGAGGCCAATTTCTGAAAGTGTAGAGGTTGAGGACCCACTCCAACCTACACAAAATTATGAGAAGGAGGAAGACATAAAGGGTCCAAATCTGAAAATTTCCTCCGATGAAGTCTCTTATACACTAGAGGAGTGCTTAACGTACTTTGAGGATTGGGATGATCCCATGATTCAAGACATTGTACATGCTTTGCGAGAGACCTCCCCGATGCCTAAAAAGTTTCCTTCCACAGAACACCAAACTGAAAATTCAATTGTGGAAGCACCAGTGAAATCTAATTTTGTGGAGATCATATCAACTTGTGAAAAAGTAATACAAGTCTCCACATCTCTTTGGTTTGTTCAAACCGAAGAACACTTCTGGGATGACCCATACTTGAATAATTTTTGCCCAGACAAGAAGGAAAGGGGATCCATATTTAATGATTTCCAACCAATGCAATTCTCCTTTCCTAGTACATGTGACAATTTTGTTGAAGAACTCGCTGAAATTTTTCAGCAGGATTTTCAATGGGTTAGAATGATCGATGTCACTAATGTACTTTTCAAAGCAGGATGGTGGTTAGTTCTACTGAAAAATTTGTTACACCACTTGATGATCCTACTCAACTTTGTCCTTTTGGATGTTATAATGAGAATCGATCTCCTAGTCTGATGGAGATCCTCTTTTTACACGGATGGGTTAGTTATCTTTATTGCTTTCCGTAGGTAGGTTTAGTTTTATTTAGTTTTACTGTTTTAGTAGATATAGTTGTTGGGTTGTAGACTTCCATGATTGCTCTCTCAGGTACTATTGTTCTCACTCTCTCGTATTTTACCATTGCTCTCATGTTCATACTCATTACCTATCTTTTTACATTGAGGACAATGCAAGATTTGGTTGGGGGGTGAGATGAGATCCTTCATCTAGCGGTTTGCAATATTTCGAGCCTCATATGCGCAAATTTTTTCAAATTTTCTAAAATTTCAAAACTCTTTTAGAAAACTTTATTTCTATGCATTCGAGATGATATGAGTGTAAGAAGAGGAGATACGAAGTATGTGATGTTGTAAGTCTTGAATTTCTCCCAACATAATGGTTTTATATGTTAGTTCCCCTATTGTTGTGATCAGTAGAAAATTTGAACACTTTTTTACACCTAGTTCACATTACACGATTTTCATGGGTTGAAAGGATTATGTGATTTGTGGATTAGCTAGACTCTGATTTAGAGGTGTTGAGAAACCAAGCCGGGGTATTTTGTCCATCCTTGTCCATGGGAAAATAACAAAAGATATGGATTTTTAAAAATCCTATCTAAATCAAAAGAAAAAGGAAAAGAAAGGACGAAATCGGGAATGAAGGAAAAATGGTGGAAATTTCTGAAAAGGGCTACCTATTACCAACCAAGGGATGGTCGAACCGTAACCAAAGCCGAAAATGGGACGTAGTGTGAAAGCCGTCAGAAGGACGGTAAGGCAAATTCCTGTCATAGGCTTGTTGTTGCTCTATGCACCTTAAAATCCTTGGTTTACTTAATCTATGAAGAAGATAATCCCAGAAACTCATGAGATGAACTTTCACTATGCACACTAGGTTGAATTTGTTCGAGTTCTTCTATTTATCAATCAATCAGCGAGAATTTCATGTAGACACTTATTATGTTTTGAGAGTCCAAGATTTCAGCTTCTATCACCTAATATTTCTAAATTTTATACGTGTACATCTTGGAATGGATAGAATCATGGGTTTTGAAGGAGAGTTGGGTCTGGAGGTTTGAAATTGTTTCACGCATGTTTTGCTCCGGACTAGCAAAAAGCTGGTTGGGGGGTGTGTTGAACCTCCAATTTATACATTACATTGCCCATTACATGACATGGTTTGCATGATTTCCATGATTTAAAGGCCCATCTAACACATGTTTTGTGATTATAGGGGATGAGAGCGGACTTCATTCAAGTAGGGATTAAAAGAAAGCCTTTGGAGCCATTGGATGAAGGATGAAAGAGGACCGAAGAAAGAAGAAAGCAAGGAGAAGAGAAAGAAGGAAAAAAGAGGAGAAAAGAAAGAAAGAAGAACAAGTTGAAGAGAGCTGACCGGTCTTGACCGGTCGACCAGAGGAGCCAGACCGGTCTTGACCGGTCGACCATGTGCACTGATTAAAGGGGAAAGCCAGACCGACCGGTCTTAACCAGTCGGCCATGCATACTGGAGGCTAGAATGAAGCCCGACCGGTCTTGACCGGTCGGCTATGCACGCTGTCCATCCTGTTAAAACAAGCCCGACCGGTCTTGACCGGTCGGTTGTACTCCCTGGACTGTTTAAAAGCCCAGTCCAACCGGTCTAGACCGGTCGGCTCTGCGTAAACTGAGTCCTTTCTAAATCGGGACTTTGAAAACTGCTGCGCACTGCGTAACCTTTCGCAGATTCTAGATGTTTCCGACGCAAGGGAGGTTTCTCACTATAAAAGGACACCTAGGGGCTCTTCCTAGGTCATCATAGAAGCTAAGGAACGTGGTTTTGGAGAGAGGAAGCTGTCGTGGAGCGTCTACAACTCTTCTATTTCCGTTTTTTCTAGTTTTATGCTTTTATTTAGAGTTTTTAGTTGTAGCATGAATATGCTCGGCTAGAACCTCTCAGCTAAGGCTGAGAGGTGAAGCTTGTAGCCAATTCCATGTTGGATTCAGTTTAATTCAAGTTATTTCAATTCAAGTTTGATTTTTCTCATGTTCTAGTTTCTTAAAGTGGTAGTTTGAGATGTTTTATGAGAGTTCATGTGCTCCGGACATGGGTTCCTTACAATTCTCTAAGATTATCATATAATGCTTGTTTATATTCGAATTATAGTAACCCTTGAGCAGGCCATAGTCCATAGGCATGGCTGTTACTCCGCAGGCTATGGTTTTGAATTCTACATTGTTTGAATGGGACTAGAACTTAGAAGTTCAACTTGATTTGGATTGAATGTGTGTGAATGCTTTATTTTCCAACTAGATGAGAGATAGGACTTCAAATCTAGTTGTGTTCTCTACTTGGATTGATTAAATTGACATAGGATTGCTACAAGTGGATCCTTGCATGCCTTAGTAATTTGAATTACTGATTTTTTTTTATTAAAGTTACTGTTTTAGTTAATTGCCCAATTAATCTAATTTTCTTCCAAAAACTGAGTTGCTGGAGTAGTTTGGAGATTGTTTCTATTTCCCTGTGGATCGACCTCGGTCTTATCGAGTTTTATTACTACATCGCAGCCTTACACTTGAGGCGAGCGAACAGCATATGATTTGAATCAAGTTCAAATCATGATCTAGCCTTTTCTTGTGACAGGACTTGAGGATGGTTATGATTGTGATCTGAGTCTATTGGAATTGGGACTGACCTATGCAATTGAAGCATGCTCAGCCTAGCTTGTATTGAGTGAATCATACACAGGGCTCATACATATGACAGATTGTTGGTTTAATAGCTCTATCATCCGGCTAGATAGATCTTAATATCGATTCTAGTTGAGAGAATGAGAAACCACAGCGGATTGAACATCAAGGATTACTACAAGTGGATCCTTGAACCCCTAGTGCCTTTTTATAATTGTTTACCTTCAATTTAATTCAAAGTTGTTACTTACATCAATTTCATACAAAATCTGGTTGTTAGCTCTCAATAGACACTATTGGATGTGTTTGTGAATTCCTACACAAGTCCTTGTGGATCGACCTCGGTCTTACCGAGTTTATTACTACATCGCAACCCTACACTTGGGGAAGCGAACAATAATCCTGAGCTCTTTCGTTCTCTGGGCGCAAGCCAGTAACGGAGAGTTTACTGCAGAAGAGTTCCTCAGAATGTACCAACTCATGAAAGCTCCCTCCAGCGAATGCTGGTATTACCTGTGTTACTAGCACCGGGATAACTTTATTTTGGGGAAACCCTCTTCGAATTACCTCAGATGGAGGAAACGCTGGTTTTATGCCTCCGGGAGCTGGGAGTCTGAGACAGGGTCCACCTCTGAGGGCCATAACGTGAGCCGATTTTTCAGTGAAGGTGGGTGTAGCTTCACTCTACCTTGATTTATGAACCAACTTTGAATTTTCTGTTTATCTAACCTTGCTCGCATTCGTAGGTATTCCAATCGTGGGGAAACCGAACTTGAAGGGAGGAATTCACGAGAAGATCGTGAAGGTTTACAAGTTACCTGCTCGTGACAGGCACATCGAGGCTTGTCTGTCAGCCTCCCGACTCGCAGCTGCCGGGTTGATATCTTGCGAGGAGGTCACGATGACGAACATGGGGGAGAAGAGAGGGTTGCTTCTCCGCTTGAAGGGCATTGGCTCGAAGAGACAGAAGAAGACATCTGTCGGTCCCTCTCACCCGTCTAATCGGTCGGATAGGACTGCCCAAGTTCCACAGCCGTGTGAACCTCTTCCCAATACTGTGGCAGCTGCGCCAGTGGCTTCTGCACCGGTGGTTCCTCCCAAACCATCGGTTATTGATATCATTGACAACCCCCGAGGAATGATGGGGCAGGGTCAAGTTTCCCCCTAGCCGAAGAACCCCGCGAGTCAGAAGGTGCTCGCGAGTTGATTCCTGCTCGTGAGCAGACTGCTGCTCAAGATGCGAGCCCAGCTGGGCTAGTCGTAGCCCAGCCCTCCGGAGTCGGAACATTCACCGTCCCCAGCCACCAACACCCAATCTGTAAATTTCTTTTTGATAACATCTCCCCCCAAACTTTTGGTGCCCTCCCTGAGCCAAGTCCTGAAGACCTCTCTCTTGACGCGGGAGTGAGGATGGTCCAGGTAAAATATGCTCTGATTTGACCCTGTTTTTTACTTTCTTCGTTGACTTTTGAACGCTATCTCATAGTCTTCCTTCTTTCCTGCAGGGCTTGGATCTCATCATACGGACAAGGCGTGATATCCTCGCCGCCCGTCGTATAATAGATGAGGTCGAGGGGAAGAGGATTGCCTTGGAGAAGGCGGTCCACAGAAGGGACCAGGTCATTAAGTCTCACGAGACCTTAATCGCGAAGATGACTGAGGAGAGAAAGATCCTCATCGAAAAGGTCCAAGTCCTAACTGATAGATATCAGGCTTTGGACTCGAACTTCGCCAAGCTCGCGGAGATGAAGGAGAAGGTAGAGAGAGAAAGAGAGATCTTCCGTCAAGACAAGATCTCGTTGGAGGAGCAGCTCGCAGAAAGCAAGTTGCAGCTCAAGGAAGTTAGCGACAATCTGGAGAAAGAGCGCTCCACCCTTGCGCAGCTCAAGGATGACTTGATCCATTGGGAGGAGGAGAGAGTGGCCCTTGTCAAGATGCTCTCCGAAGAAGGGGCCCGAGCCATCATGGAGTTCCAGACTTCGCAGTTGTATGATGATGAAAGATATGAGTCGTACGATGCTGGTCACGACTTCGCACTGCGAGTGGTGCAGCGAATGTCTCCATCTTTCAACATGGGAGAGTTCGAAAAGGTCGCAGCTATCATAGCTGTGAAGGAAAGAGCAGCCGTCGAGAACAAGGTGACTGAGATCACTCAAGCGGGAGGGGTCTCGGATGTGGGCCCTGAGGCTGAGAGTACCGTTCCTCCCTCGACCGATGCGCAAGGATGACCATCTTTCTTCTTTTTTATCTATCTTATGTACCAGTTTTTGCTTTTCGTTTGTAAGTAATTTGACTTTTGTAGTCAATGAAATGAACGAGAAAAACCTTTTGATAATGTTGTTTACGTCTTATTTCGACTTCTTTTGGTTTTTGTCGGTCGTGTACTGAATGCCTTCGTACTTAACTCATGAAGCAATGAGTTAGGCTCAATCCGGAGGTCTTGGTGACCATGTCCGCGTGGAGATAGACTGATCTATCGATTGAGGCTTTAATTCTACCAAGGGCAGAAGATTGGCCAAGAGAATGTGTGTATTCTCTTCGGGGCTATTCGGGTCCAACAAAATGGAGTAGTGACCAAAAGACAATCCACCTTTATTCGAATATTGTTCAAACTTACATCGAATTAAGGAAAATACCATAGCAGATGCTCTACGTGCCAAGGGTGACGTAAGGGTCTTCCTTGCATATCTTCGAGATAATAGGTACCTGGTCGCACAATTTTGATAACTCGATACGGGCCTTCCCAATTTGGATCCAACGAACGAGTAGGAATTTTGAGGTTCTGTCTAAGAACCAAATCACCGAGCTGGAAAGCTCTGGGCCGGACCTTGGCGTTATGGTAGCGAGAAATACGCTGTTGATAGGCTGCTGCTCGAAGCTGGGAGGCGTCCCTTCTTTCTTCTAAGAGATCGAGATGAAGCCTCAACCCATCTTGGTTATTCGTGGAATCGTACTGCTCGATTCGATACAAGGGGACTTGGACTTGGACTGGGACGACTGCCTCGATGCCGAAAGCTAAAGAGAAGGGGGTTTCTCCAGTTGACGTGCGAGTCGTAGTTCTGTAGGCCCATAAGACTTTGGGTAGGAGCTCTGGCCACATGCATTTACATTCATTGAGCTTGGTCTTCAGATGATGTTTGATGATCTTGTTAAGTGCTTCAACTTGCCCATTAGCCTGAGGGTGATACGGTGAGGTGCGAACACTTCGTATCTTCCATTTTTCATAAAATTCTGAGAACGCAACGTTGTCAAAGTGCTTTCCGTTGTCAGTGATTATAGTATGGGGAAGCCCATAATGGCATATAATATTTCTCCACATGAACCTAGTGGTATGCTTTTCAGTGATTCTAGCTAATAATTCTGCCTCGGCCCATTTGGTGAAATAATCAACTGCTACGATTGTAAATCTGTTCTGACCTTTCCCGGTGGGCAAGGGCCCGATGATATCGACTCCCCATTGGGCGAAGGGCCAGGGGCCATCCATTGGCGTCATTTGCTCGGACGGTACATGAGGTGTAGGAGAATATCGCTGACACTTGTCACATCTTTTCGAAAATTCGATTGCATCCGCCTTCATAGTTGGCCAATAATACCCTTGCCTCATTGCTTTATATGCTAGAGAGTGTCCCTTAGGATGATTACCACATGCCCCCTGGTGGATTTCATCAAGAACGCGATACACCTCTTCTAAATGAAGACATCTTAAATATGGTAAAGTAAAGCTCTTACGTAATAGCATTCAATTTTGTAAGGTATACCTGGTAGCGCAATGACTGATTTGCCGTGCAGATTTTTTATCATTCGGGAGTTGTCCATCTCTGAGATAAAGGACGATGGGGTCCATCCAACATGGAGAGGAATATACTGTGACCACTTGCCCGGGGGTCGTTTGGCTAATACTTGGAGCATGAAGATGCTCAGTGGGAATAGATTGCAATAATTCAGACTCTGGTGCAGAGGCTAGTTTTGCCAAGGAATCTGCGAGTTTGTTCTTCTCGCGAGGGATGTGAATTATTTCATATTCTTCAGCTTCGCGAGTAGGATAAGTACCCGGGATTTATACAGTGCCATCCGTTCTTCTTTCGCCTCGAATTCGCCGAGTATTTGATTGACTATGAGCTAAGAATCACTGTGAATAAGTAAACTTTGGATCGAGAGAACGTATGCTAGTTCGAGGCCGACAATCAAAGCCTCATATTCTACCTCATTGTTTGAGACGTGAGTGTCAAATCGTAAGGCATATTGAAAATGCGACCCATCAGGAGCAATTAAAATTAATCTAGCTCCGCTACCGGTGGCCCGCGAAGACCCATCCACGAAGAGCGACTAGGGGGTCTGGTCGCTAGTCGTAGAGTTTTCGCTGGAGGAGGAATATATGAATTCGGCAATGAAATTGGCGACGGCTTGACCCTTAATGGCGGTTCTTGGGCAGAACGAAATATCATGCTCGCTGATCTCAATCGCCCATTTAGTTAATTGCCCCGTAACTTCAGGTTTTTGGAGGACCTATTGTAATGGATGATTTGTTGGCACCAATATAGTGTGGGCTTGGAAATAGGGGCCTAGTTTTCGAGCGGCCGTAACTAAGGCGAGGGCTAATTTCTCCATATCAGAATATCGAGTTTCGGCATCCACCATTGCTCGACTAATATAATAAACGGGCCTTTGTATCCCGGAATCTTCTCTTATTAATGCGGTACTAACCGCCGTAGAAGACACAGATAAATAAAGAAGCAGTTGCTCGTGTGCAACAGGTTTCGATAAAATGGGGGGTGCACTCATATATTGCTTCAGTTGTTGAAATGCTTCTTCACACTACGGAGTCCACACCCAGTCGACTTTGGCCGTAGCTCGAAGGTGCTTAAAGAAAGGTATGCATTTATTAAAGGCACGCGAAATAAACCTGTTCAATGATGCAATGCACCCAGCCAGACATTTGACATCTTTGAGAGTGGACGGAGATTTCATCTCGATCAGAGCTTTTTTTTTCTCAGGATTCGCCTCGATTCCTCGTTGGCCAACCATAAACCCAAGAAATTTTCCAGCGGAAACCTGAAATGCACATTTTTCTGGATTTAACTTCATTTGATACTTCCTCATCAAATTGAAGGCTTCTCAGAGATCTGGAAGGTGGTCGTCTTCTACGACGCTTTTCACTAGCATGTCGTCGACATAAACTTCCATATTCCTGCCGATTTGCGTGGCGAATATTTTATTGACCATGCGCTGATAGGTGGCTCCTGCATTCTTAAGACCAAAAGGCATTACCTTGTAACAATACAAGCCACGGTCAGTGATGAAGGCAGTGCGTTGACTATCGGGTGGGTGCATTATAATTTGGTTATACCCGGAGTAGGCGTCCATAAAACTGAGCAGGGCATGCCCCGCAGTTGAATCAACCAACTGGTCAATGCGCAGAGTCGGGAAACTGTCCTTCGGGCAAGCTTTGTTCAAATCAGAGTAATCCACGCACATTCTCCACTTGCCATTAGCTTTTCGAACGAGGACCACGTTCACGACTCATTCCGGGTAGTCAACTTCTTCTATGAAATTAACGGTCAGCAACTTCTCGACTTCAGTTTTGATTACCATTTGCCTTTCCGCGGTAAAGGCACGTCGACGCTGATGAACAGGTTTGTATTTTGGATCGACATTCAAGTGATGCACTATGACACTGGGGTCGATACCTGGCATATCACTATGGGACCAAGCAAATACATCTTGGTATTCAGTGAGAAAACGAACCAGATTTTCATGAAAAACATTGCTTAGAGAAGATCAGACGTAGATCTTTTTGGATGAATTTTCTTCAGATAATTGGATCGCGACTGTCTCTTCCCCTGAAGTTCCTGATTGAAGAGCACTCTCTCTTGGATCCAGTGTTGTAGCTATCGGGGGATTCGATGGATCTCTTGTAACCGTCATGACCGACGTTGCCCGGGCCTTCTTTCGATCTTGTACGGTGATTTCATAACATGTCCGTGCTTCCTTTTGATTCCCTCGTACAATCCCGACCCTATAGGGAGTAGGGAATTTGATGCATAGGTACAGGGGGTGCAAAACTACCCCTATCTTGTTGAGTGAAGGTCGGCCTAGAATAACATTATATGCTGATCTCCGATCCACCACGAGGAAATTGACGAAGATAGTAGTTTTTGCTGGGCTTTCTCCGAAGGTGACTGGAAGGTCGATGCTTCCTTCCGGTGTGACCACTTCGCCCCCGAAACCAATGAGGGTATTTGAGACCGGTTGAGTAGGCTCATGGCGAGTGACATTTTATTGAAAGCTTCCAGGTAGAGAATATCAGCAGAGCTACCTGTATCCAACATAATACGATAGGTTAAATAATTTGATACCTTTAATGCGACCACAACGGAGTCCTCGTGAGGGAAATGGATCCCTTCTGCATCTTCAAGAGAAAAAGTGATCAGGTGATGGCCAGGATTCGATGCATCGGGCGTCTTTTCCAACCAATAGACATGCTGGGGCTTTTGAGACACTTTGCAAGTGTATGCTTTTCTTGATGCTTGAGAATCTCCTCCGCAAGCCGGTCCTCCAACAATGGTCCGGATCTCACCAGTGGGCTCAGTGTCTTCTTGTGAAGTATGATGTTGAGGTGACTTCTTCCGGTGTGGTAGGGCTTCCATCCTTTTTGGTGACCGATCCTGCCGAGCTACGTAATCCCAGAGATGACATTTCCGAATAAGAGCTTTGATGTGATCTTTCAAAGATACACACTCTTGGGTGTTGTGCCCATGGTCTTTGTGAAAATAGCAGAATTTTCCCTTGTCTCTTTTTTCAGGATTGGACTTGATCTTTGACGGCCATTTCACATAAGGCTTGTGCTTGATCTCCATTAACACTTTCTTAGGAGGTTGGTTAAGAGGTGTATAATTATGATATTTACCGGAATAGGGCTTCTTTGGGGAACGATCCCGTCGATCGCACCGATATTTCTTATCAAGAGGAGAGATCTCCTCAGACTTACGCTTCTTGCCCTGTATACCATGACGTGCCAAAGCGACTTCCTCCGCATTGATGTATTTTTGAGCCTCTGCTTGGAATTTCGCCATAGTTCTAGGAGGGTTCTTGTCCAAGGCGAACCGGAATTTTTTACTTGTAATTCCGGCTATAAGGGCGGTGAGGCCTTTATCTTCGGTATATCCTTCAGTTTGGATGGCTTCTGCAGTGAACCGAACTGTGAACTCCTTAATCGTCTCCCCATGCTGTTGCTTTAGATCCATTAAGTGAGATGTAGGCTTCTTAGTATGGATGCTCCCCATGAACTGAGAGAGGAAGAGTTTCGATAATTGAGAGAAGGATCCGATGGACTGAGGTTTTAGGCCCCGAAACCATATACGCACTGCATCCTTTAGAGTTAGGGAAAAAGCCCTACACATAATTTCTGAACCATGTCCTTCCAGCTCCATAAGAGATTTATACGTCTCCAGATGTTCAAGAGGATTGCCAGTGCTTATATACGAAGTGATGATAGGTGTGCGATATTTCTTAGGCAAAGGTGCCTCTATGACCTCGCGAGTGAAGGGAGATTCAGATCGATGGATTGACGCAAAAGCAATAGGTGGTAGATTAGTCCGATATCGCTGTTCCATATCGTTGAAGTGATCCTGGATTCTTTTAAGATCTCCTTCCCATGTTAAGGTGTAGCTTGAAGTCTCAACCGCAGACCCCTGAGATTGTTATTGCCGGGAGGTACTAGAGTGTATAGAATGTGAAGGAGGTACCAGGATTTGATTGCCGAGTGGTATACGATTTGATGAATGAGGAATTGGCTGGATTCACGGCTCGCCCGTGGAATGTCTGGAAGATACAATTATGGGTTGCACAGCGGCCCTTCTGGAGGTTACTGTTGTGGTTCCGAAAAATGCTGATTAAAGCGATTAGATAAGGTCTGAAGCCCAACTTTGAGAGTTAGGAGTGTGTTTCCGAGGAAACACATAACGTCTTCTTGACTGCCAGATACATCGAAAAGTGGATTTTGTGATGGCACGTTAAACTCTCCCTGGGGGATGCCCGTCGAAGCAGTCCGAGGGAGGTTAGGCACTGGTTCGGTAATGTCAGGCGGAGGTAACGTCTGCCTTGAAGTGGAATGATGAACCGTCTTTTTGGGAGGTATGGTGGGAAATCTCGATCAGTGATTAGAATCACTAATCCTGACGAACCCTTCCCACAGACGGTGCCAATTTTTTTACGTCAGATTTGGTAACAGGATCCTCCAGACGTTCACCTTCCTTCAAGCTAACTTCCCTCCAAACCTGAAAGAACACAAGAAAAAACTAAGGTTGGCCAGTGTCCAGCCGTTGGCCCTCCGAAGCTTAAGTCAGATGGGGTATGGTTGTCAAAGGAAACAACGGGATATGAGTTTAGAGATTATATACCTTTCTCATTTGTGGGGCCATCCATTTATATAGACTCAGGTGATCTAATCTGTTACACAAGACGTTAAGATTACTGCTGATTTTCGGGGATATGGTATTTATCCTATTAATTCTTAGATAAGGAGATGGCCTAACACAGTTAGACATCTGGTTGATTACGTTCCCTGATGGTGATCCCCTGAGGTTCGGAGCCACGAACGGAGATAAGCTCAAAATCAACCTATATGGGCTGCTGGTACTAAAAGGCGGGGGATGTTTGGGCTCGGGGGTAACTACTCGCATATTGGGATGCAAAACCTTTTAACGACCACGAGCCGAGATGCTCGCATATTCGGGGGTGTACACCGTACTTTTACAATATGCGAGCCTCGACCAGGAGGGCTCGGTGGTTCGGAAGTTACGTATCATACCTTCACGATATGCGAGCCTCGACCAGGAGGGCTCGCAGGTTAAACACCGTTAAAAGATGCTCACGGGCCTCGAATCCTTACTGTCTTCGACCACCACTTTTTTACTATAACAGGCGATATTCCCACGATCGGGTGAATGCATCATGATCTGGTTGTAACCAGAATAGGCATCCATGAAGCTGAGTTGAGAGTGCTTTGCCATTGAATCGACTAATTAGATGCTACGGGGAGTTGGGAAGCTATCATTCGGGCATGCCTTATTTAGATCGAAATAATCTACGCACATTCTCCACTTACCGTTCGTCTTGTGGACAAGAACGACATTTGCGACCCACTCTGGATAATCGACTTCTTTGATAAAATTGACGGCTAGTAATTTGTTGACTTCTGTTTTTATAACCATTTGTCTTTCAGCTGTGAATGCACGTCGACGCTGATGAATGGGTTTGAACTTTGGATCGACATTCAGATGATAAACCGCAACTTTGGGGTCGATACCTGGCATATCTTCATGAGACCAGGCAAACACGTCTTGATATTCGACCAGAAAATTGGTCAAGTAGGCTCGGAAGACATAATCCAGAGATGATCCGACATGCACCTTCTTGGAAGGATCATCCTTAGATAAATGAACTTCGATCGTCTCTTCTCTGGGAGCTCCTACTTGATATATATATCCTCCCTTGGGTCCAGCGTTGTTACTATCGGAGAGTTCGTTGAATCTCCTGAGATTGTCATAACAGGAGTTGCTTGGATGTTCTTTTGGTCTTGTACTGCGATTTCGTAACATGCCCGAGCTTCTTTTTGGTTCCCTCGAACTACCCCAACTCCGTTTAGAGTGGGGAACTTAATGTATAAGTAGAGGGGGTGTAGAGCTACTCTTATCTTGGTGAGCGAGGGTCGGCTCAAGATAGCATTGTATGCTGATTTTCGATCGACCACGAGGAAGTTGATGAAAACAGTGACTTTGGTTGGAGCTTCTCCGAAAGTGACGAGGAGGTTAATGCTTCCCTCTGATGTTACCACCTCACCCCCGAAACCGACAAGAGGGGTGGAGATTGGTTTGAGTAGATTTCTAGCGAGAGTCATCTTGTTAAAAGCTTCAAGATAAAGGGCGTCTGCGGAGCTACCTGTATCCAACATAATACGATGAGTTAAATAATTTAATACCTTTAGTGCGATCACGATTGAGTCCTCATGAGGGAAATGAATTCCTTCAGCATCTTCATGAGAAAAAGAGATTGGATGGTGGTTTGAACTTGACAAGCTGGACGATTTCTCCACCTAGTAAATATGTTGAGGCTTCTAACACGCCTTTCAAGCATATGCTTTCCTTGAGGCTTGGGAATCTCCTCCACAAGCCGGACCACCTGCAAGGGTTCAAATTTTACCTACAGCTTCAGCATCTTCTTGTGAAGGACGATGTTGCGCTGACGTTTTCCTCTGAGCTTGATTTTTGCGATGCATTGGGGCATCAGATTCTTTGGATGAACGATCTTGTTGTGCGACATAACCCCGGAGATGTCCCTTTTGAATGAGAGCTTCTATCTGACCCTTAAGAGATATACAGTCTTGGGTATTATGCCTATAGTCTTTATGGAAGTAGTAGAACTTCCTCTTATCTCTTTTTTCTGGATCCGATTTGATACTTGAAGGCCATTTAACATAAGATTTATGCTTGATCTCCATTAGTGCCTTTTCTGAAGACTGATTGAGAGGTGTATAATTATGATATTTTTTACAATAAGACTTCTTAGGAGAGTGATCTCGTCGATCACGTCGATATTTTTTATCTGTTGGAGAGATTTCCTCAGATTTTCGTTTCTTTCCCTGAATACCATGACGAACCAAGGCTACTTCTACAACATTAATATATTTTTGGGCTTTGGCCTGAAATTTAGTCATGGTTTTAGGGAGATTCTTATCCAAGGCGAACCGAAATTTTTTGCTCGTAATTCCCACTATAAGGGCAGTGAGACCTTTGTCTTCAGTATAACCCTCTGTCTGGACTGCTTCCGTTGTAAATCGAACTGTGAATTCTTTAATCGTTTCTCCTTGTTGCTGCTTCAAATCTGATAAATAAATGAGATGCAGACTTTTTGGTGTGGATACTTCCCATGAACTGAGAAAGGAAAATATCCGATAATTGAGAAAAAGACTATGGATCGAGGCTTTAGACTACGAAACCAAGTACGCGCCGCGTCCATTAGAGTGAAGGTAAAATCCCTACACATAATTTCTGAGCTATATCCTTCTAGCTCCATGAGAGATATATACGTCTACAGATGTTCGAGAAGATCATCGATACTGGTATATGGAACAATGCTGGGCAATCGATACTTTTTAGGCAAAGGGGCCTCCATTACCTCGTGAGTAAAAGGAGGTTCAGCTCGATGGATTGATGCGAGAGTGGAAGTTGGGAGGTTGGATTGATATCGCTGTTCAATATCAGCGAAACAATCCTCAATTCTCCTAAGGTCTCCTTCCTAGGGTAAAGTATAACTGGACGTTTCAGCATCAGGTTCTTTAGGTTGGCGTTGCCAAGAGGCACTGGAGCGGATAGATTATGGCTATTGAATTGGGATTTGATTGCCACGAGAGATACAATTTGGAGGAGGATTTTGCTGAGCTTGAGGTTCGCCTGGGGAGTGTCTGGAAGTCGTAGGTGTAAGTTGTAATGGTGATCCTTCTGGAGCTTGCTGTCGTTGAGGAAAGTGTTGATTAAATCGAGTAGAAAAGGTTTGAAATCCTGCTTGAAGGGTAAGGAGCGTATCCCCTATAAAGTGCATAATACCGTCAAAGCCACTAGATATATCTTGGAACAGGTTTTATGGTATAGAATCAGGTGGGTTGGGCTGCCCCGGAGGTATTCCTGGCGCAGCTTGAGGGAGATTGGGATTTAGCTTAGGAACTTCTACTAAAGGTAGTGTCTGCTTTGATGTGGAAGGATAAGTCGTCTTTTTAGGAGGCATAATGGGATGTAAGAATTATTGATGAGAACGAATTGAATACTCGTTCCCACAGACGGCGCCAATCTATTAACGTCAGATTCTGATCACAGGTTGTTGAGCTCTTAATTGTGCATATTCTAACCCCAATTCATCACTCATTATGCATGGATTTTATGTTTAAAAACTATTCTAATGCATGGCTTTGGCATTGTAGGAATGAGAGTGGCTTTGCCCAATTGGTGACCAAAAGGGCACATTTAGGAGCCTTGGATGAAGACCCAAGGTGGGCCAAAGAAAGAAGAAAGCAAAGAGAGAGGAAGGAGAGAAGAAAAGAAAGAAAAGAAAGAAGGAAAGAATGAAAAAGGAGCCCTCAAAGGTCGTCCGACCGGTCGGCCAAACAGGCCCAGACCGGTCTAGACCGGTCGGCCAACATTGCAGCCTTCTACAGAGCACGCTGGACAGTTCACATACTTGTCCGACCAGCCTTCTACAGAGCACGCTGGACAGGGCTGGCCGACCGGTTTAGACCGGTCTTGACCGGTCGGCCATGCAAATTCCAGATTTTAGATTGCAGACAGCAGGCCATTCTCGTTTCTGGTTTTTCGGACCAGTTTTCTGGGCCCATCTTAATGATATTTGGAAATCCAACACGTCCATGTCGAATAGGAGCTCAACGCCGAACTAACCCAAGTGGTTTCGTGTCGATCGGAGCTAACGACTGATCGTGGTGGACAAAACAATACGAACTGTCCAGAAAGTTCCAGATTCTGCCTACTCCACTCTGGTCCGGTCCAGGTGGCCCATCATTGATGATATGAAGAATCTACTTTGACCATCTTTTATACCACATCCATATATGAATAACCACAAAGTTTCAGATCAAAAGGATGTGTGGTTTGATCGTACCGGTTGAAGAAAGATGAACTATCTAGAAAGATTCAACTGCGCAGAGTTTATAAAAGCCCTAAGTGTTCTAATTTTTGGACCACATTCTGAGATTGTTTTGGACAATCTAATCCGTCTATCATGTAGAGGAGGAAGTTTTCTACCAAATTTCAACATTTGGGATCAATCTGACATCTGTACACTCCGGAGCGTTGAAAGCAAGATGACTGGTTCTGAAGGTACCCGAAGTGCACGATTTTGAGAGGCGGTCGGTGATATGATTGGTGGGCCCATTCAGAGGATAATCTTGGAAATCTAAATCATCTATGAGGAAGATCACATTACAAGGAAGCTATAAATCAATTTTGAAGGCAATCCGACCATTGGTCAAGCCGTACGAAGTGAAACAAAATCTGTTACGTTGCAGTACTCTTGCTGCACTATAAAAGGGGGTGCTCTCTTCTATTCCAGGGCAACCAAGGACGTGGGGAGCAAGGAGTTCAAGTCATAGGAGGCTTCCTAGCCTCCTCCAGCTAGTTTTTCTTCCTTTTCTTAGTTCTAGTTTTATTTTTAATATGGTTTTCATTAGCTAATCTCTTAGCTAGAGCTAAGAGGTGAACCTTATAGTTATCTTAGATTGTTTAATTCGTTTTATTGGTTTTAAAGTTGGATTTCATGTTTATGAACAATAGTTTGAAGTTAATACAAGTTCCAAGTAGTTTTTCTTAGTCTTATGATGACTCATGGATGTTTGGGAGAATTGCTTGAGTTCTTAATGGTTGTGTGCTAGTCTAGACCTGTATGATCCGAGGAATTGGAGTACGCACTAGTATTATGATCTTCATGTGGGAACTTCCTACCAAAGTTCTACTTTTCTGGAATTCTAAACTATGTGAGACTGTGTATGTGATTTGAATCAAGTTCAAATCATAATCTAGTTTTGTCTTGTGACAGGATTTAATGATGGTTATGATTGTGATCTTAGCCTATTGGAATTGGTATTGACCTATGCAATTGAGTATGCTCGTCCTAGCTTGCATTGAGTGAATCATATACATGGATCATACATATGTCAGGTTGATTGTTTTAACCGCTCTATCATCCGACTAGATAGAACTTAATTTCGATTCTAGTTGAGAAAGTGAGAAACCATAGCGAATTATGCATCTAAGGAGAGCTATAAGTGGATCCTTAATGCTCTAGTTATCTTTTTATTATCAGATTTTCTATTTTATGTTCAAAACCAATTTCACAACCCTCTTAAGATTCTAGTTATTAGGATAGTTTGAATTGTTTACTTCCTTCCCTGTGGATCGACCTCGGTCTTACCGAGATTATTACTACATCGCAACCCTACACTTGGGGAAGCGAACAAGTTTTTGGCGCCGCTGCCGGGGAAAGTGGTTAAACGGTTCTAATTGTTCTAGTAGCTATAGAGTAGTCTTAGTTAGGTAGGATTTTCAGTTTTTATAGAAGTAGATTTTCTGATTTTTTTTTTCTCCAGATTACTAACAATTTTTTGTTGGATTTTGTAGGACATTGTTGCTAACATATATCTCACCTATTGGGTAACATCTCTCCATCTCCCTTATTTTTGTTCTTTTTTCTAGATTAGGTTAGTTTTCAATTCCTTAAAATTTCATCATGTATGATTGGACGAATGTTGCGTACAAGTACCTTTTGGAGGATGAGACGTCGGATTGGGAGACCCAAACTCATTGTGATCGGGATTCCTCCAAGCATGAATATTTTACTGAGATTCAAAGAACCTCCACTACCCCCCAACGTAAGACGCTACGTGATTACTGGGTTGAAAATAACAAGAGTGTTCCACCAAGTTTAATAGGAGGTAAGAATAAGAAAAAGGACCGGGGGAGTAATGACCAACCGGTAAAGACATTGCGTGATCACTTGTATGGTTATGCCTATCAACCATCTTATCAGTATTCATCATATAACACGTATGGTCTTCATCGAGAGAGTCATCACACCTCTAGTCCAATGAGTAGGATCATCACAGGGTTTAGGGACTTTCACCCAAGGACATCCATAGAGCCCACGTACTAGAACAAGTTTCCGGTGTCCAATACTGCCAACCATGATGTGACTATGGTGGCCACCACCCTGATGCTGCTAGGGTGTGAAAGCGATCGTGACATACACAATGCGAAATGCATGAGTCATACAATCCAAATCATGCACCAACTTACGCATACTGCGCAATCATGTGGGGCGACCCTGTCTCGCACGGGTCCCCTAAGTATAACAAGCCAACTAGCATATGCTATGGTTAATCATGATCCATAACAGGCATACAAATGATGCGTATGAGCATATGAATGAGCATGGTATTCATTATACTAAGCATGTTATCAGTGTGACATATTAAGCTAATCATACTAGCATGCTAACATATCATGTAACATTGGCCTTAAAAGGCCCAATATATATGGAGAGTGGGACCCAGACTGTGGGTCCCATTGGAAATGTAAAGGTCTTCGTGGCATAGCCCACTTGAGACAACATCGGCCCCATACTTGGGCCTGCACATACAAGGTAGGTCGACAAAATGTATGTACGGCATGGATAAATCATATACATCATGGTGGAGCTAATAGATACATCACGTTAGGACCCATAGGGTGGGCCACCTGCTGGGCAGCGTGGTACCCATCTGGTCCCAATAAGTTTTGAATCAAGCAGATATTTGTGTTTTCTCCTTCATCCATAACCATGTGATCTTATGAACCAGTTGGATGGCAAGTAAACATCACTGTAGAACCTAGAAAGGTTTCAACGTTTAAGATTATCATTTCCACTGTGGCATGGTCCACTTGACATTAGGACATGCTTAAATTTTGGGCCCAGCCACTTATGAATAGGTTGGGTGACAAATAAACATCATTGCAAGTCTAGGAAGGTTTCAATGGTGGAGATCATTATTTCCACTGTTGTTTCGTGGCATGGCCCACTTGCCATTGGGATATGCTTAAATTTTGGGCTCGGCCACTTATGAAACAGGTTGGATGACAATTAAACATCACTGTAAGGCTGGGAAGGTTTCAACGGTAGAGATCATTATTCCCACTGTTGACCCATGGCATGGCCCACTAAAATGAGCTGGAAAAACATATGGACGGGATAGGTAAAGCACATACATTCTAGGTGGGCCCAACGAATGGGGCCCATTAACAATGCCCATATAGAATAAGCTGCTGGGCAGCAGCGTCCCCTGGACCCTGTCTGTCCAGCAACAGCATTTTATTTTATTTTATTTTATTTTTTTTATACTCTTAACAAGTGGGGCCCACAGGAGTTCTCGATCAAGCTGATATTTTTTTTGTTTTTCCTTCTTCCATGCATGTATGAACTTATGAACAGATTGGATCTCAAATAGACATCACGGTGGGCCATAAGAAGGTTTCAACGGTAGGGCCACTGTCCCTACTGTTTTCTGTGGTGGGGCCCCCTCGAGACTTAGATCTGACTCATTCTTGGGGTCATGCCCTAAAATGATCTCCCCAACTGGATGGACAGTGTGGATACAGCACATGCCTCATGGTGGGACCCACGAGTGGGCCACCAGCCGGCCTGAGGGGCCAGCGTACCTGGACGCTGGTACGCCCAGCGTCAGAGGCAGAGCCTCGTCTTTCCGTTTTCTTCTTCTTTTCCTTTTTTTTTGTTTTTCTGTAGTTAAATCAAGTGGGGCCCACATGGGACTGATCCACTCCATTCATCAGGTTCCCCATCTCATGGGGGACCCAGCAAGCCCAATATTGGGTATTTAAATCAGTCCAGAAACAATAAGGTGGGCCAAATGATTTCTGACATAGGAATCATGGTTTCCACTGTTTCATGTGGTACGGTCCACTTAAGATTTGGATCTGGCTCATCCTTGGGCCCTGGCCCTAAAATGATATGGGAAAACAAGTGGACGGCGTGGATGGAACACAAACATTAAGGTGGGTCCCACGAGTGGGGACCCCAGCCACCGTCCAAGGTGACGCTGGACGTTCCAGCGTCAAACGTCCAGACGCTGGACGCCCTTTGTATCTTTTTTTTTGTTCCTTTTTTTTATGGTCATATCATGTGGGGCCCACTTAGGGACGATCCACCCCCTTCATCATGTTCCCCAGATCGTTGGGGACCCATCAAGCCCAATATTGGGCAGGCGATGTGGTCCACAAACATCACGGTGGGCCCAAGAAGCTTCGACAGTGGGCTTCATCAGCCCCACTGCTTTCAATGGTGTGGTCCACCTGAGATCTGGATCTTCTTCATTTTTGGCGTCCAGCCATAAAAAGGGGTGGAGAAACAGCTGGACGGCGTGGATTAGGTGCATACATCAAGGTGGGTCCCACGTGTGGGGACCCTGCCCAACGCCCAAAAGGGACTTGCCCTGCTGGGCAGCAGCATCCTCTGGACACTGTCTGTCCAGCGGGCAGCTTCCTTCCTTTCTTTCTTTTTATTTATTTTATATATATATATATATATATATATATATATATTATTACTATTATTATTATTATTAAGTTGTGGGGCCCATTCATGGATGATCCACTCCATCCATCAGGTTGCCCACCACCAGATGGGCCCAAAAGAAAAGGAAATGAAAGGAAATAAGAAAATGGGGGATTTATGTCCGCCTTGCACTCACCTCAAAGGATGGACGGTTGGATTGAATCGGGTTGATGATCGGATGATTCGGACTGTCCGGATGATGGTTGAGGTCCTCCAAGCTTGGATCTCCTCCTACAATTCCCCTAACCTCTCTCTTGATCACTCAAATCTATCTTCTCTCAAATCTTTCTCTTTCTCTCTCCTCACAAATCTCTCTCTTTCTCTTTCTCTCTCCTCTCAAATCTCTTGCTATAGAAATGAGCTCTCCTCTCCCCCTACGTATAGACTTGT